>CAJHNH020002808.1:0-17632 GCA_905116865.2 Candidula unifasciata
GTATGTATGTATGTCTAACTGTCTGTCTGTGTGTCTGTCTGTCTATCTATCTATCTATTTGTCTGTCTGTATATCTCATACTACCTTCACTTTCGTCCGGATTTCCAAAGACAATACATTCTCAAATAACAAACACGTGGGTACAATGAGGAAGTCACGGCAAACGACACAAGACGCCGCCCAGCGGGAGCCCGTAGACAATTAGTGTCAGGAGAACAGAACAGGGTACAGCGGTGTATGACAGGAGCTTGCGCCAGGCTGCAGCATATGTTTCCGCGGCCCACCCCACGCACACTGACACCTGTGAGTGATATAGCTACCGTTTCACAGACAGTTCTTCTATTGCGCAAGTCTCCTGAACTAATGACTCTGACAGTTACGTCAACTTGTAGATATTCCGACTCCAACCAGCTCTGATCTGATTTTCTTACAGAGAATCATCATCAAGTGTCACAGCGACAGATCAAGTACACCAGCCTTTCTTCGCCTCTGGCTCATTAGGCATTGACTGCTTCACCTATATTTTGATTACACCAATCGGTACTCGTTGGATGATGTGATCAACATCACACAGGCTGCCTTTACTTCAGAGAACATAACCGGGTACCTATGTCAGACTGGGTCGACCTGGGGTCCATGTTAGTCTGGGTCGACCTGGGGCATTTGTTTGGCTGCATCAAACTGGAGCCCATGTTTGGCTGGGTCGACCTAGATCCCCTATTTCTTGGGTCGACCTGGGGCCCATGTTTGCCTGGGTCGACCTGGAATCATGCCAGGCTGGGTTGAACTAGGGCCTTTGTTAGCCTGGTCGATGTGGAGCCAGCACGTGCTTGGCTGGGTCGACCTAGAGCCCCTATTTCCTGGGTCGACCTGGGGCCCATGTTACGCTGGGTCGACCTGGGGCCCATGTTACGCTGGGTTGACCTGGGGCCCATATTTGGCTTTGTTGACCTGGGGACCCATGTTTGGCTGGGTTGACCTAGGGCCCATGTTACGCTGGGTTTACCTGGGGCCTATGTTAGGCTGGGTCGACCAGAGACATGCAGATTTGAACCCTAGATCTTGGGGTCGGAAAGTGACATCCAGTCTCACCAAGACCCACATAGTATGCCGATAACTTTTGTTGATAATGGCTGACCATCTTTACAATGATCAGGTCTGTGTTCCTGTTCTGCCATTATCAGGTGGTCAAGTCAGCCAGATATTTTTCTCAATGACTTCCTCTTGGCCTGCTCCTGGTTATTGTGTCTAGGGACGCCGACAGAAAGATAACTTTAATAGGGTGAGGGACTGCTTCAGTTCCCCTTACAAGTTTTATAGGAGGGCAATCCCGGGACTACACAGCCCAAAATGGGTACCAAGAAATATCTTGGGAAATGACGGCTACCACATGGCCCATGTCCTATTGGCATGATGAGAATATTTATGTTGGTTTCGTTATCTTCAGTATTGCCAGTCCTGGAGGTTCATTGCTTGCATTTATCGCGGTGACTGGTCATATCTTTCCAGTTGTTGACACCAAGTTTTTGTAGGTTTGCCTGGATGTTATCTCTCCATCGTCTTCTCCGCCTCCCTCCTGGTCTACGGCCATTCAGTCGTCCCCTTGTGTAGAGTTTTTTCCTCTCTATATCTCTCTTCCCTCTCTCTCTCTCTCTCTCTCTCTCTCTCTCTCTCTCTCTCTCTCTCTCTCTCTCATACCAGCGATCAATGATGATTTAAACAGATTACCAAATTTGATGTTCTTGATTTTCAATGCCTCCCCCCCAACCCCCTGGGGTATGCAAAACAGAATTTCTTTGTATTCATAACGTTTTTTTTTAACCTAGAATAATATCCACTTTGTGATGAGTACCGGCACCGTTTTGTTCTCAAGAAGAAATCTCTGGTTACTTCTATTTAAATCAAATGTTGTAACCACCAATATTTCGACGGCCTCACGAGTTTTCCATCGACTTATTTAATAATATTTCCTGCTGTGTCATCACCGATGAAGTGAAATCCTGGAGACTTAAGTGTGTTTACATAACCCGTCGATGCAAGACAGCTCCGTTTTCATAATGGTAAATCAGAAATGTCTGACATTTACGTCGACAGAAATTGCACTGTGTTTATAGGTTACTTCTGGTTTATTGTCATCTTTTAGTTTTCAACAATTTCACATGGAATGTCAGATTTGTGCCAATGTAAACCGTCCATACATACTGGCTATAGATTAAAATGATGCGCTGTAAATAGGGCTAGGAACTGGGGGGAAACGCGTGAATGAATACACACCTGTTATCGTCATTTGCTTGGTCGATTTCGTGTTGAATGAAACAATATTGCGTGTTGGCCTTTCGTCCTCGTACACGCCCTCATCCTTATATTCATATGACTCTTTTATTGTCATCATCAACATCATCATCATCGTCATCATAGTCATCGTCATTATCATCGTCGTCATCATCATCATCATTATCTTCTTCTTCTTCTTCTTCTTCTTCTTCTTCTTCTTCTTCTTCTTCTTCTTCTTCTTCTTCTTCTTCTTCTTCTTCTTCTTCTTCTTCTTCTTCAAATCCTTTTTTCGATTACTCATTCGTTTATCGTCCTTGTCTTGTATCCCTATTCATCTACTCTACGTCATCTCTCATGGTTTCTTCTTCTTCTTCTTCGCGTTCACCAGCTGTAAAGTTTTAGTTGTTTGTCCACTTCTGGACTGCAGTCCTGCTCCAGAACCTGAGTGTTGCGTGTGCATCAGTTTTACAGATCTGATTCAATTGAATGCAGACTGCTGGTTCCTTGACTCTCAGGCAGATGCACTTCGACTTCAAAGGAAGCTTCCCAGTTAGTCGACTCTTATGACATGCTTTTGGCGAGGCAGTGGGTCTATTCTTGTTTTCCCCACAATAGGGCCCGGAACCCACACGGGGAATGGTTTCTTTAACTCCACCTTCTTCTTCTTGTTCCCCTTCTCCTCACCTTCTCCTTCGCACCTTCTTCTGCGGCGCACCCGCTGGCATAGATCGACAATATGAGTGTGTGGCTGAGTTCAAGCCGTTTCCTCAGTTATACGTCTGATGTGTTAAGGTGTTTCCCTAGCGCTCCATAGTTGTGTGCTTGGTCATGTGTCCCGGTTGTAACTGATATATTGTGGAGATCCTTGGAGTCTTTTTCAGAGCTGCAGAGCTGACTGTTTGTGTGACACCGCAGACTTTGGTTATTCGATAAACAGTTTGGTTGCGAACGGTAGTCGACGTCTACCGAAACAGTCTCACGTGTGTCTGAACGCCCACCAAGACAACTTCTGGCTACTTCTGGTTTCAGCTGATTCCTTACAATGGTTGATGAATGTTTCTAAACCAGCTACATTAGTTTTCATATATTTGTAATCAAATAATTGGGACAGATTTTATTTGACCACGTTAGCTTGAGCTGATCTGACAGCAGATCGCTTACTTTGAGTTCGACAGGGCATGCGTGTAATTCTCTTCAGCAACCAAAACTACTGCAATGAAAAAACTGCCCAGTACAGCTAGACTACTATGTCCTTTAACATCTACAGGAAATACAGATTATGTCTCGTAACAGCAGGACCAGGATTAAAAAAAAAAAATGTCTAACATGGATCTGAAACGTGGCTCACAACTTAAATTGTAAAGTAAGTAAAGATCCCTTTTCACGCCTTTAGGCGCATCGGGCATATGGGAAGAGCATCAATATTTTTACAGACCAATCGGCACTCGATGGGTAATGTGGTCAGCATTACGCCGACCGTCTTTACTTCCCCAGGACAGCCATCCTAGTACCCATTTGAGGCTGGGTCGACCTGCGACGTCCCATACCACGATAAAAGTCGACGCATCCCGCAGTGGGTTTCGATCGCGGTACGTTGGATTACGGAAAAAGTATTTAAATACATATATATATAAGTGTTTCCCCTCGATGGATTGCAGTCCACAGGATTACCATCTCAAGGATGAAAATCAAACAATTGCAAATCCCTGGAACTCCCGGCAACCCTGTAACACTGTTATATTTGGGCCCACAAAAGTGTCATCAAGTAATCAGTACTCTAGTGGGTGTGTGTATGTGGGGGGGGGGGGGCAGGGGCGGGGCTTGGGCCCTAATATAATTGGTTGAAACAGTCTTTCGACGAATATTCGGACAAGTCAAAGAGGCAAACAGCAGGTAGTGGAGAGTGACAAGCAGCAATGAAATTCATAATCCGTTGAAGTCACTGTTGATTACATTCACAGTAAAGGTTAATAGAGTTAAATGTCTGGGGCATATAGAGAGAACAGCTGATGACAGAGAGGCAAAAACTGCATACACAAGGTAGTTGAATGGTCGCACACAACGAGGCAGACCAAAAAGACACTGCAGAGATAATATTAAATTAGACCCATAAGCACGCAGAGTCACCAACTGGAAAGAGAAGGTCCATCATAGAGATGAATGGTGGTGGATAATATCTGCTACAGTAATCCCCAAGGGCTGGGAATGCTGAAGAAGAAAGGTACTACAGTCAATAGAGACTGAAGCTGGCTGACCAAGTCCACAAAAGTCTATACAGCTAACTTTTTATTCTGATTTGTAGCTTCTCATCTTCGGAACTTATATTTGTTATCAAAACCTATTTTGAAGTAGCGTCTCCCACTTGCTCGTTGATTGGTTACAATTAATGTCACCTAGAGGTTTAAAGTCGAGAAACTAGTCTTTATTGCACCAGCTTTTATTACACATGGCTCAATCTCTCACCAAAGACAGACTAGCCACCAGCAGAAAGCACTAACTGCGTAGTTCCAGGGACAATCCTCATGTATGTTCCTACCTATGGTGGCAGAGGCAGAGACTTTAAACTATCTCCAGAAATGCTCATCATGAAACCAGGTTGTCCACAGAAAAAATGTTCATGAGATTAGCAAATCTTTAGAAAGATGGAACTTTATGCCATCTCTAAATTATACTGTCAGTAAAAAGACGGGGGGAATAATATCATCTACCCGAGGAAGGAAATAATTAAATTATACTGTCTCAAATAAGACATCATGAGATTATGCCCCCAGTAAAAAGACAGGGAAATTAAAACATCTACAAAACCTAAAGAAAGATGAAATGATGCCTTCCATGTTAAGACCCACCCTAAAAGCATGAGATTTTGACGGCATATAGTCACCTAAAGATAATTTAATGTCCAATGTTTAGTACAAAGTTTACAACAGAAGCTATTGTTACCAATAATTAAGAGCGATATATGCTGGGTTAGGCAGTAAAACAGTTATCTCGTGAGGTAGGGATCGATACGACACACGCCAGGCGCGAAAAGTCGTCGAGAGATGGTGATTGTGTCGCTAGAACACACAGGCGTTATGTTGCAATGTTCTGTTGTGTAATTATATATTTACTGGGGATCTATGTGACAGTACATACACTTTTTATAATTTTTTTTTAATTTTTATTTTACATACATCTGTGCCCGCGTCTGAGGCTCAGACGATGTGAACGCCCTTCGTAACTTCATGGTGCCAGGTTCAATCCCAGCTGCAGGCGATTTAGTAGCAGACAGCTAATTATGCAAACTTATAATTGCCAGTCATGAAAATCCACGCACAAAAATGTATATATGCTGGGGTTCATTCTACAGTTAAAAAGACAAACATAGAATTGGATGGACAATTATCAGATAGAAGAATATATATACAGACAGACAGACAGACAGACAGACAGACAGACAGACAGACAGACAGATAGATAGATAGACAGATAGATAGATAGATAGATAGATAGATAGATAGATAGATAGATAGATAGATAGATAGATAGATAGATAGATAGATAGATAGATAGATAGATAGATAGATAGATAGATAGATAGATAGATAGATAGATAGATAGATAGATAGATAGATAGATAGATAGATAGATAGATAGATAGATAGATAGATAGATAGATAGATAGATAGATAGATAGATAGATAGATAGATAGATAGATAGATAGATAGATAGATAGATAGATAGATAGATAGATAGATAGATAGATAGATAGATAGATAGATAGATAGATAGATAGATAGATAGATAGATAGATAGATAGATAGATAGATAGATAGATAGATAGATAGATAGATAGATAGATAGATAGATAGATAGATAGATAGATAGATAGATAGATAGATAGATAGATAGATAGATAGATAGATAGATAGATAGATAGATAGATAGATAGATAGATAGATAGATAGATAGATAGAATAGATAGATAGATAGATAGATAGATAGATAGATAGATAGATAGATAGATAGATAGATAGATAGATAGATAGATAGATAGATAGATAGATAGATAGATAGATAGATAGATAGATAGATAGATAGATAGATAGATAGATAGATAGATAGATAGATAGATAGATAGATAGATAGATAGATAGATAGATAGATAGATAGATAGATAGATAGATAGATAGATAGATAGATAGATAGATAGATAGATAGATAGATAGATAGATAGATAGATAGATAGATAGATAGATAGATAGATAGATAGATAGATAGATAGATAGATAGATAGATAGATAGATAGATAGATAGATAGATAGATAGATAGATAGATAGATAGATAGATAGATAGATAGATAGATAGATAGATAGATAGATAGATAGATAGATAGATAGATAGATAGATAGATAGATAGATAGATAGATAGATAGATAGATAGATAGATAGATAGGATAGATAGATAGATAGATAGATAGATAGATAGATAGATAGATAGATAGATAGATAGATAGATAGATAGATAGATAGATAGATAGATAGATAGATAGACAACCCATGTGACTGTTAAAATAAACCTTGCAGTCCTAATGGCACACGTAAAGCAATTATTGTCTCATACTGAACATAAATTATTCCGCTGAAATGTCGTCCCAGGTCTATGCCGTACCAAGTCCAAGCAACTTATTACTCTAGGGGTAACACATGTCAAACACAACGACAGGTAGAAAAACGCCACCAACAAGGTCAACTGTTGAAACTTCTACATTTGAGAACACGTCGTTTGACAGGCAATATCAATACGTTTATTCAACAATTCTCCACTGATATAATGTGTGTCCATCAAGTGAATATGTTACTATCACTGTACTTATGACGGTAAGATAATTCCTTTCCTCCAACATGGAGCTCAGAGACTTTGGTCTCCGGCGAACTGCGACATCAGGATATATCAATACAAGCCTCTGTCCTTCCTACCAGTGTTGCCACTTTTCTTTGACAAAAAAAATATCCAAAACGGAGTCAAATAATATCTAAACACGTCTAAATTTGCGTGGAAAACATCAAGAAAAAACATCCAAATGGAAAGAGTCACAAATTACATAGCTATTGATATGATTTATCCTGTAGAATCATGTCCTCATCTTCACTGATGTCTGCCTCACACAATCCACAAGATAAACTTAGCTTGGATGATGAAGTTGAAGCTTCAGATCCAAAATGACTCTGGTATGCTTTAGCTGTTCCCATTTCTTTTAATACACCATTAGGGAGCTGATAAGTGGAAAAGCATTTTCCTACTCCCATGAGGCCGAATTTTATTGTCAACATTTGATATAATTCATAACACTGAAAAAAGAAAGAAAAAAAAAACTCTTTCTACGCCGGCATTTGAGTGGGGTAGTATCAGAACTTTCAGTGGTGTGGAACCATCATTCAAGGCTGTATATAATGTATTTTATTGCTGTTGTCTGACAAATGATTTGGAAAACCAGGTATGTGTTTCAGCAATAAGGTATTCCAAATTCCTTGGTAAAAATTCAGATAAAGCATGTGATAATGCTATCTGCAATGAATGACACATACATTTTGTAAGTATTAACGATGGGATAGCTTCAACTTGGCATAAACGCCATTGTGTATACCAACCATCACCGACGCATTATCGGTACCAACTACAGCCAGATTCTTCAAGTCTAACTGTTTGCTGATTTAAAGTTTCTTCAGTTCCTGAACTATACTTTCTGCATCACACTAGTCCAAGATATGAAGAAACTACTTTTGTTGTATTGTTGCTGTAATATATAACACACACGCCAAGCACTTTCAGTACCGAAATACCATTTGATTCGTCTAATAATAAACAATAATTATTTGTAGAAATGTCAATGATCAAATCGTTTTCAAAGTGAGAAAATAAAGTATTTTTTATAATATGTGTACACTTGCTACGATGCAGTTTCACATCCTCCATAACTTTACTATCGGAAATAGTATTTTTAAACAAATCAATCAAACGGTCATAGTTTGAAATTGCACAATGACAACTTAAAAACATTGCAACCGATCGTTCATCTTTTGATGATTCATTTATCAGCGTAGCTCTGAAAACATATGTCTTTAGTTTCTGCATGACTCTTTTAGTCTTGTATTTTTGCAATAATTTTACACTTGCAGTACTAACAACGAGCCTTGGTCACATCCCCAGGAACTGCCATCACTCAGTCTTTAATTTTGTCATCATGCAACCACTCTTTACGAAATTTTTGCTCATTCTTTACTTTTGGCATGTTAAAAGGATTTTTAAAAGTGAAAGCCATATATGAAGGCGAGCAGTCATGTTTTTCTAAATCACATGAAAAAGAAACACAAAGTCAGCACAGTAAGGATACGGTAGAAACAAAGTTAGTATGATTTACGCACGCTTTCAATTAATCAGCAAGGGGCTGCCAGATATTTGAGCGTTGACCCCAGTGAGAGTTCAAAGTTTGAATAATCGCAGTTGTCACAATGTACGTACATAAATATTGTAGCAAATATTTTACACAGTAAATATTAAACTGACACAGGAAGAAAAAAAAATCTTTAAAAAATCTAATTCCAAATGAAAAACATCTAGATAAACATCTACCATCTTAACGTCGAAAACACCATCTAAATGCAAGGGAAAACATCTAAATCTGGATGTAAAACATCCAAAGTGGCAACACTGCTTCCTACCTTTCTTGTAACTGTCTTCTGTCCAATTCTTCTGTCGGCAAGTGATGTCGTGTCCCTCGTCATATCTCATGTCCATTAGCGGTCGTCAATAGTGTGACTCTTCGGATTGAACACAACAGCACATGAAAATGTAACCCGTTTGTTGGTTCATGGTTTGGGAGGAGTTAACACTTCATTTTTAATAAACAAGTGAGAATGTAAAAAGTCGTTCCCGTGTGTGATACAATGTTTTGTTATTTGAAGCCCCTCCCTGGTTTCTGCCTGTGGCCCCGAATATAGCCGGGGCATAGATATAGCCGGGGCATAGATATGGCCTAGCCATAGATATGGCCTAACGGCAGAAAAGGACTTCTGGGACCTCTCCTCAGGTGATCCTCATCCGCATGGTGGCACCTTGTGTCACCCGTTGTTTATCGCTTGTGTGATATCCTGGTGGGGGACAACTACCTACCTTAAAACAAATGAGAGAGAGAGAGAGAGAGAGAGAGAGAGAGAGAGAGAGAGAGTGAGAGGAGAGAGAGAGAGAGAGTGAGTGAGAGAGAGAGAGAGAGAGAGAGAGAGAGAGAGAGAGAGAGAGAGAGAGAGAGAGAGAGAGATTAGTAAAAGAGTTGTCCAGTCGAATATTTATGTTTTGTTCTTCAGGTGTTGAGACACCAGCGAAGCTCGGTTTCTATAAACAATCCGGTAATATTTTGCCAGAAACTTGCACAATTACTGTATTATTTTCTCGGTTATGTCTTTTTTTTTTTTTTTGGGCAGGTGCGTCAGATATTCCTTATTTCAATCTGCGGAAATGTATTCAACCTCTAAAGTTTTCTGTTCTTTGCGCAAATGAAGCAATTCCATAGATGTGTTTATATTGGCATTAAAAGCTTCTGCTGGAATATCTTCTTGATTACAGTATTCCCATCCCTCAATGGGTTGACATCGTTTCTCATTTCCGCTTCAGCTGTTTCTTCAGGGATGATTTCTGCAGTATCATTTAAAATTCATTATTAGGGTATTCAGTCAATTTGTTCCGTTCATATTTAGAGTTGGTGAGAGTTTCTCTATGACTTTTTTCATCAACCCATTTTATTAATTTTATTTCCGTACTAATTTTATTCAAATGATGTGAATAATTCTAGGTAGTTCTTTGGATGTCCTACTCTGCTTCTTCTGCTGGACTGTCCAAACACTTTCTCATATACGCCATCCTACTTTTTTATTACCGTATTAACATATTTCTTTCAGCTTACAAAAACAGTTTTTAAACGGAAACACCCGATGAGCGTATTGGAGCTGCGGAGATCTTCTTTGTTCAACGCTCTCGGTAGGCGAGACTGAGCCATATGGAATAACACTTAGTGTGACAAAATTAATCCTTTTGACTGGGTAGTAACCCATAAGTGCTCTGTTTTTCTTCTAACTCAAATCTGAGTCCAAAGAAGCTCAGCATAGTGCACAGGCTCTCTAGCACCAGCGAGGATCGTGAAATACTTTGGGTAGGTTTTTTTACTCCAAATTTTGCCTGGCAGCGCCGTTAGATCACTCTTTTCGATTTCCAACTGCCAAGGAAATTTTTATTTTAGTGCGCAGCAATGCACACGGGCGTCTGATGTCACTACCCAGAGACCAGGGGAAACTACTAGAAGTCCCAAGTCCACGTGAAAAATTCCCAGCCCTTACCAGGGATTGAACCCGGAACCTCTAGCACTCGAGGCGGACACCATGCCTCGAAACCACGCAACATACCTTATCGTATACTAGTCAATTTAAAACTGCCTAACAGCAAAATAGCCAACTAATGTTTGGGTTAGTTTTCTACCTACTGTAACAGATCTGCAATTAATTTATTTCCAGACCTTGTGTTTGACACTGACAGATGGTGCGTACAACGGCTGTTCCCATCTTCGTCTTGTGTCGCAGGAATGTGCCACTGTTTGCCAGGTCAATGACAGTTATTTTTAGCCCACCACATGAATTCGTTTAGCCTTTTTGCTCTCAGATCCCCCCCCCCCCCCCCCCCAAAAAAAAAAAAACGCAAATACGTGCCTAAAATAGAAACGTCATCGATTTCAAGCACTCACAGACCTGTTGTTTTCCTGCGTGCGTGCCTGTTTTGTGTCTGTGTTTGTGTGTGTGCTTACGCGTGTGCGAGTGCACATGTTTTGTTGTGTACATGTTCCTTTGTCGTGTCTGTCGTCAGCAAGAAATAACTCCAATAGCCAAGTCATTGACTGGTATATTTCAGCTGCGTAGATTTGTCATCAAACAAAACATGAAAACACCAGGCAGGACCGTCCTGAGGCACAGGCTTCCTAGGAACCTGTCTGGGAGCCCCTCGAGCATAGGGCCTGCATGATAATCTGTATCTGACGAGTGGCGTGCCATAAAAAAAATATGTCATTCCTGTGAGCGGTTGTTGTAGGGGCCCCAGTCTGGTTTGCCCTGGGGCCTATAATGCTGTTAAGAGAGTTTTGGTGACACAGTAATTTTGTCAGTGGTTCATCTCACCTCATGTTGATTACCTTGTTGTACCCTGCGTATTGATACATAGAACTTGTTAGAAACTATCCGTTCAGGATGAAGTCAAGCAAACCAGTATTGTTACAGCTAGTCCTCTCTTATAGCATAAGACGATCCCCATCAGCACACAGAAACATCTAATACAAAGCATATTTAATCCCACTCGATAAAACTAGTGTCAGACATGCTTACTCACAACACGCCATAAAAGCACATTAGCAACCAAGGATATGAGATGTATGAGAAGGGGTGCAGGGGTGACCATAAGAGATATAATCAGAAATGAGGTCATACAATTAAAAAAATTGACATAGAACCACTTCTAAATTACTTACACAGATAGCAGTTTGAATGTTTTGTAAACTTATTATGCCCTGTGACACTAAACCATATAAGACAATCACAAAAAAGAGGAGACAGATGTAGAACATAAGGTAGGCCAAGAACAAGCTGGAAAGATAACAACCAAGAAAAACTACAACAGTACGATGTGTTTATGGAAAAAGAAAAAGAAGAAGAAGAAGAAGAAGAAGAAGAAGATTTCACTGTTTGCATGGCCGGCCTCTCTCTTTTGATTCTCTTATGATATGGACATCATTGCTCTTTAGGGTTTACTTCAGTAGAGTTAAATGACCTTAACCACTTCAGCTGTAGTTTTATAATAAATATACTGCTGCGATTACACCCCCCCCCCCCCTACCCCTTTTCCTTTCGGTCGCATCATTTCTGATCCGCTCTCTCCTCGATTTGTTGAGTGGCGCATCAGTCACATTCCATTTGCTGATTTTGTTTTCCCTTCTGACTCTCGACCAAGTGTTTCGGGTGTGCAAGTGGGTTCTGGTGTTCTTCAGACGGAGGACAAAACAATTAACACCGGCCATAAATGAAAGCTGGTACTGCAGTCCCTGACGTGGTGTGTTGCCTTGCTGGCAAGTCTGGTATTCAAATCAGTCAACGTTATAATCATCATTATCACCATCTCAGTCGACTAACGTTTAATGAGAAGGCTTCTTAACGACCATGTATGTGTTTTTTATTTACGACACACAGAAAAGAGCTTTTACAGGAAAGGGTATTGACTTCAGCCCACAGTTTTTAATCCACTGGTGCTAGGTCACATGCAGGCCCGCATGCGCGAGCGAGCGCGCACACACACACACACACACACACATACACATACATATAAAACATAACGAAACTCTACACCACCAACAACGAACTTTCTGGATTTGATACAAATACTCATTGATCTTTCTCCTGACACAGTGTTCTCAGACAAGCACACTTTTTAGATTTTAAAACACAGGGTTCCTTGCCGAGTGATTCCAACTCCAGTAACGGGATGGCTATGTAGGGTTACTAGAAGTCCTCATTTGTGCGGAGAAGTCCTCATTTCACACAAAAAATGTATTTAAACAAACGTTTTTCTCTCCACGGAAAGTGGGTCACGTTCCATTGATAAATGTGTTGGACTAGTCTACTATGGTCGAGATCATGGGTGTGGAGCTCTGTTGTTGTCTTGCATTTATGTGTTTTTTTGTTTTTTCCGAGAAAGAGACTCTTATGACATAGGTTTCGTCACTCTCTAAAGGGTTTGTGTGTTACACCTAGTTGTCGGTGTTTGTGGAGTGTTAAAAACGCTGGCATTGTGAAATATAGAACACGCGATATCATCGCCATTGGGGAACACCCCCGTCACCTTGTGTGAAGGTTGGGTGTCTGGAGGCCTACCAATCAGAGGTGAGGTAGGCTGAAGGTAGACTAATCAGAAGTGAGCTAGTGTTTACATGGGCGGTCCGTGGGGAGCCTAGTGTTACTGATAACGACAATTTGAGCGTCCACAAACAATTTTTGAAATTCGTAGAAGCCTAGACAAAAATTAACATCACATGAGACGGTACACGAGTTTGGACTTGAGGACAAGTTTATAGCAATCGGGGTGGGGGGGGGGGGGGTGGGAGGGAAGAGGGGAGGGGAGAGGGGATCATTGTAATTCTATATTTTGAGGAGTTAATACAAGGAATGAAAAAACAATGGGGGGGGGGGGGGTGGATAGGGCTATCGGTTGTGCGACACAAATCCCAAACATCTATACACAACATGGGACATATTTGTTAAATGTAGATTACAGTCTTTGATATATAAACTGTGTAATTACTTATCATTAAATACTGTTGGTGTATAATCTTACAA
Source organism: Candidula unifasciata (assembly GCA_905116865.2). Lineage (NCBI taxonomy): Eukaryota > Metazoa > Mollusca > Gastropoda > Stylommatophora > Geomitridae > Candidula > Candidula unifasciata. The sequence continues at coordinate 13,680 of CAJHNH020002808.1, forward strand.
AGGATACTGTGAATTCATTGAAGTGGAGTACCAACAGTTGCCTTCTGTTGTTATTCTTCCCAAACCACCGTTGTGTTTGCCATGGCCAAATTTATTCAATTTCTGAGATAAGATGCTGTTGACTAGCAAATCTTCCTTGATGCTGGGATCTTTCTTCTTAGTCTGTGGTAATGTAAGAATCTTTCTAAAGTATTTCAGCCTAAACGTTCCTATTTTCTTCCATAATGACTGATAGTCCACGACTTACATCCGTATGTTACCACAGGGAAGATGCATGCTCTCAATTGTTTTCTAAAGCCATGTATTGCATTACATTTGACAAACTTTACTTAATCTAATCTATCTATATCACACGCAACTGAATGTACCAGACGTCTGTATGTTAAATTGTGACTGTATGTATAGCGCACATACAAGAACAACACTGTTATCGTTTAGTCAGTACTGCTGCTATTTGATTTGTTTTAATTAGATTGTGCTTAAACATCATTTCACCAAAACAAAACATTTTCTACGATTTCCTGTTACTTCAAACTATTTTCTAGTTGGACAGAAAAATGATACAGTCGGTTACTATAGCAACGCAAACTGTCATTCTGGCGGAAATTAAATATGCAGTTTTAAGAGATCTGGGGACTTTGCCAGCCGGACAAGTGTTTTCCTGTTCGGCTGTGGTCTTATGTAACAACGTGCCAACCCTGCGATGTTAGACAGAGAAATTTTGCGTCAGGTTTGCACTGACAGAGGGGTATTGCGTCAGGTTTGCACTGAGAGAGGAATATTGCGTCAGGTTTGCACTGAGAGAGGGATATTGCGTCAGGTTTGCACTGACAGAGGGATGTTGCGTCAGGTTTGCACTAAGAGAGGGATATTGCGTCAGGTTTGCACTGACAGAGGGATATTACGTCAGGTTTGCACTGAGAGAGGGATATTGCGTCAGGCTTCTCACCTCGCTCCTCACTCTTGGACGATTTGGTTATCTTGAAATATTGAAGAGACATTGTCACCAAACAAAGATATAATGGCATGGAGATGTTGTTAACATTAGAGAAGTACTTATGTACCTTAAAACAACGGACAAAAGATGTATTGGAGAAGCGAACTATTAAGTAGCACAAGTAAATGAGACAGGTCTCAAGTCATGCATTTATGTTAGTAGGTACTATGATGACAGCGTGGAAAATGTTTCAAAGAAGTTAAATGAAGACTGGCATATTTGAAAAAACCATCACCTCTCAGGAAGAAGAAAATTCTATGCAATCTGTATTTGCCAGTTGAGGTAAGAAAAGTAAGTTATTAAAAGCTATATATATATATATATATATATATAATATATATATATATATATATATATATAAATATATATATATATATATATATATATATATATATATATATATATATATATATATATATATATATATATATATATCTTGATTTGGGCAGTAAATGGTAGGCAGAAATGGGATCAGTAAACAATTGTGGAACCTGCAGGTCCATGGTTTTCACAGGCGAATGACCAACATGGTGCCGGCTGTCTTTACTTCCCAGATGCTGTGTCGTAGTAACAAATAAAAAGGCAAACGAATATGTCCTGTAGTCAATGTGATACAGTTATAATCAATTTATTGCACTTTGTATTATCCCATATGGTTGGGTCTCATTTCCTACATTAGCAGCCACCAGCTGAGAGAGTTGTACAAAGCACGAACTCCGCTGCTCCAGAATCGATACCCAGGTTATTCCGTATAAACTGCTTCTAAACTGTACGACATGTCTGTGAAATGACTGCTCGTCCTTTATAGCTGTAGGACTTCTCCCGGATACCATTATCATGGTATCTGAAAGCAGCTCAACATAGCCCACAATAACATCCTCAGCTTGCATTTAGAGATCTGACAGATCTTCAGCGAGAACAATTTAGGAGTTCAGAGGCACTGATAGTCCACGACTTACATCCGTATGTTACCACAGGGAAGATGCATGCTCTCAATTGTTTTCTAAAGCCATGTATTGGGAGTACACAGAGTACACAGAGATATGGTCGTGAATTTAGGGGCTGCCCAGTTACGGAGCTAAGAACTGGAGGAGGGAAAAGCTAGCCGAGGACGATTGTTTCATGCTTCAAAAACAAACTGATCCAATCTGATCATTTATAAGGTTAATGACGAGTACACATGCATGTACCGGGGATATCCATTAGAGGGTACCTGCTCCTAATGGAGAGGAGCCATGAAGACACGGAATCAATAGTGTAGAGCTTATGTGGAGATAGGAACACATTTGACTGTCTCGTGAGTAGAGGAAAGGATGAAGCCTTTTTATACGGCACATAATAAGGAAGTGACTCAGTTGCGTTATTACTCTGTTGTTTTCCTCCGATCTATGAGGCTGAGGGAAAAACAAAGCAAGAGGGGGTAGACAGGGGTTGATGTGGGAAATGTGGGGGGGGGGGGGAGACTAGGAACAGAGAAAGAGAGTGGGAGAGAAAAGTATTGATAGATATGAGACAGAGAGAGACAAAACGTGAGAAAGAGCTAGCGATTGAGTGTGTGTGTACGTGAGAGAGAGAGAGAAGAGTAAGAGAGAGAGAGAAAGAGAGAGAGAGAGAGTAAGAGAGAGAGAGAGACAGAGAGAGAGAGAATGCCTAACTACAAATGGATAGGGCAACCAATGGCAACAGATGTGACGACGAAACACAAAGATTTGCGGATGAAACGGATATGGCGATATTTCAGACAAAACTCGTCGGCATAATACATCATCATATCCATCATGTGCCTTGCCGACAAGCGAAAGCTTTTATGTTTCGCCATCTCATACGATCATCAGAATTACAGATCAGATCAGTGTTCTTATCTTGCCCCATCCATATAGCCTTGACATCCAAGTATTTATCGCTTTGCCATCCCCATGCTCTCTTTCCACAGATGTTGCCTGTTAACAAGTTCCCGAGTCTGTTCCTTCTCTAATCTAGTCTCACAACACTGTCTGTCTATGGCTGATTTGTCTAACCAGTTTACTGCCATCATCCTTCTTGCGGAGGACTGATTCTGCTTCTGCTCTGTTTTGAGAGTCAGAGAAATGCATGGGGTTTGATAGCAAAAGCGAATGGACGTCGTTTAGTGCAACAAAGCCTGACATATCACCACAACATCTCATTTAAGAATTAATGTGGAGGCGGTCACTGCTACCTTCCGCTGCCTTGGGAGCCAGCCAGCTGTGCGCATGTATCGTAATTGCAAGCATATTGAGAACGCTGGAGACAGGTGTGCTCTGTGCTTCAGATGTTCCGAGTAGTTAACGTCCTTTAATTTTTTTCTCATAGATTTGCTAGTGTTTTGGGAAACGAATATACCGACAAATCGGCTGGCTCTGCAAATCTTGAGGTGAATTTATGTGTTGGCACAAATAAATCGTGATGGTCTGAGGAGAATGGTGCTTCGGGAAGTGACCAGGGAATGTGGCCGACGCTCAACACTCAAGAAAAAAGTGAGACTGATATACACTCAGACTTTTACAGGAACTATCGGAGCTGGAACTCTGCTTGTACTGCTAAAGATGGGGACAGAGTGCTTATGGGAGTATCCCGAGTGCTGTGATGTCACTTGTTAACTCAACATTCAACATTACATGATATTCTTTACATTCCTATACATATGATAAAATACAGGGCATTAAATTACACAGAGATATTTCATGATTAGATACAAAAGTGGAGACAGATAATGAGTATTAGTGGAAAACAGATCATCATCATCATCATCAGGTGCCTTGCCGACTGGCGTGGGCGATCATGCCTTTCCATAATCTGCGATCTCCTGCAGCATGTATCAGTTCGGGTGCCGACACACCTCCATGCCCATGCTACAGACTGTCAAGCATTTTCTTCTCGTTGTCTTCCATATATCCCTTGTTCCACAGATCTTTCCAGTGGTCAACAACATGTTATA
>CAJHNH020002808.1:21937-59437 GCA_905116865.2 Candidula unifasciata
GGACAGGCAATACTCTGGTGTACAAACCACAATCCGGCAGGATACGCTCTCTTCTATCGCCACGCTGACCCCAATCAAACTGTCACAGTCTCTGTCTTAGTGCAGGGTCAGAGTGTCCAGGTTAGCCACTCTCTCACAGCACATATACATAAATACTCTACACAAGAACTATCCTATCCTAACACAAAACTGTACATAAACTATCCAGTCACTAACAGAAATATATCCTAACTTTAATACTATAACATAAACTATCCAGTCACTAAACGTCCTCTCTTCCTGACCGACGCACACCGAATCTCCCTTCTTCCTTCTACCTCGTGTCTCTTAACCCCGTTCACCAGCTCAGTCCCAGAAGCAGTCATCGTGTTACTAAAACACAGTTCAAGCTTTCTTGCTTTATCCTGAGCGCTGGTTTCGCCGTGCGATCACAGAACGGACTCGACCAGTGACGGCCCTGACCTCTGTGTCAACCCTGGGTGCACACCTTACGGTGTGGTACACTGACTGTACTTAATAGGGTTGTGACAAGTACCAACAGTTGCCTTCTGTTGTTATTCTTCCCAAACCACCGTTGTGATTGCCATAGCCAAATTTATTCAATTTCTGAGATAAGATGCTGTTGACTGGCAAATCTTCCTTGATGCTGGGATCTTTCTTCTTAGTCTGTGGTAATGTAAGAATCTTTCTAAAGTATTTCAGCCTAAACGTTCCTATTTTCTTCCATAATGACTGATAGTCCACGACTTACATCCGTATGTTACCACAGGGAAGATGCATGCTCTCAATTGTTTTCTAGAGCTATGTATTGCATTACATTTGACAAACTTTACTTAATCTAATCTATCTATATCACACGCAACTGAATGTACCAGACGACTGTATGTTAAATTTTGACTGTATGTATAGCGCACATACAAGAACAACACTGTTATCGTTTAGTCAGTACTGCTGCTATTTGATTTGTTTTAATTAGATTTCACCAAAACAAAACATTTTCTACGATTTCCTGTTACTTCAAACTATTTTCTAGTTGGACAGAAAAATGCTACAGTCGGTTACTATAGCAACGCAAACTGTCATTCTGGCGGAAATTAAATATGCAGTTTTAAGACATCTGGGGACTTTGCCAACAGGACAAGCGTTTTCCTGTTCGGCTGTGGTCTTATGTAACAACGTGCCAACCCTGCGATGTTAGACAGAGAAATTTTGCGTCAGGTTTTCACTGACAGATGGGCATTGCGTCAGGTTTGCACTGAGAGAGGAATATTGCGTCAGGTTTGCACTGAGAGAGGGTAATTGCGTCAGGTTTGCACTGACAGAGGGATGTTGCGTCAGGTTTGCACTAAGAGAGGGATATTGCGTCAGGTTTGCACTGAGAGAAGGATATTGCGTCAGGTTTCTCACCTCGCTCGTCACTCTTGGACGATTTGGTTATCTTGAAATATTGAAGAGACATTGTCACCAAACAAAGATATAATGGCATGGAGATGTTGTTAACATTAGGGAAGTACTTATGTACCTCAAAACAACGGACAAAAGATGTATTGGAGAAGCGAACTATTAAGTAGCACAAGTAAATGAGACAGGTCTCAAGTCATGCATTTATGTTAGTAGGTACTCTGATGACAGCGTGGACAATGTTTTAAAGAAGTTAAATGAAGACTGGCATATTAAAAAAAACCATCACCTCTCAGGAAGAAGAAAATTCAATGCAATCTGTATTTGTCAATTGAGGTGAAGTAAATGGTAGGCAGAAATGGGATCAGTATACAATTGTGGAAACTGCAGGTCCATGGTTTTCACAGGCGAATGACCAACATGGTGCCGGCTGTCTTTACTTTCCAGATGCTGTGTCGTGGTAACAAATAAAAAGGCAAACGAATATGTCCTGTAGTCAAGGTGATACAGTTATAATCAAGAGAATCGACTTTTTTGCACTTGGTAACATCCCATATGGTTGGGTCTCATTTCCTACATTAGCAGCCACCAGCTGAGAGAGTTATACAAAGCACGAACTCCGCTGCTCCAGAATCGATACCCAGGTTATTCCGTATAAACTGCTTCTAAACTGTACGACGTGTCTGTGAAATGACTGCTCGTCCTTTATAGCTCCAGGCAAACAGCTGTAGGACTTCTCCCGGATACCATTATCATGGTATAGCTGCAGGCAAACAGCTGTAGGACTTCTCCCGGACACCATTATCATGGTATAGCTGCAGGCAAACAGCTGTAGGACTTCTCCCGGATACCATTATCATGGTATAGCTGCAGGCAAACAGCTGTAGGACTTCTCCCGGATACCATTATCATGGTATAGCTGCAGGCAAACAGCTGTAGGACTTCTCCCGGATACCATTATCATGGTTTAGCTGCAGGCAAACAGCTGTAGGACTTCTCCCGGATACCATTATCATGGTATAGCTGCAGGCCAAACAGCTGTAGGACTTCTCCCGGATACCATTATCATGGTATAGCTGCAGGCAAACAGCTGTAGGACTTCTCCCGGATACCATTATCATGGTATAGCTGCAGGCAAACAGCTGTAGGACTTCTCCCGGATACCATTATCATGGTATAGCTGCAGGCAAACAGCTGTAGGACTTCTCCCGGATACCATTATCATGGTATAGCTGCAGGCAAACAGCTGTAGGACTTCTCCCGGATACCATTATCATGGTATAGCTGCAGGCAAACAGCTGTAGGACTTCTCCCGGATACCAATTATCATGGTATAGCTGCAGGCAAACAGCTGTAGGACTTCTCCCGGATACCATTATCATGGTATAGCTGCAGGCAAACAGCTGTAGGACTTCTCCCGGATACCATTATCATGGTATAGCTGCAGGCAAACAGCTGTAGGACTTCTCCCGGATACCATTATCATGGTATCTGAAAGCAGCTCAACATATCCCACAATAACATCCTCAGCTTGCATTTAGAGATCTGACAGATCTTCAGCGAGAACAATTTAGGAGTTCAGAGGCACTGTTGTAATAGAGTTAGCATCTGGTTTAGTTAACAGACTGTTTGCGCGGCTATGTGAAAGAACAAGGGAGTACACAGAGATATGGTCGAGAATTTAGGGGCTGCCCAGTTGCGGAGCCAAGAACTGGAGGAGGTAAAAGCTAGCCGAGGACGATTGTTTCATGCTTCAAAAACAAACTGATCCAATCTGATCATTTATAAGGTTAATGACGAGTACACATGCATGTACCGGGGATATCCATTAGAGGGTACCTGCTCCTAATGGAGAGGAGCCATGAAGACACGGAATCAATAGTGTAAAGCTTATGTGGAGATAGGAACACATTTGACTGTCTCGTGAGTAGAGGAAAGGATGAAGCCTTTTTATACGGCACATAATAAGGAAGTGACTCAGTTGCGTTATTACTCTATTGTTTTCCTCCGATCTATGAGGCTGAGGGGAAAACAAAGCAAGAGGGGGTAGACAGGGGTTGATGTGGGAAATGTAAGGAAGGGGGGGGGGGGGAGACTAGGAACAGAGAAAGAGAGTGGGAGAGAAAAGTATTGAAAGATATGAGACAGAGAGAGACAAAACGTAAGAAAGTGCTGGCGATTGAGTGTGTGTGTACGTGAGAGAGAGAGAGAAGAGTAAGAGAGAGAGAGAGAGAGAGAAAGAGAGAGAGAGTAAGAGAGAGAGAGAATGCCTAATTACAAATGGATAGGGCAACCAATGGCAACAGATGTGACGACGAAACACAAAGATTTGCGGATGAAACGGATATGGCGATATCTCAGACAAAACTCGTCGGCATAATACATCATCATATCCATCATGTGCCTTGCCGACAAGCGAAAGCTTTCATGTTTCGCCATCTCATACGATCATCAGAATTACAGATCAGATCAGTGTTATTATCTTGCCCCATCCATATAGGCAAGACATCCAAGTATTTATCGCTTTGCCATCCCCATGCTCTCTTTCCACAGATGTTGCCTGTTAACAAGATCCCGAGTCTGTTCCTTCTCTTATCTAGTCTCACAACACTGTCTGTCTATGGCTGATTTGTCTAACCAGTTTACTGCCATCATCCTTCTTGTGGAGGACTGATTCTGCTTCTGCTCTGTTTTGAGAGTCAGAGAAATGCATGGGGTTTGATAGCAAAAGCGAATGGACGTCGTTTAATGCAACAAAGCCTGACATATCATCACAGCATCTCATTTAAGAATTAATGTGGAGGCGGTCACTGCTACCTTCCGCTGCCTTGAGAGCCAGCCAGCTGTGCGCATGTACCGTAGTTGCAAGCATATTGAGAACGGTGGAGACAGGTGTGCTCTGTGCTTCAGAGGTTCCGAGTAGTTAACGTACTTTAATTTTTTTCTCATAGATATGATAGTGTTTTTGGGAAACGAATATGCCGACAAATTGGCTGGCTCTGCAAATCTTGAGGTGAATTTATGTGTTGGCACAAATAAATCGTGATGGTCTGAGGAGAATGGTGTTTCGGGAAGTGACTAGGGAATGTGGCCGACGCTCAACACTCAAGAAAAAAATGAGACCGATATACACTCAGACTGTTACAGGAACTATCGGAGCTGGAACTCTGCTTATACTGCTAAAGATGGGGACAGAGTGCTTATGGGAGTATCCAGAGTGCTGTGATGTCACTTGTTAACTCAACATTCAACATTACATGATATTCTTTACATTCCTATACATATGATAAAATACAGGGCATTAAATTACACAGAGATATTTCATGATAAGATACAAAAGTGCAGACAGATAATGAGTACTAGTGGAAAACAGATCATCATCATCCTCAGGTGCCTTGCCGACTGGCGTGGGCGATCATGCCTTTCCATAATCTGCGATCTCCTGCAGCATGTATCAGTTCGGGTGCCGACACACCTCCATGCCATGCTACAAGACTGTCAAGCATCTTCTCTCGTTGTCTTCCTCTATCCCTTTTTCCACAGATCTTCCCAGTGGTCACAACATGTTCTATTTTCCCTCTTCTCGTAACATGATGACTGTCTCCTTCTGATGTCTGTGATAAGTTGTCTTCGGGCTCCCGCCTTTCAAAACCTCTTGGTTACTCTTTTTGGCTGTCCAAGGTATTCTAAGCATTCTTCTGCAAAACCACATCTCTGAGGTCTCTAAAAATTGTTTGGCCTGCCTACCGATTGTCAAGGATTCACATCCATATGTTAAAACTGGATGTATGTAACAAGCAAAAATTCTTTTTCCAACTCTCAATGACAATGATATATTGCACAAGATGTTTTTCATTTTATAAAATGCAGTTTTTGCCTGTCCAATTCTGTTTCATATTTCTTCCATCTGATGTTATCCATGTGCCCAGATGCTTAAATTTCTGTACTTGTCCTAAAATAACACCATTGACTTTTATTACACATTTAGGAATAATTTGTTTCTTTGATACCACCATTACTTCTGTCTTCCCATTATTCAAACTGAGGCCCATTCTTCCACTTTCTAACACCACAATGTCTATCATTTCCTGTAATTCTTTCTGACTTGTTTCTATCAAGACTGTGTCATCAGCATAACGTAAATTGTTTATATTGTGCCCACCGACCACAATTCCGGGCATATCAATTAAAGATCGCATTATATATTCACTGTATATTGAAAACAAATCAGGTGACAGTACACATCATTGTCGTACGCCCCTCTTTATGCTTTGAAATGTACCTAAACAGTTGTTTATTCTTATAGCTGCTGTTTGCTGCCAATGCATATTCTTTATTATTCGTAGATCTTTCCCATCAATGTTTAATTTTTCTTACAGTTTGATTACTTCTTCATGCTTCACACAGTCAAATGCTTTTGTATAGTCTATGAAGCATAAGTACAAATCAGTCTTTACTTCTATAGCTCTTTCTGACAATGTCCTGAGGATGTGAATGGCATTGTTTGTACCTTTTCCTTCTACAAATCCACCTTGTTCATCGCTGATTTCTTGTTTAATTTTGTTTCTTATTCTTCTCATAATTATTCTCAGTAAAATCTTAGTCATGTGACTCATAAGACTTATTGTGCGATGGTCTTCACATTTTAAAGTTCCTGGTTTCTTTGGCAGAGCTATAAATATGGATTTTAAAAGGTCATTTGGAATATACCCACTATTAAAATATCATTGAAAAGTTTAGTTATTATTTCAATTTCAAAATCTCCCAGTTCTTCGATTTCTTCCAGTGAGATGTTTTCTGGCCCGGGTGCTTTTCCTTTCTTCATATGATGTATTGCATCCTCAACTTCTGCAGTCATTATTGGTGGACGATCATTGTTGGTCTGCAGTTCTACATCTGGTCTATTATCATCATAAAATTCCCCTATATACTCTGTCCATCTGTTAATTATATTACTATGTCCCATTAATAAGTCACCATCTTTTGATTTCAGACATCCAGTGCTGTTACGTGTCATCTTTCCTGTTAACATATTTATCTGTTGGTAGATGGAATGTGAGTCTTTCCTGTGATTTTCCCCAATCTCTGTATACATTTGATTCAGCCAGGCTTCTTTAGCCACTTTGCATTTGTTCACTATTTCTTTTTGTATTTTAGAGTATTCTTCTTTATCATTCTTTTTCTTCCTTCTTTCATCCATCAACTGCAGAATTTCGGTTGACATCCATTTCTTTTTTGCAACTCTATGGGTTGGTGGAATTGTTTCTTTTCATGTCTGCTGAATTGACTCACGCAACATATCCCACTGTTCATCAATAGTCTGTATAATTTCCATTGCATTATACCGGTTTTGTACAGTGACATTGTACTGTTCCTTAATTTCTTTATCCGTTCTAAGAATTCCTAAATTTAACTTGATGTTCTGTGGTGTTTTTCTAATGTTCTTTAGTTTTATTCTAATTTTACCTACAACTGGAACATGGTCACTAAAGCAGTCTGCCCCTGGTCTAGTTTTTGCTCCAGCTAAGCTGCTCTGGAATCTTCTTGAAATCAAAATATAATCAATCTGATTGCGGACATTATCACCAGGATTTTTCCAAGTCCACAATCTTCGAGGATGGTGTTTAAACGAGGTGTTACCTATTATCATGCTGCGCGACTCAGCCCATGCTATTAATCTGTCAAATTTCACTTTCTTTTCTCCTAGACCATAGCCACCCGTTATTCCGTAGAATTTTTCACTTCCTACTTTCGCGTTGAAATCTCCATGTACCATGGTTCCTTCACAATTTTTGCATTGATCAACAGCCATGTCTAACTCGTCATAAAATGCGTCAATATCTTCTCCTGAACTATCTGCTGTTGGGGCATAAATCTGTACTAAGTTGATGTCAAACGGTCTGCCGCGAAGTTTTACTAATAGTACTCTATCTGATATTGTCCAAAATCCTTTAACAGTTTTTGAGTTCTTTGGATCCAAAATAATACCAACTCCCTTACTATATTCCTTCCCACCCGAGTAAAAATAATTATGTGCTGATCTGAATACTTTTCCCCTGCTCCTGGCCATTGCATTTCACTATTTCCTAATATGTTGATGTTCATTCTCTTCATTCCCATCTTGATGTTATCCAGCTTTCCGTTTTGTATGAGTGTTCTGACATTCCATGTACCAATGTTCATGATGTTTCTACCATTAAATTTTTCTACAGTAGCTGGATGACGGTCGGGTATCACCCGTAGAACATGATGCTCCCTACCGGACGAGGTGATTCCATCGGAATTCCCATTCACGTCGTTCTCTGAATACGTATTTTTTTGAGGCATGATTTTCTTGGGATAATACAGCGGTGGTTTACGTCTTGTTGGTTGGCGAAGCAGTGGGTCAGTTCTTGTTTTCTCCATAATGGGACACCGGAATCCCTACGGGTATGATTGTTAATCATTTTATCCGCTGCCAGGTCGACCCAATCCCAAACTAGTGCAAGGAAATATCATGTGAAGTAAAAGTAGCCGCCATGATTTGACATAACCCATGGACCGCTGTTAGGGATGGCTCTAGCATTGGGTGCGCCATGGGCCACTAGCGGGGAAGGTGTCACTTTGCTGTTACCTTTGTTGACCTACACCTGCTGCCTCAGCCAGAAAGATCACAGACGTCTTCAGTCAGCCTACAGTAAGTGGCGTTCTATGGAGAAAAGGTCAGTCAGAAACAGAAATCTGTTCAACACAATCGTGATGTCATCAGACTGGAAATAGATCTGAGAGCTTTTGTGTGCAGAAACGTGCGTCTATATCTGTTGTTTACATATGTTTATATTGTTTCCCCAAGGCTGTCATCGTACGCTTCTTTATTGACCTTATCAATGCATCTTGAGTTACACCATCAGATAATCTCAGCCCGACTTTAGTTTCTTTATCGCGACAACCATCTATGCCTGCTTGTGATACTACCCGTGTTGTTTATTTGTGTGTATATCGCTGTCTGTCTGTAGTTTATGTTGACAAAATTTCATCTCATCAGTGGTAAACGAAGACAAACATAAACAGGCGGCGGAGAACATGCAACTTAGGCATCGGAGATGTGGATAGAGAAGAGTAGATTGTATTTCGTGGAAACAAAAACAATCACATACAGGTGCTTTCTGAATCACTGGGTGGTGGGGGGGGGGGGGAGAAAAGAGAGAGATAGAAAGAGGGAGGGGGAGTGAGGGAGCGAGAGAGAACGAGAGAGAGAGAGTTGCTGTGTGAAATAAGAATAGAAAATGGGAATATTATGACTACAAACAATCTTTCAACCAGATATTTCTTATATTGATTTTTTCATTTCTAAACCATGGGGGTGGGGGTGGGGGGGGGGGGAGAGTTCACATTGCTCCCCCCCCCCCGCCCCCCGCAAAAATAAAAGTCGTTTTATAAAGTGTGTTTTCTTTGAAATTGGAGCGCATGTGCTTGAGTCTCATATTCTAGAACAAAACCAAAGTCCAGAAGTGTACGAACAACCAGAACGTCCCGCTAAAGTTTACAGATGGTGAACTTTATGCAGAAAAAAAATTGAAAACATGTGTATCCCAATTTAAAAAAAAAAATGCCTGCAACGACTCGAACAATAACACTATAGGGCGAAAGAGATTTATGTAGATAAATGTAGATATAATGATCTAATGATTCTACTGGGTGATGATGCAGAGTTTTCTAAAATTATACTACTGACAGTCTAGCCGCTAACCACACGATGAGTTACACGGTACTGAAAGAGGTTAAAACAACGATGATAACACGTACAAGGTTATCCCAGACATTAAATTACTTGTTATATACCAGAGGCACATATGGCATATGAGGCTAGACTTTCAAAAAGCAGACAGAACGTTTGAAAGGGGTTGTAATTATTCAGGCAAATTTAAATATAAAAGGAGAATAGCAAAAGCAATCAATGCAAAGATTAAACAGCCTTAAAGGTCTTTGGTTTAATCACCAACAAGGAGATCAAAACAAGAATTTTGAGAGCATGCCTCTTCCCGTAGCAACATACGGATGTTAATCGGGGACTATCTCCCAGTTCTTAAGAAAGAGAATATGAGCTTTTGAGATGAAATGCTATAGACAGATTCTTATAATATCTTGAACAAAGAAGAGGAGAAAAACTGACATCTTGAAAGACCTGAACATCAAGGAAGATTGGCTAATAAACAGCATCCTGTCTAGGAAGCTGAAATACTTTGGTCATGGAAATGATAATGGTAATGTTAGTTTCAGCTTCATAGCAAACGGGTCACCCCATAGTTGCTCCGCTCCTGTGCCAACGAAAAACACACAGAATGTTCATCACAGTCCCTTGTGGAAAGATTGACAGACTGCTGTCTCAGTATATGCATTAGCATACACACGCATTAAAAGTATACGGTAGCCATCAGAAGTGCTAACACAAACAGTCCGACATTAGTAATGCAATTCATCATCGTCGGTAGCAGAGGTAGCCAACAAATCAGCAGTTGCACACGCGATCAATTTTAACCACATAAGGGTACCATCAATATTGTGACGACAGACCACGCGCCATTTTCTGAATTTACAATTCACAACACCACTTTGGTCACAGTCTAAAAACATTCCAAATGAAATCCGCAGCTCACATGATCGCACCATGCACTCAACTCAGTAGCTTTTTGACGAAACTATATCCTTTCAGTTTACAAAGGGAACAAAAATGCAACGGCCACCCTCTGGTTGAAGCAAACACTTCGTCATTACTCAAAACAGTGACCGTGCCCAGAGTTCAATTGGACCGGAAGTGGTCACATCAAGCGCAACGGCGGATTGGGAAAAGTTATAGCAGAAGGCATCTTAACAGGAAGGAGAGCAGAGGCCAACCGACACGAAGATGGGCACAAGAAATAAGTGACTCGTTGAGTATGAAAGTACACGAGGCGGGCGAGCTGGCAGACAATGATGAGAGCGACGTTCTGAAAAGGAGTTGCTACATGATGATGATGATGAAATAATAACATCTATATCTTATTGTCTCTGTAGGTTTATGTATGTTAACGTCTCTGTAGGTTTAGGAATGTAAACTTCTCTTTAGGTTTAGTGTTGTTAACGTCTCTATATGTTTAGGGTTGTTAAAGTCCCTCTAGGTTTAGGGTTGCTAACGTTTCTGTAGGTTTAGTGTTATTAACGTCTCTGTAGGTTTAGTGTTAATAACGTCTATGTAGGTTTGGTGTTATTAACGTCTCTGTAGGTTTATATATGTTAACGTCTCTGTAGGTGTAGTCTTTGTAGGTTTAGGTATGTTAACGTCTCTGTAGGTGTAGTGTTGTTAACGTCTCTATAGGTGTATGGTTGTTAACGCCTCTGTAGGTTTATATATGTAAGCGCCTCTGTAGGTTTTGTTTTGTTAACGTCTCTGTAGGTATAGGATTGTTAACGTTTCTGTAGGTTTAGGTATATTAACGTCTCTGTAGGTTTAGGGTTGTTAACGAACGTCTCTGTAGGTTTAGGGTTGTTAACGTCTCTTTAGGTTTTGATTTGTTACGTCTCCGTAGGTTTAGGGTTGTTAACGAACGTCTCTGTAGGTTTAGGGTTGTTAACGTCTCTTTAGATTTTGATGTGTTACGTCTCTGTAGGGTTAGGGTTGTTAACGTCTCTGTAGGTTTAGGGTTGTTAACGAACGTCACTGTAGGTTTAGGGTTGTTAACGTCTCTTTAGGTATTGATGTGTTACGTCTCTGTAGGTTTAGGGTTGTTAACATTTCTGTAGGTTTAGGGTTGTTAACGTCTCTATAGATTTAGGTGTGTTAACGTATCTGTAGGTTTAGAATTGTTAACGTCACTGTAGAGTTAGATGTGTTAGCTACAAAGAAGTGTTAGTGTCTAGATACATTTCAGCCTGCTTCAAAACAGCAGACGGTGTTACCTAAAGTCCGAAAATAACTCACAAAGTCTTTTCATCCTAGACCATAGTTAAATCCAGATGTTCCCAACTCTGTATCGGGAGGGGCGGGGCAGAGGGAGCTCTTTCACGAGGCGCTTGACTCTTCCTTGATTGATCTGACAGGTTCAATTAGGCTTCATCTTCACCAGGCAAAGTCTGAATCTGTTTTTAGTTGGCCATTTTCTGTCCAGCTGACCATTCTCTGACCTCAGCCTGGCCGCTGGCATCGCTATCCACTAGCGTAAAGAAGGTTCTCTACTTACTTCCATGTATTATTAACTGGTATCATCATAACCTTCATCAGAGTTTGCTGTTTTTTTTTTTTTTTTGTCATACAGCGCCAAAGTTAGGGCCTCTATTCATGTCTGTTACCATAAAGCCTTATTTTCTGTAATCAATCTATTACTTCATCTTTGCGTTGACCGGCTGTAAACTCTGGGGTAAGTTCTAGATGTCTGTCCACCTCTGGACTGTAATCTTGTTCCTGGACCTGAGTGTTGCGTGCACAGCTGTTTACCAGATTTGACTCTATTGTATGCAGATTGTTGGTTCCTTGCCTCTCCGCCAGAATCTTTCTGACTTCTAAAGGAGCTCCCAAATAGTCGACACCTACAACAAGCTTGTTGGAGAGGCAGTGGGTCTATTCTTGTTTTCCGCCACAATGGGACCCCAGAACCCACACAGGGATCTGCAATATATATAATGAAAGTGATTTTGTCACCGACTCTGCCCGCCCTAACGCCCTACTTTCGTTCCTTTCTTCCCTGGACATAGAACCAGTAATGGGAGAGAGCTTAGGCGTACACCCAGCGTTAAACAGACATTACTGTTAAATATGTCTATACTTTTACAATCACTTCTAGTTTAGACGCTCAGTGTACGCTGCTGTGTCTGGTGGTGTCTACTCAGTCCATTGCCCATGTATACCAACCCCGTTTTTTCGCTTCCTGTCCGCGCGTTGGGCGAAATATAGGCTAGTACTTGTCCTATTCATTCTCTTAAAGGAAGTTTTCCGCCATGGACACAGATGAGTATTAGTTATTTTGTACATTAGAGTCCTATGTAGTCACTTCATAGTTAGAGCATATTTGTGTATGTGTACTGTGTTGTTCTTTATGTGCCGTTGAAGGCTAATCGCCGCAACAACGTCCTTTGTTTGTTTATTGTGATCAATTTTGTAAAGCTTACATAAACTATTTGTTCTTTCTTACCCCCTTTTCTGTTCCCTATAATTTCCTACTCCTTTAAAAACTAGACAGAACGTTAGGACTGAGGGGGTGTGCTGGTCAACTGTTGGTCTCTCATGGTGTGAGAGAATCCCTTTTTAGGGAGATGGATTTTGTGTTCTGCCACATACACAAATAAAATCCTAATATGCACAGTTCGTGGCAACAGCACTAACCAGGATGTCCTAAATCCTCAGGCTAAGAAACGCCCTCCCCACTCCCCGTCTGCACCGTCAAGATGGTGAGTACAGACAGTAACTCTCAGTACTAGGTACAACCAACAAATGAGTATATCATGTCTTTGTTTCTACTCGGCTACATAGGTTCACTACTGATTTTAATAAGCCACCTGCAAATTTGTCAAATCTGATAAAATGTGTTACCGTAGAAATGCAGTTTACCAAGACCACATGGCGTCCTAGCCATCCAGGCATGCGCAAACCAGCTCTCGAATACATGGACTGCTCACGCTTGCCGTCTAGTTTGCCTCAGCCAGCTGTAGCTACCGGACGCCGGGACGACTCCAACTTACTCGTAGTACAACCGGCAGCCAACCCGCATTGTTTGCCATGCTGGATTCCCAGGTCAGAGGTCATTCTGGATTGTGTCTACGCCGAGCTCGTGTCGAGTGTGGAAGTTAGTAGCCGTAGTTTTCTTTCCAAGGGGCATGTAAGCGGATCAAACGGTAGGTGGCTGTACGTGTGCTTTACTGTTGTGTGCTG
Organism: Candidula unifasciata; assembly: GCA_905116865.2. Lineage (NCBI taxonomy): Eukaryota > Metazoa > Mollusca > Gastropoda > Stylommatophora > Geomitridae > Candidula > Candidula unifasciata. The sequence goes on from CAJHNH020002808.1 coordinate 35,220, forward strand.
TATGTGCCCGGGGTTCAGTGCTTTATATATATATATATATATATATATATATATATATATATATATATATATATATATATATATATATATATATACGCTCTTGACTGTGCGCGGACAGTGAGAAGGGGTCTGTTTGAGGGGTGGCTCAGTGGAGGCTCCTCGGTCATTGTATGATTCAGCGTGGTGTGGATGGATGGTGCCAGGAACTTCACTGCAACAGGTGATGAAAGCCCTCCTACCACCAGTACACACTAGGGGCGCCATTACTCATAAATCATTGGGGTCGCGGGCATCAGTGTTCTAAATAGGCCCGGGATAAACTAGCCAAAGCTTTAAATAAGTGCCTGTAATAATAATGTATCAAATGTTAGTTCCAAGTAATAATATATTATACATATAATAATAAATAAGGTTATGACAAACACGTGAAAAGAAAACTTCAAAGAGCTTTGCTATTTTCTTTAGCAGGGGGACTAGTGTAGTTTGGATGCTGGCTTTGGGTGGGGGGTGGGGGGGGGGGGGTAATGAGGAAGGTGGTTTGGGAAGGGGAGCGTTAATTGGTGAATATAACGAAAACCTCCCCAATGTGTGTTAGCTCCGCCCATTTACACAATAGGTCACTTTTAATTTATAATTTGTTAGGCTGGTCAACTTTACTGAAGGTTACGGGGGTGTCTCGCTGTACTGTTTGCTCGAAAGGCTTTCTTTTTTGTCTTCCACTGACGTTTTCATTCCGAGAAAAAGAATGCCTGTAACATAGGTAGCAGGACTCTCGTAGGGAGGTTTGTGTTAGAGCCAGTCCTGCATGTTTTTGAAGCGTTAAAAGCGCTGACGTGCTGAAATATACAACACGCGATATTAATGGTGTCGTGAAACACCCCCGTAACCTTCATCAAAGTTGACGAGCCTGAGCAAGAACCAATCAAAATTGACCTAGTGTGTAAATAGGCGGAGCTAATACACACTGGGGCGATTTTCGTAAGGTTTACCAGCTTAATCTCCAAGGAGACTGTGAGGGTAATGGAGCTCAGCTCATTTAAACTGCTGAAGTCAGAATGTGGGAGGGTGACACAAGCCTCCAGATTCTATCGCCCCTGATACACGCCTTGCCAGCCTGGTGAGTCGTTCTTCAATCCAGTCTCTTGGGCACAATAGGTCACGGGGTCAAAGTTCGCTTCTACCCCAGGTGCACCGGAAACACAATTTTTTGTTACAAATAAATGAACCCCATTTCCTTTGCTTTTCCCAAACACACAAATATGATGATAGTCTATCTGTTGCCTAAACTCCTAAGATGAACACGAATATCTACGAGGCACACTTCTTAATGCTTCAAGTATCTAAAATGCACAGAAAGTTTAACCTGACCTCAGTCTGGAAGCTTTTAGGGCAGAATTACACATTAAAATTCGAATTTAAAAATTTGCAGGGTCAAGACCGTGCGTATTCACTGCACTGCACCAGGTTTTATACCATTTGACTCGGTCTCTCTCCACAAACTTCATTTCTACAGTTTCACAACAAGCACGAACTTCATAGTTTCAGATACGATCGCCAGTTCCTAAATCACACAACGTCGTGGGTGAGAGGAACCCAGGACTTTAGGATTTCACCACCTAACCTCTGAGAGCTTCAGTAATGCCGGATAGCGCGCTTGCGTGCGACCGCGCGCGCGCGCACACACACACACACGTACACATACATACATATTTAAAATTAGCTTTATCTACATATCTGCCGTTATCTTCCTTTCTCCTTCCCATCCTGCGAAAGGTCCTAGTTGTTCTTACCAGGTTCAAGAATTTTTATTGTCCTGCGGATATGGCTTATTTCTATACAGACTGCTGGTTCCTCGCCTTTCAGGCGGATGCCTTTTGACTGAGAAGGAAACAGCCTTTAAAAGTCGCCTTTTACGACATGACTGTTAGGAGGGTAGTGGGTCCATTTTGTTCCCCCCAAAAAGTGAACTCAGAATGCACACGGGCAGTCTGCCTATTAACGGAAAATGTACGTTACTGGAGAACTATGCGTGATGAGGATTGAGTACCATCACTTCCAAAATGAAATATACTCAGCACGCAACATAAGCCGGTGAACCAAGTCGCTCCATGAATAAGTGAACCCACTCACTCTGGACTCAGGTTACGTGGGAATCGCAGGGGCCCCAGTTAGATACGGTTTTGTAGGTTGAAATGGATTTTCTGGGATTTGTTTCTGCTTGATTCACATGCGAATAGTGAGTGCTTGTCAATGACAGGATACCGTCACCTTAACGGAAAGGGGATAGAGGGATTCCATTGTGTTCTCTCTTTTTTCTGTCTTCACGCTCACGCTCTCTCTCTCTCTCTCTCTCTCTCTCTCTCTCTCTCTCTCTCTCTCTCTCTCTCTCTCTCTCTCTCTCTCTCTCTCTCCATCTCTCTATGTTGACAGACCGTCGCTCCGCCGCTGATAGCCTAGTAATTTCTCTTGTTTGATTTCACGCTCTCTCAGTATCGATTAGCAACTGAATAAATTTTTGATGGAAACACCAGTTCCATTTATCCTGGCTTTATATGCATGCTGGGAGTTTAGATAATGTAATCTCTGGTGTCCCTGTTTACACTGTAGTTAACTGTTATATGCATGCATTTAATTATAGATTATATGCCTGGATAGATACGTTATGTCGGCACACATATTCTTGTTACCTGTTATATCTGTGTACATAATATAATTCCATTGTTTTGTCTGTGTATAATTCTACAACAACTATTAAACATTGGGGTACTAGAGAGTGCAAAATTGAACTTTCCTTGTATATCAAGAAAACATAAACAAAGAATATACCAAAGAAGAAGATAACTCCACATGTGACATAGCATTAGAAGAGAAAGTTCTTTACTGAAGTCAATATAATAAAGCATTTGGGGACATTCATAACACCATAAGGACGATTATTCTTCTTCTCTTCCACCTTGTACCTCATCCAAGTGTCGGGGGAGATGTAATGTTCGTTGGTGAGCTCTGTCAAGAGCACTATTAAGACTGATGTTCATTTCTGTAAGGCTGTTCTTAATGCCATCACTCTATATTTTCAGAGGTCTTCCACTCGCTCTATACCCGTTGTAACGTTTTAGTGTGGCTTGCTGTGGCGGATAGTACCAGGGCATTCTTGTTAGGTGTCCAAACCATTTCATTTGTTGTTCTTTGATGACCTGTAAGACTGGCTTTATTCCTAGCATTCGTCTGATTTCATGATTTCGTATTCTATCTTTTCTTGAAACTCCTGCAGCTCTTCTAAGGCATTTCATCTCTGTTGTCACAATTTTGCGTTCATTGGAGGGTGTAAGTGTCCACGTTTGGCATTGATAGCATAGTGTTGGCCAAAAAATAGTTCTGATAAGATTCACTTTAGTACTCTGAGGTATCTGCTTGTGTGTCAACAGGGGAGATAGTTGCCCCATTACTTGATTAGCTTTGGCACATCTGGAGCTAATTTCTCTGTCCAGTTTTCCGTCGGATGTGAAAATTGCTCCCAAATACTTAAATTCCTCTGTCTCAGGGTGTTATTTCGTATGGGCGATGTGTGACATATATTAAGAGCAGAATTGGCAAGGCAAAGGAGCATTTTTAAAGTTGAAAGGTACCTTATGTCCTAAATCACACCATTAAACATCTAAAACGAGTACTGAAATGTTATGTCGAGCCTGTACTGTTGTATTGTAGTCAATCTTGGTTGTGAGCAAACAAATGAAGATGTTTCTGGAGGCAACTGAGATGTGGTTCTTGAGAAGAATGTTGCCAATACCTTGGACCACCAGAGTAATTAACAATGATTGCCCTGGAAATGGCTAACGAAAGTAGAACGTTATATACAACAATGAGAAGGAGTTTTTTTTTTTTTTTTTTTTTTCATGTGATAGCAAAGGAGCAGTGGAAAATATCGTGACGTCTGGTGAGATCACTGGCAGAAGATGCAAAGGCAGACAAGAGAAATGATGGTGGATGGCTCAAGACAGTGGCATGGAGGAATATCATCAGTGGAATTGATCCAGAACACTAAAGACTGCGATCTGTTAAGATGCATGGACGCCAACGCCAACTGGCAATAGACTTGATGATGATGACGATACAAATATTGATAAACCTAGAGTGGTGTTAAAACTCATGCCGTTACACACACATCTCGAAAACCTCTGCGGGGATCAACACTTGTACATATCGCCGTAGATTTCATATGTTCTGATGACGTCATCATTGACGGTTAAGAGGTGCTTGTTTCAAAAATGGCGAATTTACTTGATATTTTTTAAAGTAAAAATGTTTGTACCCCTAAAAAAAAAGAAGAATAAACAATAACTGACACAAGTATGAAGACTGTCTGGAAATCATATCACATGTGCAGTGATGCCTATCCAGCATACAATAAAAAAAAAATCAACAGCTCGCATAAGGCAAAGCTAGATATGACTTGCTCAGAGCAAAAACGCCTTAGAGAAGTGGCCATTTTAATGTTTTAAGAAGTTCCCCGTACTCAGTGTACGCAAGTTACTGTAACCATGATGATTGTTTACTTTGACATTAGAGTCTGTTTCTTCATACACCGCAAATGTGGCAAATTGAAACCAGATGTTGAGTTACATTACAGAACATTCATACAAGGGCATGCTTTTTAACATGCAGCAAATCGAATTTCAAAAATTTGCACCCAACGGTCACTAAGTTATACATTTTTACAGTTGGACGGGACTCTTGGAACTATCTATAATTGCGTAACATACTCCGTTAGCCTTACTGACCGAGGGACACTGGTGTATATGTTGAAAGGGGATCTGAACACCTCTGGACGTGACCGAAGTGCCATAAAATTCATAACTCTAGTTGCTTGTTATATGTGGGTGCATAATGCAACCGCCTGCTATGTATCTGCTCACACTGCAATGACCTTTATCTGCTTGGATCAAATGAACGGGCAGAAGGAGTAGACTACACAGTGGCAGGCGTCCGGGTAGGTAGGTCGTTGTAGGTAAGTCTATGTAGGTAGGTCAATGTAGGTAGGTCGATGTAGGTAGGTCGATGTAGGTAGGTTGACGCAGGTAGGTCGATGTAGGTAGGTCGATGTAGGTAGGTCGATGTAGGTGTAAAGGATTGACAGTCATACGACAGAAATATAGATTTGTGTACAGGCAGAAAGACATACAGAGAGAAAGACAGACAGGCGGATGGATGAATGGGTTGATAAATGAATTGGTAGATGGATTAATGGGTGTGTGGATGGGTGGATATGTGGATGGGTGGATGAATAAAACGAATGTCAGAGTGTCAGAAAGACAGGCATGCAGGCAGTATGACAGTTACGTAGAACACCGATAGGAACTGACCTTAAAAACACACATCCGGCAGCCTGCCACACTAGTCACTTGACCCTCATTATGCTACCTTCGAGTCAGCGAAGCCCAACATCATCACTGAATAACCAAGCCCCGACCAGGTCGTGACCTGCACACAGTACTAATCGTGTGACCACTAGGTCATGACCTGCACACAGTACTTATCGTGTCACCACCAGGCCATGACCTGTACAAAGTACTTACCGTGTGACCGCCCCCGCCCCCCCCCCAGGTCATGACCTGCACACAGTACTTACCGTGTGACCAGCAGGTCATGACCTGCACACAGCACTTACCGTGTGACCAACAGGTCATGACCTGCACACAGCACTTACCGTGTAACCACCAGGTCATGACCTACACACAGTACTAATCGTGTGACCATCAGGTCATGACCTGCACACAGCACTTACCGTGTAACCACCAGGTCATGACCTACACACAATACTAATCGTGTGACCATCAGGACATGACCTGCACACAGCACTTACCGTGTGACCACCAGGTCATGACATGCACACAGCACTTACCCTGTGACCAGCAGGTCATGGCCTGCACACAGTACTAATCGTGTGACCACCAGGTCATGACCTGCACACAGTACTTACCGTGTGACCACCAGGTCATGACCGGCACACAGCACTTGTCGTGTGACCAACAGGTCATGACCTGCGCACAGCACTTATCGTGTGACCACTAGGCCCAGTGTGCTATCAGGGCCGTGTTAGGCATGTATTGATTTAGTCATCGTTGGGGGCAGGTGAGAGAGATACGGGAAATTGGAATGTTTACTGTAGTGGTATTCTTGGTGGAAAAGTAGGCCAAAAGTACAAGACACAAGAATAACCTGTCTGTCTAGTTTAGGTAATAAAACAATAAATTACAAGACATAACAATGACTATTCTTTCTAGTTTAGTAAAATATCGTTGAACATAACAGGAAATTACATGATGTAACAAGAATGGGTCCATCTAGTTTTGCTAACAAAACAGGAAATCACACGACCTAATTGCGGCGTCCGTGGCTTAGGCGTTGCGAGTCCGACTCGTAATTCAAACGTACCGCTATCAAAACCCACTGCTGGCTGCGTGGATTTTTATCGTGGTATGGGGAGTCGCGGGTCAGTCTAAAATGGGTACTTGGATGTATGTCCTGGTGAAGTAAAGACAGCCGGCGTAATGCTGACCAAATTACCCACCTAGTGCCGATTGGTCTGTAAAAATAGGGCAGCTCTTCCCATGTGCCCATTGCGTCTAAGGCGTGAAAAGGGATCTTTACTTTCTTTACTTACTGAAACGACCTAAATAATAGTAACGGTCTAACGAACTCTCTATGTGTGTTCCTCTCCCCCATTTTGGAAGAAAGTAGAACAGACCAAGTGCACACTAATAAAAGGCGACTGGTTAAGAGTGTTTCCTCTGAAGTCGGAGTGCATCTGTCAGGGAATTGAGGAACCAACTGCTGATTGCACATAAGCCAGATCTGTAAAACGGATGTGCGCTCAAAATTCAAGTTCTGGAATAAAACCGACATGTAATCAGTCGTTAGTAGAGACGTTTTGCCCCAGTAACTGTTCCGTTCCTGTTCAACTACAGTTCACACACAGTGTCCTGTCCTTTATAAAGTGTCAGTGGTAAGCCGGTAATCTACTGTATAGAAAGGGCAGTCCTTAAATAGGACCATATTCCAGAAGTGAACAAACAACTATAACTTTCTTCCGGAGTTTACGGCTTGTAAACGCTAAGAAGTCGGTACAGAAGAGAAGTTTAGCTATCAAAACGAGAAAGTGCAGAACATAGCAATACTCAGTCTAGTTTAGAGACACGTAGACTAACAATTTAAGAAAATAGTTTATTTTCCTGTCAGGATTAGCTAATAGTCGGCTAGCGATGCAAAACAGTAACGTATAATGTAGAGTGACAAGAAAGTTCTCCACTGTCTATGAATTGCAGTAAAAGACAGTCTAACGGTTGAAGAAACTATTTATTATCCAAAAGTACTTCGGGGAAAGTCCACTTAAAATATGATATAGTACAATGGATGTAGTCAAGTGGAAAATATGTTTACAATATAAAAACATACTTTTTTTTAAAATCACAGTTAGCTATTAGAAAGTGCCCCCCCCCCTCCCCCACTCCCACCGCCACCCCTCTCCCCTGCCTCAAATCAAAAATCAGATTGTGAACGTTTTTTGAGGAGTCGAGTCCTCCTCTTCCACCCCACCTCTCACCATGTATAGACATCTTTTTAAGCTTTTCTTTCAAACGTTCTATATAATTTTAAATATAATGTTGTTTAAGTTATTCCGCTTGTAATAATATTTATAATAATATTATAATTGCACAATAAGCAAGATTAAAGCCTTTAAATGTTTGGGTGCTAGCCCCCCCCCCCCCCCCCCCCCCACGAAATCCCCAATTTTGTTTCTTCTAATTTCTCACCAGCTAACGGTACAAGCAAACAATTGCAAATATATAATATGTACTTTAGGGAAGTTGTGATGTAACCTAGTACATCTATAGGAAAGTGTTGATGTAACCTAGTACATCTATAGGAAAGTTTTGATGTAACCTAGTACATCTATAGGACAGTTTTGATGTAACCTAGTACATCTATAGGGAAGTTTTGATGTAACCTAGCACATCTATAGGACAGTTTTGATGTAACCTAGTACATCTATAGGAAAGTTTTGATGTAACCTAGTACATCTATAGGAAAGTTTTGATGTAACATAGCACATCTATGTGTGCATCAAGTTCAGCGAAAGGCAGTCTTGTCTGTGTCACATGTATCTAACATTGAAGTTGGACAGGACTTCTGTGTAACATACTCTATTAGCCTGACTGAACGAGGGACACTGATGTATATGTTGAACGGGGAATCTGAACACCTCTGGACGTGTCCGGAGCGCTAGAAAATTCAAAACTCTAGTTGCTTGTTATATGTGGGTGCATAATGCAACCGCCTGCTACGTGTCTGCTCACACTGCAATGACCTCAAATGTATCTAACATTTGATTGATGATATATTGTAGTAAAGGACAGGCAGCTTACCTTGCCGGTTGCTGATCTCCACAACCATGCACCACAGATATCCACTACTATTCTATGCCACCGTTATCTATTCCCATCAGCTGCGTTAATTATTAATACCATCATTATGTCCTTCATATTCAAGTTCATTTTCATAATACGTGAACCCGAGAGAAAGAGGGGATGTGGGGAGGGGACGGAGGTTGGAGATACAGAGTACAGAGCGGTGGAGAAAAGAAGAGAGAGTGAGAAACATAGATAGAAACAGAGACAGATACAAAAAAGATAGAGGGGGGTAGAGAGAAATAGAGAGAGAGAGCAAGAGTGAGGGAAGAAAAAAGTAAATAAGGACAAGGAAGACAGAGAGAGAGAGAGAGAGAGAGAGAGAGAGAGATAGTCAGAAAATAAGGGGAAGAGAATGATACAGAGAAAGCGAGAGAGAGTGAGATTCATAGAGAGGAAATAGGGAGTAGAGAGAGACAGAGAAAGAGTATTGCAAGTAAAGTACAAAAGAGGCGACATACAGAGAGAGAGAGAGAGAGAGAGAGAGAGAGAGAGAGAGAGAGAGGGGGAAATAGGGAGTAGAGAGAGACAGAGAAAGAGTATGGCAAGTAAAGTACAAAAGAGGCCACAGGGGGAGAGAGAGAGAGAGAGAGAGAGAGAGAGAGAGAGAGAGAGAGATTCATAGAGAGGAAATAGGGAGTAGGGAAAGACAGAGAAAGAGTATGGCAAGTAAAGTACAAAAGAAGCCAAAGAGAGAGAGAGTCTGGTGTAACAGCGCTCAACCCTTTACGCTATTTCTGGGGTGGGATGGGATGGGGGGGGGGGGGGGGTTTAAGAAAAATAAGCATAGTTTAGGTGCCTAATAATAGTAGTGTAGTAATAATAATAATGTGCTGATTGATGAAAAAATACAATAGTAAATGTGAAATAATAGGACATACATAAAGGGAACAACTTTAATGTAGACTTGAAGGGAATTTTGACGAAAACAGGCATGTTGATGAATACACACACACACACACACACACACACACACACACACACACACACAAATTATAAAAAAATGCGTAGTCAGACAGACAGACAGACAGGCAGGCAAAGAGTCTTGAAGAAAAGAGCCTGGTATGGTGGCAGTGTTTCAGAACTGACGGTTTACACACGGGCCAAATAAGCGGAACATCAGAAGAGAGATAACATGTCTGCAAGAGGTGACCGAAGTAACAAGAAATTACAAAATGTGTACAGTGAAAAGAAGGTCTGAAGAATACAGAATTGTGAGGAAAAGCCCTTGTAATAGTTACCCCAGAGAGCCAGGTGAAGAAATATCAAGAATACGTGGCAAGGGGATGGACACGGAGAAGATTGAAGGAATACATGAGAATCAAATACAAACTCACAGGAGCTAAGACCAACTCTTACCACAGACTGGATAAAGCACTCTCCTTACGCCCTCACCCCCCAACCTCATTTCCCCCACGAATAACTTTCCCTCTGCATCGCTGAGAGAATATAATAATAATAATAATAATAATAATAATAATAATAATAATAATAATAATAATAATAAGAAGAAGAAGAAGAAGAAGAAGCAGAAAAAGAAGAAGAAGAAGAAGAAGAAGAAGAAGAAGAAGAAGAAGAAGAAGAAGAAGAAGAAGAAGAAGAAGAAGAAGAAGAAGAAGAAAAAAAAAAGAAAAAGAAGAAAAAGAAGAAGAAGAAGAAGAAGAAGAAGAAGAAGAAGAAGAAGAAGAAGAAGAAGAAGAAGAAGAAGAAGAAGACAACAAAGGCGGAAGAGGTGGAAATTGTGGCTGGGGAAGATGCTATAATGTCAACGACGTGATAATGATGGTGACGACAGTAGTGATGATAGTGATAACGGTTCTTTACCTGCTGCTCCTGTAGCTGATTATGCCAACGCTTACGAGGGAACGACCATGAATGGCGGAAAATAAGTGGCTACAACTTTTATCGGCGTCATTATCAATCTCCGTCTCCATATGCGACGAATTTTTCGTTATTTTGATGACCTAAACTGGTTGATGCCGGTCGCCTAGTATAAACTAACGGTTTAACGAGGTTTCTGAGACCTCTCCATGGGTGATCCCTCATCCGAATGATGGCGCTTTGTGTCACCGGGTGTTTATTGTTCAGTGCGATATCCTGGTAGGGTAGAATGTCAGTCATCGGCGTTACACCTTGGACACAAGGATAAAAGTTGCACGGGTCAAATACTGAAGTATTTATTTAAGCAAAATAATAACATGGGAAGATTGAGCCAATCAGGTCGGGTTCTTCAAGTACTGAAACATGCAGTATCTGACGCAAGGTAAACCATCTTGAAATTTAACATGAAACCATAAACAACGCAAAACGTCATTGGCTGCCGGAAGCGTTCAAGTACATATAAATGTTTATGGCATCCTTTAGTGTTAGACATACGTGAGCAGTAAAAGGTTTGCATTGTTCCGTATCTGTGTCTGAAAAGAGAGTGGGAATTTTGGGGGGAACCATGCTAGTATCTAGTTTATGTTATTGTGGCTGGGTATGGACTATTTTCTTCTCTAGTGTATCAGTAATTTATTGTTGGAGTTGTGCCTTTATATGTGCTTCTTGTTGCGATATTGTATTTGTTAAGGAAGGTCGGTAGGTAGTTGTACCGCACGAGGATATCAAACAAGCGATAAACGTCTGATGGTACAAAGTGCCACAATGCGGATAAGGATCACCCATGAATAGGTTCCAGAAACCCCTTTCAGCCGTTAGGCCATATCTATGGCTAGGCCATATCTATGTTCCGGCTAAATTCAGGGCCCCTGACAGAAACCAGGGTGGGGCTTCGAAATAACACAAATTGCATCCCACATGGTGACGACTTATTGTAATGATACTATTTATTTATAAAGTTCGAGAAGTTTTGTAAAGCAAGCCGCCATAGACAGAATAGATAATGAAATCAGTAGCCACATGTTTTAAAATCAGTCAAGCACTTCTTGCTCTCTTGCCTTCAGCGTTTCCCTCTACTAGTACGATTTTTGTGAGAATGTTGTGACTTTCAATGCGGTTAAAATGTTTCATTTGTCTCTTTTTCATTCCTTTCAGCAACTTTCTTTTCTTTCCTAGCCTCACCAGAAACTGTATTTTTGTATAAGGTATTACCAGACTATGTGAAGTTTGCATGCACAGTTCAAGCAGTTTATGCAGTTCATTAACATCCACAAAAACGTTATTAAGTTAGCCTTAACAGTACGCATTCAATACGGTATTCGTTATTCCTAATGTATTTCGTGCCTAACATCAGTAATACTAGTTTCTCCTAAGCCTGGTCATTGTTAATTGAAATTAACAATTTGTTTCTGAAAGAAGATAAAGTGCACGACAGAAGAGAAAAGAAAGTATCAGGATGAAAAGAAAGAAAAAAGACTTAACAGCAGAGACCGTTTGCGAAATGTGAGCGGGATCAAATTAGCGGTCGGCCATGTTCGTGTGCCAGAAACTAGTTTATTGCCATAGTAACAGCACGACCATGCTAAAGGGATGTTGAGAACGAGGCAGACTTGCGCTGTGGAGATAAAATCTGTTTATACCAGCAGTCAATGTTGGTGATAAAGCCACGGTGGTGCAGTTTCTAAAACACTTTTCTGCTGAACCTGTATCTATAGATTCAAGTCCTCATTCAAGCTTAGAGGGCTTAGTAGTCTCGATATATGGTGTTCGCCTCGAGTGCTGGAGGTCCCGGGTTCAAGCCCGGGTGAAGGTTGGGATTTTTTGTTCAACTGGGCTTCTGGTAAGTTCCCCTGGTCTTTGGATAGCAAGATCGAACGCCCGTGTTTATTCACGCGCACGTAAAAAATCCCTTGGCAGTTTGAAATCTAAAAGAGTAGCCTAACAGCGCATGTCGGGCAAATTTAGAGTTAAAAATCTACCCAACGTATTTCACGATCCTCACCGGTGCTACGGGGTTTGTGCACTGCGCTGAGATTCGTCAGACTCAGGCTTGAGTTAGAAGTAGAAGGGAGCACTTATGGGTTACACCTGTATGTCATCGATGTTGATCCGTCAAACAAACATAATAAACATAAACCTCATGCCAGCAGATATTTTAAAACTGAATCAGGCTTCCATGCCGACCAGCACTAGGAAATGTTCTGGAAAGCAAAGGCGGCCTGCATGATATTTACCACATCACCTTCGATGTCGATCCGTATATAAAGGTGTGGTAACGACGAGTCTTGTACTTATCGCGTGGCATACCATTATGGGACGCATTTGTTCAGTTATTATTGTTGTTGGAAGCCCTAATGTGACCTAACAGTTGAACGGTGTTTCGGGCTTGTACCAGGGTGATTCTCATCCGAATGGTGGCACTTTGCGTCACCTGGTGTTTATCACTCGTTATGCGGTCCGGGTGCAGTTGAACGTCACTCATTCACTCACTCACTCACTCACTCACTCACTCACTCACTCACTCACTCACTCACTCACTCACTCACTCACTCACTCACTCACTCACTCACTCACTCACTCATTAACTCACTCACTCACTCACTCACTCACTCACTCACTCACTCACTCACTCACTCACTCATCACTCACTCACTCACTCATTCACTCACTCACACACTCACTCACTCACTCACTCACTCACTCACTCACTCACTCGCACACTCATTGACTCATTCACTCACACACTCATTCACTCACTCACTCACTCACTCACTCACTCACTCACACACTCATTCACTCATTCACTCACTTACACACTCACTCACACTCACTCACTCACTCACTCACTCACTCACTCACTCACTCACTCACTCACTCACTCACTCACACACTCATTCACTCATTCACTCACTCCCTCACTCATTCACTCACTCATTCACTCACACACTCATTCACTCACTCACTCACTCACACACTCATTCACTCACTCACTCACTCACACACTCACTCATTCACTTACTCACTCATTCACTCACTCACTCACTCACTCATTCACTCACGCACTCACTCACTCACTCACACACTCACTCATTCACTCACTCACTCACATTCACTCACTCACTAACTCACTCACTCACGAGTATTGTAGTAACTACTGTTGATAGCTGTATAATCTCCTTATTTACTTGCTGACACGTAATAGTTTACTGTCCTGACTTGAAACTAATCATCTCTGCTCTGGTTCATTGTAATCTTGATTCCTGCCAGAATGTATTTTAACTCCCAACAAAACATAATATGTCACTGTTGCTGCAGTGTGATCTTTACCACTGACATCATTGAATATTTATCCTTACTGGAATGCTATAGATACTCATGCTACAATGCTGTATTTAAGTGTGCTAAAAATATTATATATTTTTAAATCCTTTTCACACCCAAGCGTATAGGGCATATAGGGCTAGACTTATATTTGATAGACCAATCGGCACAAGATGGGTGATGTATCAGCACCATGTCGGCTGCCATAACTTCCAGCAACTACATCCGGTACCCACTTAAGGCTGGGTCGACCTGGGAGTCGGGGTCATTATTGAAAAAAGTCCGGCTCCGCCAGAGAGCGAACCCAAGACCTTTCGATCCGCACGCGAGCGTCTAGCCTCTACGCCACGGCGACTCACCATTTGCTTCTTTTACAATGTAATATTCACCTCTGTTGCTTAATGACGTTCACAACCGCTGTCATCTAATAGTCAACATTGCTACAATAATATATCTATCTATGTTACAGCGTGCCCGGCTCTCTAGCGAAGTTGGTTAAACCTGACTTTCGCGGCGGCCGGGTGACGAACTCCTTGTGGTCCGGGTTCACTTCCAGGGGTAGGCAGAAAAGCCACATTTCTCCCAGATTAACGGTACCTATAATGGAATCAATGCCGAAGGGTTGCGATATCCATAGTACCGAGCCAAAGGGTTAACAACTCATGGTTTCTGGATACGTTAAAAAAAATGTTACAGCGTAACATTTTTGTTGTTACCGTAAAGAATGTTTCCCCTCTATAGCATAATCGTCACCACTTGGTTTTGAATGCATTGTATACTGGGTAGAGTCTCAACGTACGGAGATCAGTTTCGATGTCCAATCAGTTAATCGCCCTTTTTGACAGTGAGCATTGCTTTGATTTCAAATAGATAGCAATTTTATATTGTGTAAAGATTCAGTATATGGAGATCAATCTTAATGTCCAATGAGTTAATCAAGGCCGTCTCCAGTAACTGAGTTACTAATTGTTGTTGTCAAACGGGCAGGGACTCAACAAATGTCGATTGAGTTAGACTGTTACTTGGACAGAAGAATGACTAGAAGAATGTAACCGAACCTTCACATCCTTTGTGACATGAGGCATACTGTATTAGCGACGCAGCTGTAGACCTGTCAGCACTCCATAAATGATATACCGCCGTTACTTCTGTTTCATTTTCTTGTTCACGCTTTGAGCCAAATCATCCGAGAACCCAGCTCAATAAAACGAAATGTTTGATTAGATGAAGATGGAATTCAAGACCACCGAACCGTTAAGTTCGAGCACTAGACACTACTTGAAGTCGGCTTCCGCTTAATTCGTGCAGTCCCAAAGTGTTGTTATTTAAAAACCACAACTTTACTAAAAATGTTGAACCTGAATAAACTAGACTCATGTCTGTAGGAGTCGATAAAGAAAAAGTAGTTAGACTAATAATTCATACAGAGTCGGGTAATATTCAACCTGCCTTAAAGAACAAGTACATATTATCTCCTAAGAAAATCAAAAAACATATGGTGAATTGTTTGGTACCCAAAGAATTAAGTGGTTCACCAAGTAATGTTTGATTGTACCGTTCTCTTGACAAATGTGTACATTTTTTTTTTTAAATGAACATGACTTTTTCCTTCTATTTTTGGTTTCACTATAAACACTGTCTCTTACACAAGTCAGCTTACCTTTTTTTTAAAACACATTCTGTCATTGACAGGATTTCGCCTGTCTTTATGTTTCCTCTTCTGTGAATCAACCTGACCTGATTCTGTTGTCTGATGAAGCCGTTTACTGTAAATTCCACAGGTCAGATCGATAGACAAATGGCACCATTTTAAAGTCGCCAGGGTCTTATCGCAGTTCAATCGGCATCCGAAAGATACTTTAAAGTTATCTTTACCGACGGAAAGAAATCACGTAGAGCATCCCATCTTGCCTCTCTTCATTCACAGGGTGAATCAGAAATATGGCTACATGAATTAATTGCATATGCCTAGTGACTTGTCAGTATTGCGCCTATAAAAGTTAAAGCCTATAAAAGCCTATAAAAGCAATTCCTCAAAGTAACAGTACATAATATTACAATAATGTCAACAGAAAACTGCCTCAGACTGCTGGCCGTTCACATACCTGCCAATACTTTGAACAGTCACTCGCTGCTTCTTGTTACATGGGCACTGGAATGTGTTGCGTATTTAGAAGTCTGTGGCTCAGGCTTCAATGTCGAACCACATAGCATTGGTGACACGAAGAATTCTGAGAAAACACGTCAGGCCGAGGTGATGTTGAATACATCACCCACTGAGTGACCATCTGCCTAAAAAAAAAATTGGTCTGCAACCAAGGGAAGTCACAAAACAAAAAAGACTGGATAGGCTCCGGGCTAGGGGGGGGGGGGGGGGGGTAGGGGGGGGGGGTATTATGGGCCCCGGTTAATGCAATGCATGACGCACTGCACAACCACTTCTGGGAAGGGTGGTTGTTGTTTGTTTGCCTTCACCGGCTGTATATTTCACAGAAAAGTCCCTAGACTCGTTTTTGAAATCTAGACTTTGTCAGTGTTCTGGCACCTGTGTTTGACAGATCAGTGTGGTCTACTGTTTCTCTGCCTATCAAGCACAGGTACTATGACTGTGTGGAAACATCGATCCTATCTCTAGCAAGAGCTGTAGCCAGTCTCAGACTTGTGTTGTCACTTAGTAGAACTCTCAGTCGAAAGTCACCAGAACATATGTAATTTAGTAGGAGGCTCGGACAGTGATCTTGGCTATTTGTACTCCCATGTATTGATGTGGACTGAGGAGCTGGGAAGGTTGACTGGCCACTGCATCTCTGGGAGGCCGCCAGCTGCGAGATCCACTGTCATCTCTGTTTCAGCCAACATTGACCTTATTCGAGGTGCATGACGTGGAAGTGTACTAGAAGTCTTGTATGAGGATCTGTAAAACCAGAACATAGCATGCTGGCTCCTAAAGCCAAGTACCGGATATTCCCGTGCGCATTTACGGATTTACTTTTGCAGCATTTTTCATCCAATATTCTAACTCAGCAGGTGCCACTCTTGAGAATTCATATTTTCAGTTTTCAACATTTTCACCGAGCATGTTCTCCCTGAGTTCCTACTTCTTTTCATCCGAGTTTACGGGCTATAAACTCCAGTGCAAACGCCATGTTGGTCATTCACTTCTGGACTTTATTCTTATTCCAGAAACTTAAAATTTGTGAGTGCATCTGTTTTACAAACCTGGTGTTTTTATGTATGCAGACTGTTGGTTCTTTCCTTTTTCGGCTGACACACTTGGAAGGAAAGCATCCTAATTAATCGACTCTTACAAAATGCTTGTTAGAGACAGTGGGTCTATTTTCCCCAATCCCTCAATGGGGTCACAGAACCCACACAGGGACCCCTAGGTGTCTATGCTCATGTGATCCCCGGGCTGTTTCTCAGTGTCTCGGAGCGTTATCGACATAACTGCAAGCTTACCATCCTACTGTCAACGTCCCTTTGTTAGACACAATACACCGTTTGTCACATGAGAATAGGTTTCTAATAGCCGTCTTCATTATCGTCTCAGACATCAATAACTGATGTTTCTCGCCCTACAGCAGAGCAGGAAATCTGGTATGATTTCAAATCCCCAGTTAGCGTTCCTAGCTAGATCTTCATTGATTGGCTAACTATCGTAGATGATTAAATACACGATGGCACTCCAGGCTGGAGAAGTTCTCACTGAGTGCTGGTTCTTTGTTCTGTCTTAATAGATTCAGCTGAGAGAGAGAGAGAGAGAGAGAGAGAGAGAGAGAGAGAGAGAGAGAGAGTGAGTGAGTGAGTGAGTGAGTGAGTGAGTGAATGAGTGACGTTCAACTGCACCCGGACCGCATAACGAGTGATAAACACCAGGTGACGCAAAGTGCCACCATTCGGATGAGAATCACCCTGGTAAGGAGATAGAGAAGGAGGGAGTGGGAAAGGTGGGGGCAGTTGGCTGTTAGAGATGATCAAATAGTCGTTGAATACAAGACTGGAGAAGTTCACACCAAGTGTTATTTCTCAGTTATGTTCCAGCGGATATGGAAGAGAGGAATTTGGATGGAGAGAGGCGACAGGGAAAGAATGAGAGAGAGAGAGAGAGATAGAGAGAACGATAAAGAGAGAGATTATGAGTGGCTGACTGTAGCTTGCGAAGAAGTACATGACCACACACCCCGGCAGAGTAGTTTCATCATCATCATCAGGTGCCTTGCCGACTGGCGTGGGCGATCATGCCTCTCCTTAATCTGCGATCTCCTGCAGCATGTGTCAGTTCGTGTGCCGACACACCTTCATGCCATGCAACAAGACTGTCAAGCATCTTCTCTCGTCTTCCTCTATCCCTTCTTCCACAGATCTTTCCAGTGGTCACAACATGTTCTATTTTCCCTCTTCTCATAACATGGC
Source organism: Candidula unifasciata (assembly GCA_905116865.2). Classification (NCBI taxonomy): domain Eukaryota; kingdom Metazoa; phylum Mollusca; class Gastropoda; order Stylommatophora; family Geomitridae; genus Candidula; species Candidula unifasciata. The sequence continues at coordinate 53,300 of CAJHNH020002808.1, forward strand.
CGAAAAATGATGACTGTCTCCTTCTAATGTCTGTCATAAGTTGTCTTCGGGCTCCCGCCTCTTTCAAAACCTCTTGGTTGCTCTGCTTGGCTGTCCAAGGTATTCTAAGCATTATTCTGTAAAGCCACATCTCTGAGGCCTCTAAAAGTATTTTGGCCTGCCTACCGATTGTCCAGGATTCACATCCATATGTTAAAACGGTATGTATGTAGCAAGCAAGAATTCTTTTTCTAACTCTCAATGACAAGGATATATTGCACAAGAAGTTTTTCATTCTATAAAATGAAGTTTTTGCCTGTCCAATTCTGTTTCTTATTTCAGTTATGCATCTTAGAGTAGTTTAGTCTGTCTAAATATATTTAGAAGGGATGGTGGATGGGAAAGGGAGCGTAAGAGACAGAAATTGGGGTTGGGAGGGGGGGGGGAGAGAAAGTGAGAGAAAGAGAGAGAGATGGAGTAAGATAGTGGGAAATAGAAAGACGTGAGTCATACACCCTCTTTCCCCTTTAGTAGATGATCCTGCCATTGAAGTAGACTCTCACAGATGCCAAGCCCTACTATCTGACGCCATTTCCCTTAGCTCCCTCCATGTCCTGCCCAGATTGTTCATCTTTGTCTCTAATGAAGTATGTATGCAAATTAATGAGGCGCTATGGGATCCCAGAGAAGATAATTACCTTCATCAAGGAAATGTATGAGAGAATTACACACACAGCTCTTCGTAAAAAATAACAGACAAATATGTTCTGAATAACAAACACTAGTGCTGTAAGAATGCTCTTTGTTGCTTTAATGATTTGGACTGGCTTTAGACTGAATTATAAGGACAACATAACTGTTGGCACCATTCCGAATTTCCAGACGAAGATGATGTTACACTGTGCTACACGAAGCATAGGATCACAGCCCATGACGATGGCGATGGCGAGTGTGACTAGCAAGATCTGCTAGCGATAGGAACTCTATTTCACTGTTAGACCATAGGGTATAGGGTACATTGTTGCCATCACATGTATTTCACAGCGCGACTCACACGTTCAGCTCTTAACCTGTTGGTAGTTATTGCCTCCTTGACCTCTTTTACAATAATTTACAAAGTTATGCCGTCTCCCCAAAGTATGCTGCCCTCAGTGTGTTTACTGCTAAGTATGGGGTTATAATGTGGTGAGGCCCCAATCTCCTCCACGATGCGACTGTATGAAAGCCACGAAACCGTCTTTACCTTAACCACCAACGGCTGGAATCGAATCCCAATAAGTGTCGAAGATTACACTGTTAAACGACTTCAGTAACCTCTCTAAGCCACACTCTCCAATAATAGAACGGTAGCTAAATGTAAAATAAAAGTCAAATTCGTTATGAAGGACAAGTACGGGAGATTTAGATATCCAGGCACATGGATAATATCAGATGGAAGATGTATCACAGAGATAAAGAATATAATAGGGTAGGCCATTTGTGCCTTTTATAAAATACTGAACATTTTGTGCAATAAAATTCATGCCATTGGACAATATATTGAGGCCTCGGAGATTTATTTTTACAAAGAATCCTTACAATTCCTTTGACAGCTTAGAAGAGCTACTCAGATGTTTTGGATGAGGCGAATGCTCGAAGACAACTTATCACAAACATCAGAACGAGACAGTCATAATATTTTGGTCATGTTATGAGAAGAGGGAAAATGGAACATGTTGTGAAGACTGGAAAGATCTGTGGAAAAAAGAGACAGAGAAAGACAGCTCGAGAAGATTATTGACAGCCTTCTATCATTGCATAGAGGGGTATCAACACAGGAACTGATAAACTTAGTTGCGGATCACAGATTGTGAAAGGACATGATCATCCACGCTAGTCGGCAAGGCATTTGATTATGATCGAGCCGCATTTACTTTCGACCAGTTTTAAGATATTCAAATAAGATAGATATAAACTAAGAGAAACATTTATGGTATCCTCCTATGTCTGTGAAAATAACACTCATTGTCTGTCTGTCTGTCTGTCTGTCTGTCTGTCTGTCTGTCTGTCTGTCTGTCTGTCTGTCTGTCTGTCTGTCTGTCTGTCTGTCTGTCTGTCTGTCTGTCTGTCTGTCTTTTGGTCTGTCTGTCTGCCTGACTGTCTGTCTGCCTGTCTGTCTGTCTGTATGTCTGTCTGTCTGTCTGTCTGTCTGTCTGTCTGTCTGTCTGTCTGTCTGTCTGTCTGTCTGTCTGTCTGTCTGTCTGTCTGTCTGTCTGTCTGTCTGTCTGTCTGTCTGTCTGTCTGTCTGTCTGTCTGTCTGTCTGTCTTTTGGTCTGTCTGTCTGTCTGTCTGTCTGTCTGTCTGTCTGTCTGTCTGTCTGTCTGTCTGTCTGTCTGTCTGTCTGTCTGTCTGTCTGTCTGTCTGTCTGTCTGTCTGTCTGTCTGTATTCTCTTGTTCTTGTATCTTGTACTATTCTCCTCGATGGTATCAACTCAAGACATTAAGCATTAGGCATCTGTGTACAGGTATTGCATGCTTTCACACACACACACACCCACACACACCCACACCCCCACACGCGTGTGTTTGTGTGTGTAGATATATCACTGTGTGTGTGTGTTCATGTATGTTTGTGTGTGTATGTGTGCTTACCTGCAGACACGAAGGTCTGAGTTCGGATCCTCAACGGGACGGATTTATCAAATAATTGACCCAGCTCAACAAGTCACCAGGAAATATCTTGGCAAGTAAAAGTGGCCGGTGTCGGACTGACCATCACCCGCCAGATGCCGACTGGTCTCAACAAATATGCATTTATCATGGTATGCCCAATATACCAATGTTATGGAAACAGGTTTTTTACTTTAGATTTAAAAAATACACAACAACAACTTACACACCTACACACACCCACACCCACACACCTACACACACACCCCACCCACACACACCCACACACATATAGCTGAATGCAACATGTATGTGACGCGTGAACTCCTTCACTGACTTAACACTAGAGAGGGACAATAATCGATAATCTACTGCACGCCACAGAATACATGAACACATATATTAGGTTTCAATACGTGAGCAGTGCCCTGAGCACAGGCTCAGATATACGGCTTTATTACAATGGATGAGGCTGTGCCAGATTAATGATACCGCTGCTGCAGCTAGGGTTGATGTGGGCGCTGACACTTGTTACATCTGCTACATGTGTAGCTGTTTAACCCCAGCACATATATACCGATATGCGACACACATATATGTTACACGCTTTTACAAGTGATGAAATCCGACAATGTTTCAACATGGGTAGGGTCGTTACTCGGACTGCAGGATACACCACTTCGTGTAGGTGTCACTGCATTATATTATATACTCGGGAAGAATTGTGGAGAGATGGGGGGGGGGGGGGGGTAAGTTGGAGTAGGGGTCATGGCGGTGAAGTGACTGCTCCTTCGAGCGGGAGTGTCTTTACATACTGACAATTGCGTATTAGGGACAATCTCACACATGAAAAAGCAAAGGTCCCTTTACACACTAGTGGCGCTTTTGCCATATGAGGCTATTCATTTTTTTTTTTAAATAAAAGAAGATGAGTGTTGTTGTCTGCATCACACCGGTCGCCTTTGCTTCTCCGGACTTTACCTGGTATAAATTTGAGGCTAGGTCGAACTGGGAGAGAAGGTCATGTATAAACAAAATCGTAATGCGGATGTGAACCCACGACCTGCAGGCGGGTATCTAGTCGCTACACCACGGCCGCTCGCTCAACTCATCAAATGCATGGTTTCAGGAATGACTGTTGACAATCCAAGGATCTGTTCAGAAACGTGAGATTCCCCTCTACCCCCCCCCCCCCCCCCAACTCTCTCTCTCTCTCTCTCTCTCTCTCTCTCTCTCTCTCTCTCCATCCCCCATCAGCCACCCGCACATCAATTGTTCAAAAACCAAATTGTTCCAGAAGGGAAGCCTTCAGAACTAAAGGAAATAAAACAATAACGGCTGTTTTTGTGTGTGAGATCCTTTAGTGATGCAATGTTATCAAATGTTTTAAAGCTAAGAGATGTGTTGAACAATTCGCCAGCCATCTTTAGGTTCAGGAAGTTTTCAAGTACATAATTCAATCTCAGCGAATCAGGGGGTCCATGAGAGAGAACACCACCTTTCTTGAGGAGTGTCTAAAATGTTGTTTGTCACTCCAGGATTGCATTTTGTCACTCCAGGATTGCAGTTTGTCAATCCGGGATTGCAGTTTGTCACTCCAGGATTGCAGTTTGTCACTCCAGGATTGCAGTTTGTCACTAAAGGATTGCAGTTTGTCACTCCAGGATTGCAGTTTGTCACTCCAGGATTGCAGTCTAAAAGACCTCAAGGTTTTATTAGGGCCTCTAACCATTGTGAAGTAACACAAAGTGCAAACAAGGCTGGGGTTACTTCCCGATAAGGCTACTGTTAAGTAACTGTACAACCGCAGAAGAAAAAAGATAAGCACTGCAAGAAATTGGCTTCCAACCAGGAAAGGAAATAATTAACTGTAGATGGAGTATCCTAGGAAGTTATACCCTTTATAGCAGTTTGTGAGCAGAATTACTTTTATCGGCCAGCCTCAGAATAGCGGTCCCAAATTATCGAGGCCGAAAATATACCCTAACAGGGCCTCAGTCATGTGTCAATTGCGCACTTCCAGCGACTTAAATTGCGCACTTCCGGCAACTTCCGCCGAGAGTATTCCAAACGCTGCTCACGCGGCGTGGATTCGGGCTAAACTAGATGGCTGGAACTCACGAGCAGCAGCTACCGCACCTCCTGCAGCTTCTCTCATTTTATTTACTCGTGAGTCTCAGCCATCTAGTTTAGCCCCAATCCACGCCGCGTGAGCGGCGTTGGAAAACTCTAGGCGGTGGCGGTATAGTCCCCGGAAGTGCGCAGTTGACACGTGACTGAGGCCCTGTTAGGGTATATTTTCTGCCTCGATAATTTGGGACCGTTATTCGGAGGATAGACCTTTTATCTTAAAAATGTCGTCTCCCATCTCAGCCATTCATTCCTATGTTACTTTTTATCCTATCTCTTTTCAAATATATCCGTTATTCTGTTCTCTCTGGCCATGTCTGAACACACAATTCCTACACTTTCTCTCCTCTTCTCTCGACATTCATTTCTCTCCGCTTATATCATTCCTTCTGTCCATAAATATTCGTTTGCAACCACCTGTTTCTTTCTTTCTCTCCCTCTCTCTCTCTCTCTCTAAACTCTCGTCTCTCTCTCTCTCTCTCTCTCTCTCTCTCTCTCTCTCTCTCTCTCTCTCTCTCTCTCTCTGTTTTGTTTCCCTGCTTACCTTTCCATTAAACTCATTCTCTCGTTCGTTACCATCCCCTTTCCTTCATTCACCATTTCTTTGCCTCAGTCCAATCCCCCCCCCCCCCCCCCCACACCCTCTCCGTTTGTCTTTTCACACACGAAATCAGATTAGACCCTGACGTCTGGCCCAAACTTGGAGCAGAACCTATTGTCAAAACCTAACCTACTATCTAGTTTCAGTCTTGATATTTGCTGGCAATTGAGAATTCAAGCAAGGAGAAGTCAACAAACAACTACTTAGACATGACATATTTATTGCAACATAAGCTGAAATACAACCTGTGCTTCGACTCAACAGGTTTGGGGCCAAGTGTTGTTGTTGTCAGTGTTGTGTATTTTCCTTGTCTCAGAATTCAATCTAATCTATTTTATATATACAGCTAAAAGCTTGCCAATCTTGTGTCTGTGTCAAATTGCTAACAGGTAGGTATGCTGAATCAAAACATTACGACTAACTGCGATTTATCAAAACATTACAACTGAGTCCGTGTTATTTAAACTGTACAACTAAGTGCGATTTATCTTAACATTACAACTGAGAGCAATGTATTTAACCATTTTCAATTACGTGAAAGGTACGCTATTTAAATATCACAGCTACACGAGTGGTATTGGGAAATCACAATTAAGTGCATTATAATACTAATGTGTGTGTGTCAAGAGACTTGCCCTTGATGTGAGTGGTTGTTATAGTATCCCCAGTACCGGCCAACACACTTGTCATCTCATGGGCCTAAACTGCTATTAGGGCGGCTGTGCTTGCTGGTCTACTAAAGGTCAACAGATTTTTCGAAAATCTTTGGGGTTCGTCGC
>CAJHNH020002808.1:64437-93125 GCA_905116865.2 Candidula unifasciata
ACACTTTTTTCTTATTTTAATGTGCGATCTGCACCACAGATGTTGGCTGCAGGTTAACCACTGCTGTCTTTGGATTATTCCGTGGCGACTATCCAGTCTCCTCCACTGTCTAAAAGTAGCGAGAACGTTCTTGACTTCGGGGACAGTTCCCCGACATCTCTGGTAAATACCCAGCATCCATTTCCATGAGGTTAGGTTGACCTCGTACTTTTTGATGAAAACATTCCTGCTTTTCTATGGATTAAACCAGGACCACTGTATCGTCAGGCAAGTGTGATGCCATGTCACCGAGGCTGATCCTGTCAGCTCTACAGAAACAGGCTCTGTTGCAAGCACGCCGACATTCATGGACTCAAATCTTGCTACTGCTGCTTGTGCCTGTCCTGGTATGTGCCACATAAACAATGCCCATTGTCCGCCTTTTTCCGTTCGCAAGCATCTTTATTAGTTTTCTGTATTTTTATTTCGTTAAACGTGCATTACCCTTTTTGCTTGTTAGTTTTGATTGTGCTACTGTTTAAATGTGTTTTATCGCTATCCTTCATTGTTTTGTTTGTTAAGCAGCAATGCCGGAATCTGGAACTTTAGGGACCCTTAAGTCCCCCACTACCCCCCACCACAATAAATGAGGTGGGGCACTCCAGCGCCGCTGTGAATTATAATATACCAGCCACCCCCCCCCCTCCCGACGCCTTTTCCCCCTCCCTTTCCGAGAGCAATTTATGTACGCTTTAATGTTAAGTTTGGTGTATTGATACATGGCTCCTGGGAACAAGTAAAGAAGTCAGAATAGAAACAAGAATAATCTGGCCTGGAGAGAATGATGCACCTGGGTGTAACAAGATGGTCTAGCCGGCTCACTACACTCTAAGGAAAGGCAAGACGGACATATAACCAGATTACAACCGGTACCATTATTATTGAAACTCCGCGCTGGCTGCTGAAGATAGAGACAGAACGCATATGGGAATGCCCCACGTGCTGTAATGTCAATTCTTGACTCAACTCAACTCATGTTTATTTTACTGAAACATATATGATTTCATATGCAGTTTTATATTTCCTTGTCATTCAGCATATTATTATTATTAAGGCCGGTGACAGGACTTAGGCTTTTTGAGGTGCCTGTCCTCTGGGTTCTTGGTGTAATCTATGCTTTACTTTTTCATTTTCTTTTCTTAAGGTTATTATACATAATTTATTGTAAATCCTTGTAATATGTTGTCAGCAGATTTATGTTTATGTACTCAGTTATTTTACTGCCCGTTGTAACCTGAAACTTATTAGAGATTGCAACTATAAATTATCCTTGCGTTTCTTGGTTTATGGGATGTTCCGGCAAACATTGCTGCATTGATCAAGGGTAGTAAGATTTATTTGGATATGTTCTTAAGGATATGCAGGTGAACTGGTACGCGAAAAGGCAGAAAACGTGGCTATAGTTCGTTCACCACCTCATAAACAGACATGCCAGACATTTTCTCGAAATTTGCCTGCTAAATCGCAACGATTTTTTTTTTTTTTTTTTGCATGAACGAACTATATAGTTCTGTACCACTTTGTGGTAAAATGATGCATGTTTTGCTAAATGAGACCAGTGAAAATAGATCATTACGACCTGGAGAAAATGGTACAGAGGAAACTGACCGAGGGATGTGGCCGTCACTCATCACTCAGGATGGTGGAAAAGGGTGAGGGGGGGGGGGCGGGGAGGCTATGACGACATACCGTCAGACTGCTACAAATACCATTCCAAATGAAACTCTATGTTACTGCTGAAGATGGAGAGAATGCGCTTATGTTTATGAGTTATTAAACGAACTATAGTTCACCTCCTCCTCCTCTTCCTTCTCCTTCTTCTTTTTTTCCTTTTCTTCTTTTCCCTCTTCTTTTTTCCCTCTTATTATTATTATTATTATTATTATTATTATTATTATTATTATTATTATTATTATTATTATTATTATTATTATTATTATTATTATCATTATTAATATTATTATTCTACTTCTTCTCTTTCTTTCAGGTGTCGGTTCTCATATAAATTCGATTCAGTATATTCACGTGTTGAAGTTGAGCTATTTGTCTCGCTCTCCCTAGGTCCAATTTTGGTTCATGATTCTATTTGTCGGTTTACGAGCGCAGGTGTTCCTGAGATCACAGAGAAACGTTGCCTGAGCTATGGAGTTGAGTGCTTTGAGGGAGTCTCAGTCAAGGCTCTGTCAAGAGAGATCAGCCAGATGTGATAAAGGCACACAATACTTTCGATTCTCTTGACCTGAAATATGCCGTTGTCGTATTTATTTTCCTTATTTTAAGTTTTATTGTCTGTTTACTTACAGACTAATTTCCTTATCTGTAGATGATTACCTGAAATTTTAACTGCACTTCAGAATCGTTTTGGTCATACAGTAAGGAATTCAATTTCTTGTTAATACGAATCTTATAAGATTTAGTTGTTGGAAAAATATTTCTCATATGGTATACATAAAGGTCTTCTTCTTCGCCCCCCCCCCCCAGTCTACTACTACCACTATTATAACAACAACAACAACTACTACTACTACTACTTCTACTACTACTACTACTACTACACTACTACTACTACTACTACTACTACTACTACTACTACTACTACCACTACTACCACTACCACTACTACTACTACTACTACTACTACTACTACCACTACCACTACTACTAGTACTAGTACTACTACTACTACTAATTTGTTCTTCTTTTTTCTTCTGCTTCTGCTGCTGCTGCTGTTGCTACTACTACTACTACTACTACTACTACTACTACTACTACTACTACTACGACGACGACTACTACTACTACTACTACTACTACTACTACTACTACTACTACTACTACTACTACTACTACTACTACTACTACTACTACTACTACTACTTCTTCGTCTCCCCATCCGTTTCCTCCTTTTTCTTCTTCTTCTCTTTCTTCTTCATATTATTACTATTATTATTGCTCCTATTCTTATTCTTCTTCAAACCTTTATCTCACAATGGAACAAAGGCCCTCAACAAAGTCGCATGAAGTTACTATGAGTACATATGGCACAGTGCTGTACTGTCAATGCCTCTTTTCTTCGCCGACATACAATAGCAAATGGTCTCACAGCGACCAGTAATCTGCTCTGCACTGACTGACCTTGTGTGTCTGAGATCGGATTTATAGCTTCTAAAAACGGCTCGTGAGAGACTCCGGCGAAGTATAAAGCACTTCTTTGACATTTCGGCTTCCTCTGTACAAACTGGCACTAACAGACGGTATTGATTCTTCAATGGCATCTCTCCAAGCCAAAGATGGATATCCCGCTTGATCTGTCTTCAGTAGTATTCTTATATCTTCAGCTCCTTCTGCCTTTTCCTGTTAGTACATCAGCAAACATAGTACCGGTTGTTGTAACCTCTAGTTTACAAACTGGTTCTATCAGTTAGTGTGTAGTTCTTGTTTACCCGGACAGAGAAACATGGGGTCTGCAATACGTTCCCCTCGGAGATAGAGTACTATTACCGGCTTGTGGCGAACGTTTGCTCACCCTCGTCATTATTTACGCGTATTCGGTGTTTCTCAATGATTTGTTCATAGTTTGTTATCTCCCAAGCAGCCCCTGTAACGTAGCGTCTAAACACTAGACTTTTTCTTCAGAATTGACCTTCGCTCTCAAGTCTGTCCCATGCTCAGTGATGTACAGGAAGTACTGTTCATAGGAAGTAAAAGCGGACAGAGTGTGTTGGTCCACATGGCCTATCGAGAGCCGAATCGTTTACCAAAATTATAGGGCTAGCAATTTACAATCGACTCGCTAAAGGATCGAATAAAGGACTTTTCTTTCCTCTACGTAGCATCCATTTCTACATGACCATTATTTTATATGATAGAGACCTTTTCTTTGAGTTCCATAGAATGCTTTGAGGTTTCATATACAAAGCATCCAGTCATTTTACACCCAGTGATTACTATTTATCTTGAGTTATAAATAAAAACTAGTCTTCCTTAAGTTTCGTTTACCATCGAATCAACTATTCAAAGAAGTCATCCTTACAAATTGTCAGTTAATATAATTATCCAGTCAGAAGCAAAATTACCAAGACACCAATCAAGGAGTACTAAGTAACCAATAACTTAACCAACCATTCAAGCAACCAGCCCACTCACCAAATAATAAACCAACCGATCAAACATCAATCAGCCAACTATCCGACCAATTAATCAATAAAACAACAAACAAACAATCAACCAGCTAACTAACCAACCAACCACCTAAATAATTAACCAAACAATCAACTAATAAATCAATAACCCAACCAAACAACAAAACATTCAATAAACCAGTTAACACTCCAATGAACCAATCAATCCACATAACAGTCAACCAATCAACTGATAAATCAAACATACAACGATCCATCTATCAAGACAGCCACCCAACCATTCTACCAACCAGCGAACCAACTACCCACACAATCAACCATCCATCTAATCAACCAACCAATTACCCACACAATCAACCATCCATTTAATCAACCATTCATTCAATCAACCATCCATTCAACCAACTGTCCATCCATTAATCCAGCAAGCCAGCCAGCCATCCAACAACCATCAAACCAACCATAAATCAACCAACCGTCCATCCAATAATCAAGCCAGCCAGTCAACCACAACGAACCATCCAACCAACCAACCAACCAACCAGTCAACCAACCAACCATCCAACCAACCAACCAACCATTCAACCAACCAACCACCAAACAACCAGCCAGCCGACAAACTTACCATCTAACCAACCAGCCAGCCAACTAACCATCCATTTAACCAACTATCCATCCAACCAACCAACCAACAAATCAACCATTCATCCAACCAACAAGCCATTCAAATAACCGTCCGTCAACAAACCGCAGCAACCAACCAACCATTCATCAAAACCATTATTTATTAACCCCCAAAAATCCAAACCAACCAATAACCAACAAAACCACTAACGACCAACCAACCCAACCCAAATATCCATAAACCATTGTCCTTTCATGAAACCAGCCAAACCAAAAACCTCCAAAAAACCATCCCCTTAACCAAACCCCCATTCATCCAACCAACCACCATTATCATCATCCATCCAAACCCCCTTCCACCCATCCCTCTCCAACCTCCCTCCCCCCCGACCCCCATCCCCAAGTCCATCCAAACCCCTTTAAAACCCAAACCACCTCCACCCCCATCACCAAAAAATTTTAACCATCCCCCAAACACTAGTCAACCAACCACCATCCAGCGAACACCCTTCCCCCCCCCCCCTCCCCTAAATCAGCCAAACCCACCAGCCCCCTCCAACTAATTTTAAACCTTTCCCCCCAAGCACCACAACCAACCCCTCCCCCAATAGCATCCCACCAAACCCCCATCCCAAAATTAACCCCCACCAAGCATCCACTAAACCCAACCTCCCCAACTAGTCATCCCCCCAACCTCCATCCAAAAAAGTCCTCCCACCACCATAGCNAAATTGGAACCCCTCGGGTTGCGGAAAAAAAAAGCCCTTTAGAAAAATATGAAAGATGCGTTTGGAAAAAACGGAAAACCCTCCTAATGACATCTTTAGAAAATTTGGGAAAAACAAACAAAAAATAAAAAAAAATCGGTTTTACAAAATGTGTAATTTAAAAATTCCCGGCAGATACCCCCCTCCCCGAAAAACTCAAGGGAAATTTAAAATGTTGCAAAAACCTAACCCCCCAAACTCGCTTTAAAGCTCCCGAAAATCCAAACTAAATTGGGAGGCGAGGAAAAACCAAAAAGTCCCGACCCAATTGCTCTTATGGAAATCTTCCTAAAAACCGGTTTTAAATTTTTCCCCCCCAAAAATGTTACAGTCTATACTGATGGATCAGCATTTTTTTTTTTTTTTTTAAACTACCATTTTAAAACAGGTTACGGAAACCACATAGGGTTTTCCCATGGTCTGTTGAAAAATTTTTTGATGCATGCGGGGAAAATTTTGTTCAAAAATATGAACTGAAAAAATTGCACTTTAAAAAGCAAATATACCCACCTAAAAACCCGTAATTGGGTTTTTTCCCCTCAAAATTTCCCAAAAAATTTTTCATCTTCACAGATCAATGTCTGCCCTTCAAACTCTGGAGGGCAATGAACGCTGCAGGGAAATGCATAGCCAAGGGTAAACCGGGGGGCCCATCATCTTTTACCCTCCCAAAATAAAAAGGTTTTCAGTGGGGTTCCGGTCCCCTCCGGCACACCAGGGAAAAGAAAAGGCTGACAGATTTTCAAAGAAAAGGGGCAACAAGAACAACCCCCCTACAGCGCAACCCCCCCAGACAGCAAAAACACTGTAAGACTATAAACAAAGAACTTTGGGTTTAACAGATTGGGCCTGGGGACACTGGGGAGAGGTTTAAAAGACATATTTCTGGCCCTTTATCCTAATGACGGAATTTAAACCCCCTAAAAAAAAGGGGCCAAAGGGCCCCCATCTTCACTTAGAACAGCTATGTAACTACCCTACGAAAACGGTTGAACACCATCTCTTTGAGTGCCAAACTCAGGGAGACAGAAGAAGGCTACTCCTACGAGACCCAGACAAAGTGGAACACCTTGTACGGAGGAAACGAACAGCTTGTGAAAACAGCAAATCCACGTAACATGGCATTGGGCCAAAGGGCGAACGATCAATGCGCCGCTGATCGATAACACCACCAACAGACCAACATCAACATCATCAGCCAACTATCCCTACAATTAAATCAATAAAACAACAAACAAACAATCAACCAGCTAAAACCTAACCAACCAACCACCTAAATAATTAACTAAACAATCAACTAATAATTCATAAACCAAACCAACAACAAAACATTCAATAAACCAGTTAACACTCAATGAACCAATCAATCCACATAAACATTATCAACCAATCAAACTGATAAATCACATACAACGGTCCATCTATCAAGACAGCCACCCAACCATTCTACCACACCAACGAACCAACTACCCACACAATCACCATCCATCTAATCAACCCAACCAATTACCCCACAATTCAACCATCCATTTAATCACCATTCAATCACCATACATCAACCAGCCAACGAACCATCCAACCAACCAACCAACCAGCCAACCAACCAACCATCCAACCAACCAACCACCAAACAACCAGCCAGCCGACTAACTTACCATCTAACCAACCAGCCAGCCAACTAACTATCCATTTAACCAACTATCCATCCAACCAACCAACCAACAAATCAACCATTCATTCAACCAACCATTCATCAAACCAACCAGCCATCCAAATAACCGTCCGTCAATCAATCCAGCTGCAAGCCAACCAACCATTCATCCAACAAACCATTCATTTATCTAACCAATCAACCATCCAACCAACCAACCAACTAACCAACAAATAACCAGCTAACCATCAGCTAACTAACCAGTCAACCAACCAACTATCCATCACACCATTTGTCCATACATGAATCCAGCCAACCAAACAACCATTCAACCAACCAACCATTCATCCAACCAACCATTCATCCAACCAACCAACCATCCAAAAAACCGTCCGTCAATCAATTTAGCCAGCAAGCCAACCAACCATTGATCCAACAAACCATTCATTTATCTAACCAACCAACCATCCAACCAACCAACCAACTAACCAACAAATAACCAGCTAACCATCAGCTAACTAACCAGCCAACCAACCAACTATCCATCAAACCATTTGTCCATACATGAATCCAGCCAACCAAACAACCATCCAATCAACCATCCATCCATTCAACCAACCATCCATTCATCCAACCAACTATTCGTCTATCTATCCATCCAACCAGCCATTCCACCATCCATCCCTCTCACCAACCATCCATCCGCCCGACCAGCCATCCCCTAAACGATCCATCCAACCAATTACCCAACCAACCATCCCACCAACCATCCACCCAACTAACCAACCATCCCACCAACCAACCATCTATCCCACCAACCATCCATCCATCCAACGAACACTCTCCCCCCACCCCCTCTACCAGCCAACCCACCAAACATCCATCCAACTAATCAACCATCCCACCAACCATCTATCCAACCAACCATCCATCCAGCGAACACTCAACTTCCGCCCCCCCCCCCCCTCAAACCAGCCAACCCACCAGCCATCCATCCAACTAATTAACCATCCCACCAAGCATCCATCCAACCAACCATCTATTCAACTAGTCATCCCACCAACCATCCATCCAACCAATTAACCATCCCACCAAGCATCTATCCAACCAACCATCCATCCAACTAGTCATCCCACCAACCATTTGGCCAACCAATCAAAATAATGAAGTAAAACCATGTGTGTCTCCGACAGTTGAAACTCTAAGCAACTCTCCCACATTTCCAATACTTTCATCCTGTCTAAACTAAACAGTTAGTATTCCTGTTCGTGGCAGACATTACTTACATTCCAGTGAAAACTAATGGAAAAGACACATTCTTCATAAAACTAACCCAGCAAAATATAACCCAGTGCTACTACAGTCTGGTTTATCTAACTCCCTGCAATTATTGGTCCATTTATTGAACTAGAATCTGACAGTTACAAGTTACAAGATCGATGCCCTGATAATTGTATTCTTCTGACTCGACAAACAACAGAAAAATATTAGGTTGTGTCAGGCAAAAAGAGTAGGATGATGTAACACCTTCTTTTTCTCCTCCTCTTCTTCATCCTCTTCCGCATTCTCTTTCTACTCCAGGTCTTCTTCTTGTTCGTCATCTTGTTGTTTTTATTGTTTTTGTTATTGTTATTCTATTTCTTCTTCTTCTTCTTCTTCTTCTTCTTCTTCTTCTTCTTCTTCTTCTTCTTCTTCTTCTTCTTCTTCTTTTTCTTCTTCTTCTTCTTCTTCTTCTTCTTCTTCTTCTTCTTCTTCTTCTTCTTCTTCTTCTTCTTCTTCTTCTTCTTCTTCTTCTTCTTCTTCTTCTTCTTCTTCTTCTTCTTCTTCTTCTTCTTCTTCTTCTTCTTTTCTTCTTCTTTTTCTTCCTTTTCTTCTTCTTCTTCTTCCTTTTCTTCTTCTTCTTCTTCTTTTTCTACTACTACTACTACTACTACTACTACTACTACTACTACTACTACTACTACTACTACTACTACTACTACTACTACTACAACTACTACTACTACTACTACTACTACTACTACTACTACTACTACTACTACTACTACTTTTTTCTTATCTTCTTCTTCATCATCATCATCATCTTCTTCTTCCACCCCCTTCACCTCTTTTTCTTCCTTATTCTCCCTCTCCTCTGTCTGCCTTAGCTTATTATTCTACCCGTCCCCATCCCCTTTTTTTAGCCTTTCATTCTCAGGTAAGCCCACACCATATCCATGCTCTCAAGCTATTCACATTTGTTGGTGTTGTCTCTAATTCCCACTAATTTGTTCTCATCTGTCTTTAATTCCATCTCTTTGTGAGCCTTCGTATCTCTGTTCCACGTAAAAAATAAAAGTGGACCGCCCGACACATTTCTGCTTCCACGAAATTTGTCATTACTCTTCAAGAGGATAACGGTCCTTTCATCTCGGCAGGCTGACTTGTTTCCCCTTTTTATGAGAACACTTGGTTGTCATTGGTTATGGCTTGAGGCTGAGTCTGTCTGAGAGGTGTGGTAAGGTTAGAGGAAAATTTTACCGGGCCCTGAGCAATCGCTTGTGGTTATTACTAAGGCTGTACCGAATATTCGCTTCGTATTCGCTTCGGGACCGACTAGTGAACCTAATAACTATTTGGTATTCCATACACCCGTTTCTGCATTCACTGCGATAGTTGATGTTGCCTAAGTCGCTTTCATGCATTAACAAAGCTGTCAGTGACAATTTACAAGTTTAGTTACTTGTTGTAAAACTAAGAATACTTCCATTCCTAGGTATTAGTTACCATAGACTGACTGACTGAAGGATGCAAACCATAAAATGTTTTTAAATGTTTACTATTCTGTACTACATTTGTGAAGTAAAATTTCAGTGTACATTTGACATTATAAGTTTTTTTTTTTTTTAGATCTATTTTATACACTATACATTATTCGAAAGTGGAAGAATGGGTCTCAATTTGAATAGTGGGAAGACAGAAGTAATGGTGGTATCAAAGAAAAGAATTATTCCTGGATGTGTGATAAAAGTCAATGGTGATTTTTGGGACAAGTACATAAATTTAAGTATCTGGGCACATGGATAACATCAAATGGAAGATGCATTACTTAAATGATAAACATAATAGGACAGGCAAAAACTGCATTTTATAAAAGGAAGAACATCTTATGCAATATATCTTTGTCATTGAAGGTTAGAAAAAGAATTCTTGCTTGCTACATACATCCAGTTTTAACATAGCTGTGCGTCCTGAACAATCGGTAGGCAGGCCAAAAAATTTCTTGAGGCCTCAGAGATGTGGTTTTACAGAACAATGCTTAAAATACCTTGGACGAAGGAGACAGTCATCATTTTTCGGCCATGTTATAAGAAGAGGGAATATGGAACATGTGGTGACCACTGGAAAGATCTGTGGAAGAAGGGATAGAGGAAGACAACGAGAGAAGATTCTTGACAGTTTTGTTACATGGCATGGAGGTGTGTCAGCACACGAACTAATACATGCTGCAGAGTGTAGCGAGGCATAATCGCCCACGCCAGTCGGCAAGGCACCTGACTGTGTTATTCCACTATTCTTATTCGTATGTGTATTCGGCCGAATAGTTGGTCTCGCTATTCGCATTCGACCGAATAGTGAAAATCACTATTTGATACAGCCCTAGTTATTACCATTCTCTTTCCCACCAATCGACTTTACTATTCAGTGTTGCCGACACAGGGAAGACATTGTTGGGCGCTCATTAACTGAACACTCAAATTGCTCAGAAGTACGAATCGGAATTACAGGAAAGAAATTGACCTATTTTATACCTATAATAACAAGAATGTGACAAATGCATATTTTACAAATTAAGGGCGAAAAATCATCACAAAGAGACATCTCATTCAAAGCATATTTATTCCAACTCTGTGCTACCAGTGCCAGACATGGTCACTCACAACAAACCATAAAAGAAAATTAGTAACCATGGAGATGAGATGCCTGAGAAGGGCTGTAAGAGTGACCATAAGAGATAAGATTAGGAATGAGATCAGAAAAGAAAATGTCGGCACAGAACCAATTCTAAATGACATACGAAGACAGCAAGTGAAATGGTTTGCCCACTTAGAGAGAATGCCTTGTGACAACATACCATACAAAGCATACATGGAAAGAGAAGAAGGACGTAGAGCACGAGGAGACCAAGAACAAGATGGAAGGATAACATCAGAGAAGCTCTACAACAGCACGATGTGCCTATGGTCGAGGCGGCCAGAAGAGCTATAGACAGAACCTTATATCTCCCTCGACACACACAGCGGTAAAAGAGGAAGTAAAGAAAAAGAAGAGGAAGGGCGAAAAACAGATCCACTGCTTCCTCGCAAGCATGTCATACAAGACGATTAATTAGGGATGTTTACTGCGAGGTCAGAGTGCACCTGCTTCAGAGGCAAGAAACTAACAGTCTGCACACAAACACACTAAAAGCCAGATCTGTAAAAAGGATCTACATGCAAAGTTCAAGTTGAAGAACAAGAGGTCATTCCAAAAGTGGACGAACACCCGAACCTTCTGACGCAATTTGCAGCCGGTGAACGCTAAGAAAAAAAATGACAGATTAACCTGAACCTGTGTGTACACACCAGTGATGGAAGGCATGTCAACACACCTGAACCTGTGTGTACACACCAGTGATGGAAGGCATGTCAACACACCTGAACCTGTGTGTACACACCAGTGATGGAAGACATGTCAACACACCTGAACCTGTGTGTACACACCAGTGATGGAAGACATGTCAACACACCTGAACCTGTGTGTACACACCAGTGATGGAAGACATGTCAACACACCTGAACCTGTGTGTACACACCAGTGATGGAAGACATGTCAACACACCTGAACCTGTGTGTACACACCAGTGATGGAAGACATGTCAACACAACACACCTGAACCTGTGTGTACACACCAGTGATGGAAGGCATGTCAACACACCTGAACCTGTGTGTACACACCAGTGATGGAAGGCATGTCAACACACCTGAACCTGTGTGTACACACCAGTGATAGAAGACATGTCAACACACCTGAACCTGTGTGTACACACCAGTGATGGAAGACATGTCAACACACCTGAACCTGTGTGTACACACCAGTGATGGAAGGCATGTCAACACACCTGAACCTGTGTGTACACACCAGTGATGGAAGGCATGTCAACACACCTGAACCTGTGTGTACACACCAGTGATGGAAGACATGACAATACACCTGAACATGTGTGTACACACCAGTGATAGAAGACATGTCAACACACCTGAACCTGTGTGTACACACCAGTGATGGAAGACATGTCAACACACCTAAACATGTGTGTACACACCAGAGCTACATGTAACCACACGCTAACTGGACTACGCCTAAGGATCTCATAATCTGCAGAGATTTCAACAAGTTTCTTTTTTTTTTTTTTTCACAAATTCAATTTTTTAAATACATTTAAAAGCATAAACTCCCTTAGATATGCTTCAAATTTATGAATATTATTTTATGTACATTATTTCAAGCTCTAATTTAGTCTAACATGTTGTAGCCTATTTGCATTGAAAGGGCTCATCAAGACTAAATCCGGCCCTGGTACAGAAAGACACACACAGAATGACAGACATACAGACAGGCAGACGACCTAATGCACACAACATACACAAGCACATATAAACAGGCAGTTCCAGGATGCCCAGATCTCTGCTACTAACAGCATCCGGGTGAGGCTGGTAGGTAGCAGTTAATGTAGAGGCCACGTGCACCCGTTTACAGCGGCTACCTGCAGCCCCAGGCCTGGTTGAAATAAACCTGACAAGACGAGTTCCGCGTGTGAAGTCTAAACAAGCCAGCAACTCTCGGTCATACATCTTCCACTTGTAGCTCTTTGCTCGCCTTTGTTCACACTGACTTGTGGTGTCTTTTCCACCTGTGTTCATATTTTATAGTGTCTTAACCATTCCTGATAGTTGTTGTCTAATGTCCTATTCAGCTTTGGTCATGTTGTGCTTATGTTGTAGCGTCTTATTCATACTATTTTGCGATGCCTAAGTAAACGTTGATCGTAGTATTTTGAGACAGTCATCTTTTTTTTTTTGTTTTGAGACAGTCATCTTTGTTCACGGTATTACGTAATAACTTATTCACATTTGTCAAGTCATATTTGTTTTCTAGCGGCATATTCAACATGCTTTTTGTTGTTTCGTAGTGTCTTATTTAATATTTGTCTTGCTGTTGTTTTACAGTGTCTTATTCAATATTGTTCTTGTAGTTTTGTTGTGTCTTATTGAACATTGTTCTTGCTGTTGTCTAATGTCTTATCCAATATTGTGCTTGTTGTTTGGTAGTCTTATTCAACATGTTTCTTGTTGTTTTTTAATGTATTATGCAATATTGTTGTTGCTGTTTTCTAATGTCTTATTCAATATTATTCTACTAGTTTTGCTAGTGTCTTATTAAATATTGTTCTTGTTATTTTCTCGAGTTTTAGTCATAGTTGTTCTTTTTGTTTTGTAGTGTCTTATTTAACATTATTTTTGTTATTTTGTAATGTCTTATTAAATATTATTCTTGTTGTTTTATAATGTCTTATTCAACACTGTTCTTTTTGCTTTGTAGTGTCTTCTTCAACATTATTCTTGTTGTTTTCTTGTGTCTTGTTCAACATTGTTCTTTTTTTGTATTTTCCATTCTTTTAGTCACATCTATTCTTTTAGATTTGGAATTGTCTTATTCGCAATTACTTATCAGCGTTTTAACCTGGCTTATACCTTCGCATGTGTTGTGCTTTGAAAGTCTTATTCACTTTTTCTCACAGCAGCATGTTTTGGGGCTGCCTTGTCCATCTGTGTTCTTGTTATATTCTGTAGCAATAATCAACCTAGTTGACGTTGACCTAAAGCATATTGTCTCTTTAATTAGGGTTGGATTTTTTCCTTTCTGTTATCCCGAAAAACTTTCATCTACGTTCCATTAATTAGCTCTTAGTTTTCTCTCAGAATTTCAGATTTTCAGAGTGTAGCTCACATTTGTTAACATTATGTTTTGTAGAATAACAAATTATGTCTTGTAGCCTTTTATCTACCTTATTTGTAGTGTGTGTGCGTGTGTGTGTGTGTAATTATGTCTTCGTTAATTCTTATTCCTGTGAGTCTATTTCGCTGCGTTTAAAAGTCTTCTACCTCCTGCTTGGTGGACTGTCAATCCTTTCTGATACATAAGTTCTTCCATGCCATGATGCTAAACCATCTTTCAAGGTCTCTCTTCGTCTCTTTTTGCCTTTCCTTCCGCTAAACTTATCTGTTGCCATTACGTACTACAATTTCCACCGCTTCGTGGGCTGACCCATAAATGCCGACTGACTGCTTCTGACGCTGGTTTTTAGCTCTTTTGAAAAGTTAATTTTAAAATATCTCTATGAATCTTTTTGTTTTTATTCGTCTCCGATGTTATCAGCATTCTGTAATAAAAATGTCTTTTATAATATCCCATAATGGTAGTAGTTGTCAATGACTGCCTGTACTTACCAATTGTTGCAGTTTAGGCGAGTCAGGGACTTTGAGCCTGAGACATTAGGGCCCTTTGTCTGGTACCATCGCACTGGACTGTACAGCTCAGGCATTTATTTTTTTTTTTTCCCCCGATAGAAAATAAAATTGTGACCTTACCGAGAATTCGAATCTGTGAATCCTGCAAGAGAGGCCAGCGTTCTTAGTCAGCGGCTCCTCGCTTGATTCGTAACATGCCCTTCGTTTAAGGTAAATCTTTTAAAAATAGTTTTGCTAACGTTTTACTACGTGGTTCTGCATCTAGCTATCTAATGCTGAGATTTACTGTTCCATTATATAATGTCTAGTTCTTTATCCAGTTAACTACTGTCGAGTTTTTTTTTTTTTGGAGATCCAACAGGCTTGGTTTTTTTTTTTTTCCCCTCTGCGTGACATCTCAATTGATTTTTCCATTAGGCATCGGTGATAACAGATGGTAAATGTAATCTCACGCCTAAACATTGCTCTGTGTATTTTATATTCTGTCTTACATCATATCTTTCTATTATAGTTTATTCATCTGTTTTATATTATATTATCCGGTGCTGTTTATTAAGGCCCCCGCACAACCCCCTCCCCTTTTCCCCCCACCTCCCCTCAATCCGAGGTGATCAGTTTTCGTTAGTAACCGCTTATTTCTCTCGGCAGTAGCACTCAAAATATTGATATTTCATGCAGCGAATTTTCACAATAATCTCATCTTAAATGTGTCTCATATCCTCTGACAGCATGCTGGCACAGATAACGCAATTGTCTTTGGCACCAAAGTTTATAAGTTGTCTTGTAAAGAAATACATTTTGATTTGCTGATCGTAGATTTCATTTATCAGTCAATTGTACACGCCTGTCATCAATGAAGACTATCGCGTGATGCTGTTTTGCAGCTTAGGTTCATGCTTCTCTGCAATCTTCGCAAATGGTGTCTGTTTTAGAGCATTTTGATGTTTTGGTGATTTATTTTATCGAGTTGAATTTTCTCAGCGCCACTGATAGTCGTATATCTATCTTCACAAACTTTGGTTTGCATAACATATGTAGGGGGTGCCTTGAATAGTTCGTATTGTCTCCCGTTGGGATAGCACCAACGTTCCAGTTTTTCTCAGATGCACGAGGATTGTCTCCCCCCTGGCTTCGTATCAGGGATAGCGAGATGTTGGTCTTGTGGGAACATAACATAACGGTTATCCGGTTCTCACAGTTCCCTGGTGGTTTAGTAACCTTTCTATACAATAGTACGTGACTTTTTTCAACTAAGATCATGGGCTCCAGAAGCGTAGCCACTTTAATCCCCCTCACTCGCCCAATCCTCATTCCTCAATCACCGCCCCTTTTTCTACCTAAATACCCCCCCCCCCCTCCCCACACCACCCTCTTAAATAGTTTTCTAATTTAGTTTTTTCATAAAATGTCTGAAAATAAAATCATTGTCTGCTTCTAATTACCCTAATACATTAATGGTTAATCACCAACAAGGAAATCTACGTCAACAAGTTTAGCAGGGAAGCTCCGAAAACGCCGTATAAGTGGTGAAGTCAAATAGAATTAAGATCCGACCTTACACCACTCAAGGCAATCCCATCAAAGACTCCGTCTACATTTCTTGCGGTCAATGTGGAGTTATAGTTCTGATGATGCCAGTTGCTTGGCTCTCATGAATAACTGAAAACAATAGTATATTTGGATCGTTGTAACCGGTGTTAGCTGACGTTCCTGGGGTCCAGTCAGCAGGACATATTAGGTATAATATTTCTGTTTTGACATTCATTGACAACGATTTATTGCGCAAGACAGATTCATATTCCGAGATATAGCTCTTATTAATTCATTTGCTGCTTGTCTCTTGTTTATGCCTATACATTTTTCAGCATACGATGTGTCTGCCTTTATTAACATCATTTAACAGTTTTGTTCGTATATTCATACCAAATTTTCCTCAAATACCCAATTCCTCTGACGTGATTTCGTCTAGTAATCATGTCATCCCTTTGAGGGATGCAACTTTTCGTTATTTGAAGCCCTACTCTGGCTCTTGCCAGGGGCCGCAATATAGCCCAGCCATAAATATGGTCTAATGGCTGAACGCGGTTTCTGGGACCTCTCCACGGGTAATCCTCATCCACATGGTGGCAGTTTGTGTCATCGGGTGTTTATCGCTTGTTTGATGTCCTGGTGGAGCAAAAATCTACTACTATTACTACTGATTTCGTCTATCCCAGTCACGTGCTCTTTATTTTGAAAGTATTAACGACTTCCTCGTTTGGTTCAGGTGGACATTCTCATGGTACAGGTGGACATTCTCATGGTACAGGTGGACATTCTCATGGTACAGGTGAACATTCTCATGGTACAGGTGAACATTCCCATGGTACAGGTGGACATTCTCACTTACATTCTTCTGCTCTATTCGCAGTCTGTTATATATTACAGGATCATCTTATTCATGCCGAGATTGTCCCTTCTTTCTAAAATACATTTTAATGTATTGTCTTGCTTAAAAATGTTTTCTTGGGCATAATTCTATTGCTATAATTGCACCTCCGCCCCTTTTTTTCACCCCCTCACACACACACACATACACATAACACAGCTGTTTGAACTTATTCTCTAGGTTAACTACGTCCCTTGCATTGTTTTTCACACCTTGGTGTCCTCTTTGTCTTTTATAAAATCATTGTTTCAGTTTTCCTCTTGTCTAACCTCCAGTGGCAACGGTGTATTACCTAAGACGTTTTTCACTTTATATAACGTACTTTGTGCTTGTCCCATTCTATCTCTGTGAAACATCTTTCATCTGGTGTCAACATACACATTCTAGGAATGCCGCCGCAAATATACAATATACCGCTGGCGTCCCTCCAGGCTTATGGATGGCAGAACCAGAGTAAATATTTACAGTCACTCAGATATGAAGTACGATCTTATTTCTTATAAGCAGGAAATTAGAGATGTTTTTTTTTTTTGTGTGTTCTTTTGCTCTTCACACAAAAGAAACATCACTTTCAAGGCCTGGTGCGTGGACTTAAGATTTGAGAACTCTTTTTTGTTGTGACCAGAAAAGTGGAGATATTAGAACTTTGTAAATAATCATTGAGCTGTTTATATGTTTCGCTAAACAGTAAATATCATCATCAATCTGCATGGTCTTTGAAGAACGTGGCTTTCGTTACAGCACCCCTGAAAGTCCCTCTACCCAGATCTCCAGCCCTACGTGCTTTCATAGCTAATACATCTGCACTGCCTTGTATCCCACTTCGGGGTGGTCGACCTCTGTCTCGTTTTACGGAATTTTGACCCACCACTCGATTTTGCTAGGTCACCATGACGCTTAGCATGGCCTAAATAGCTCAGCTTTTAGGACAAGATGCTGTTTGTGAGCCAGTTCTCCTCAATGTTCAGATCACTTTGAATATTGATGATTTTCTGCTTCTTGGTCAATGGTATTGGAATAGGTTTCCTGTAGCATGACTCACTCCCGAAGACTGACAGGAAGAAGTTAACCATCTCGAAATGATGAACTCGTTTGCAGGTGTTGTGCCATGGGATCGCCTTGGTGTATAATCTCTGCATAGCAAAAGCGATCTTGTTCTGACGTCTCTTGTGTAGTCGCCAGTGTTGTTCACTGTTGAGCCTAGATATCCCAAATCTATATTTTTGATATTTTCCCTGTTTCGTTGCTGATTTTAACACATGGTACTGTGCTGTACTGATAATGGAAATTTTTTTAAAGACAGTATGCACACTTCGAGGAAAGGAAAACGTACGTACAATTTATCGTACTAAATGTATACATAAATCAACAGATAAATTTAAGGTAACCTTGACTTCCACATTTATAATAACTGCTCAAACTGGTTATTCCATATTTCTGGGTTTAAGCTAGAGGATAAACATGGCAAATAAAGCACCTTTTTTTTGGGGGGGGGGGGGGGGTGTCGTTTTAGTCTTGTATCTCGAGTATTTGTCTCTGCAGCAAGACGCTTGTCGTTATCTAGAGGTACAATTCCTGGCATAGTAGCTACATTTTTTTTACGTTGTTTTATGTGTCTTTCTATCTTTTAGCTTCTTTCTTTCAGTACCTGTCAATACATGTGTATTTGTGTATTATATACTGTTTCTACTGCCTGTGGGTCCCATCTATTTGATATGCTGGCAAAAGTGACTAGTTCACTGATGACCTGCTACAACAGACCCCCTGGCTGCAGGTTTCTTGGCGAGCAGCCAGGTCTTTATTAAGTCATGAAGGTAACAGCGAGGAAGGAAACTGGTTACCGCAGCTCTGAAAAGTCGTGACCGACTGCTTGTGTGAGTCATGAGGCTTAAACCTTGAACGGTTTGCTGGTAAGCTGCTTGTCCAAAATGAACCAAGTGTGTATAGTGTATAGTCCAGATCGACGCTGTATTAAGGATCATCTATCATGGGAGGTAACTGAGACAGATTATGTCTAGCTGTATATACCCGATTTGCCTGATGGCGTGTAAGGGGGTTCTTTTAATTGATGACCAATAGAGCAATAGCATGGAAACAGGTAATGTACTGTACTTTTTTAATAATCATTTAACTGACTACAATCCAAATGTATACTGGTGTGCCGTCCCAAAAGTTATAGGTCCCAGTGCATACTGCGTCTCGGTTTTCTAAAACATACATTTTATTGCAGGCCGACCCAGCCTAAAACGCGCATAAGGAATAGTCATGGGAAGTGAAGGTGGTTGTGGAAATATCGACTCCCAGTAACCCACCGAGTGCTGCCTGGTCGATACAAGTTTCAGTCTAGCACTTCCCTGTGTGGCTTCTTGGGCTACATTGTGGGGAAAACAAGAATAGACACACTGCCTCCTTAACAAGCATGTCGTAGAGTCGAATAACTAAAGGCTTTCTTCGAAGTAGGAGAGCATCTGCCTAAGCGGCAAGGAACAATTAACTGCACATAAGCCAGTAAAGCCGATGTGCACGCAAAACTCAGGTTATGGCACAAAGCTAAAGTCCAAATGGACAAACAACCAGAACTTTCCGTCGGAGCTTACAGCCGGTGAACCACGATGAAGAGGAAGAAGTCTGGCACAATAGGTCCGATGGGTAACTAACAGGATGCTATGTATTGTTCACATATATTCATTCCAGTCCAGATTCGCATCCTGTATACAACATATACTGAAGACACGAAACAAAACTATTTAACATGAGACAAGACACGAGAAAGCGGTCGCTCCCAGCATGAGACAAGACACGAGGAAGCGGTTGATCCCAACATGAGATAAGACACAACTAAGCGGTCACTCCCAACAGGAGACAAGACACGAGAAAGCGGTCGCTCCCAGCATGAGACAAGACACGAGGACGCGGTTGATCCCAACATGAGATAAGACACAACTAAGCGGTCACTCCCAACAGGAGACAAGACACGAGGAAGCGGTCGCTCTCAACATGAGACAAGACACAAGGAAGCGGTCGCTCCCAGTGTCACGAGACGATCTCAGTGATTCCAGAAGTTAGTACTTGTAATAAGTTCTTCTGGTTCTAAAGAGACAGAATTATATTTACTCTGCGCTTTATCCTAATATTGCTTTAAACCGCACGGATTTAAATTGTTTCCAGTCCTTAGTCCAGACAAAGCGACTCAGTCTTGGGTAATGTTACACAATTACACCGGGGCTAGAGAATTCCCTTTCACATGCCCATGTCATAAATGTTATCTCCTGACCAGACTGCTTTGAACAGACTTTTGATGAGACTAGGGGTGTAGGTTTGATTCTCACGCCAGTGTCATAATGTTATCTCCTAACACAGCCTGAGTGGGGCCCTTTTGAACAGGGGAATTGAGCGGACTGTAGACATTGAGGCGAGGAGAAGTTTAAAGTTTAACACGTCAGTGTAATTCGGGGTAAACTAGATTGGGGCACTTAAGAATGTTTGCTCTAGGGATGTCAGTCCAGAATTGACTGACAGGCCACTTGTTAGCTAATGTGATCTGTTGGGTACTCCGGAGGCGTGGCTTAAGTCATCGTCTTGAGGGTTGGGCAGAACCAAGTAAAGGGAGGAGTTTAATTTGGACAATAGATTAATACTTATACTGCGAGCCTGTGGAATTCCCGTCATTAATCGCAGCCTGCCGGCAAACAAACAGGTCGACGTAAAGGTATATTTTACTGTCGTACTCTGGTTTGGCGATAAATGGGAAGTTCCCAGGTGAGAGAAAATATTAATTTTAATCTTGTATACTTAGGTTAGGGAGTTAAGCTTAGTCTATACTACCTTTTCCTAATTTGTCTGCATATTCTGCTTGAAATAGTTCTGTGAGTATTCAGTATCTCAAGTTAAGGAACTGCTAAACTATTCCTATTTCCTGTATGTTTGTGTCACATGTTTTTCATTGTATGTTTTCATGTGTATAAAATAAGATGTGAACAATGACATTTGCTATAATGAAATGTAATTATATTGTTTTCACGATCAGCCAAAATATGAGTTGGGACTGTGGGAAATGATGCCCAAATATGTGCAGGGATGCTGCTACGTTTGGTGTGCCCACCATGTGCTCACTTAATGTGTTCACCTAAACAGGGGATTTATAACCCCAGGGGGAGAATGATGGGTGTACAGTATTTACTGTCACTGAAAGATAATATTCAGGACAGAGTGCACATATAAATTGTTTGAGTTTTCAGCACATAACCTGCTCCACGTGGTCATGTAATATCAATGTCAGCCAGTTGGAAGTCTGAGTGATGACGGACAACAGACTTAGAAAGTCAACTATCATGACGTAGCACGAAGAGGGAAGGCAGGATATGTGACGCCCATGTAAGACAAAAGACCTTCAGACTAGACTGGAGAGGATGTGGAATATGAGGAGGAGTGATGGGCTATATCTTATTATTATATGTTGTATTAATTGATACATGTATTCTTAGTGTAAGTCAAGATACTACACGTATGTGTTTTGTTTCCATGATTACAGCGCCCATGTGACGATCAGTCCATGAAGTAGCCTACATTGTGTTAGACTCGGCCAGCTGGGAACGAGGGGGAGAACGAGGTGGGGGCGAGAAGGAGAAACAAGCAGGGAAGAAGCTGGAAGAGGAGGAAGAGCTTGACAGTGCTCACGGCTGTCAGAGGTTCTATGAAACTTGAGTTATGTTCATAAATTGTTCATACTTTATCACCTTCATCACACCACTCTAATCCCAGGTGCTGTTCTCGCGCTGAAACAACCCATTACTATCATAACTTTAGCTAGTCACTGTTTGTGTAAACACAACAAACTGGGTATGTCAATTAACTGATTGTTAGAAAATAAAGCTGAATGTCAAGTTTTATACTACATCGTTTGTTAAATTCCAAGTGTATTCAGTCTTACCTGTTTAACTAAACATAGATAGAATTACATTTGGTGGGGGCTCAATTAATAATATAATAATTCTTTAATTATTTATAATAACACCGGGAGAAGGTAGATGACGGAGGAATCACTTGCCCTGTCTAATAATTCATTAAGTATGATAGACATCTAAAATTCCTTGCCTTCTCTTGTGGGTACCAAGTTCAGCTAATGTTAATGTACTTAACGAGCCAATATGGCTGTTTTCTTGGATATCCAGGACTTTGTCTGAGAGCAACATAGCTCAGATTTTAGGTCGGTGTATCTAGTGGAGAGAATGTGTTGAAAGGAAGATCCCTACTCAACAACATAAACCATTTTAAACCACCGTCACGTCACACTGGCGAGCTCGCCGAGATTTGGACTGGGCTAATTACTCCTAGACTAATGAAAGTAAATTTATTAAATTTAACTTTAACTCTTCTGCCAGTATAGTCTAAATTAAAATTAGTAATTTATACATGGGGAGAGAGTACAGAGTAATAAATAACTTTTTACTAAAATCAATAAATGGATAGTATCATGTCTTATCATTGATCACTTCATAACCATTGATTATTGTTTATTTAGTAAATTTTAATGTTGATGATTATTATATTTGCTTGCATGTTTCATAATTTGATATAAATTGTAGAGCATTATATGTTGACATCATATCATTGATAGTATGCTTAGTGACTGAATGTAAAATCACATCATATCATTACCGGCGTATCCTCTGTGCTGCTATACTATTCTATCAGCTGTCAGTCTGGTAGGCCACTTTGATTTATTTACATCTTTGTGTGGCTGTCATAGGCTACTCTCTTGCCCAGATTACCTTGCTCTGACATATTCTTTTATTCCGGAATCGGGGTAGTATTATATTTATCTTTAGATAGATCTAATAAGATATAATGGACTTACGCACCGAGTTCCTAAAAGATGTAAGGAAGTGCGGGATAGCTGAGGGTAGAGTAGGAGTACAGTTAGAATCATTTGTTAAAGGCCATATGGATACTTTCGATTACATGAGTGCCCGTAATGCTGCAGAGAAGAAGCGAAAGTTGGAGAAAGAAGAATATGACTCGATGCTTGCTCGTCATGCAGCAGAGAGGCTAGAAGAAGAGAGAATGCGGCAAATTGAAGAAAAAGAAGATGCTAGAAAGTTGCAACTCCTAGAGGAGGCAGCTAGTGAAAGAATGAGGCTTTTTAAAGAAAAGCTGCATAACTATCGACTTAGGCAGACGAATAGAGAACTGCAGTTAGACACAGGGAACGGTGAGAACACTATTAGGGTAGTTGAGGGAACTGACAACTCCCATACTGACACTCTGGTAGAAAGGTCTGGGACTCACTCTCTCAATGGAGAGGTGTGTACTATTCTGCCAAACGGTACCTCATCAAGTGATGAAGTATTAGACCACCCAAGACCTTGCCTCACCCCTCTTATTCCTAATAGGGACAGAGCTGACATTAAGAAGAACTCTTCTGTAGGGATGACCGGATCTACATTGCTGGCCCCATTTACTTCCATTCTTAAGCCTAAAAGGAAAAGATGGAGTAAGAAGCAGAAATCTTCTAAAGGGACCGGATCTACATTGCTGGAACCCCTTACTCCCATTATCTCAGATGAGATATATGAGAGCACACCCCGCAGTAATCACAAGCGTGATAACTGTACTAACCGTCGACACAGTGGTTCGACTGGCACACCAGCCATTAATGAGGACGAGGGCAAAGACTTACCCAACTCCCATAATCCCTTTGGTCCTTCCAAACAAGAAGAAGAAGTAAAGCAGACTAATGTAGGGAATAACACTAAACATGTTTCCCCTATTTCCCTTGATGCGATTGTATACAACATAGAAATAGTTAGTTCTGACTTTTCGCCCAAAGTAGTTGACTGCGACGGTAGCGACAAATCCCCTTATTTGCCTTCTCTGGACTTGGCATGGGATAGCCAGACCAGGACGGATATAACAGATAAGGAGGATAGTTCTCTTAAGTTCTTGACGACCTTAGAGACAGTGAGTAAACAGGACATTGCTGCAAGTCCTGTGCTCTCTGATACTGGACAGACAGAAATGTTTGCCATTAATGAAGAAGAAGGTACTTCTTGTGAGCAGGGAGACAACTTGTCTCTATCCTGTACAGCTGGGGCGACAGGGATACTTCTGATGAAGGACCCTGAAGCGGAACAAGCCATTAGTAGTAGGGAACCCCAACATTCTGGTCTTGTATTACTCTTCGCTTCGAAGGAAGTGACAGGGGTATCTCAGCTGATAGTGGAAACTTCATTGCGAAGAAATGCCACTTTACTGTCTGCAGGAACCCTGAGTTTCCTAATGATTTGATGTACCTGTAACCCCCTGACTTGATTTCGTGCTCTGATTCTGGACTGATCTTAATGAAAGAGAATTCCACCCGGACAATTTGTAAAAGGGAAAGGATGCACCGAGGAGGAAACCAGTGGACACTCCTTCAAGAAATCGGCAGTGGTCAGTTGCACTCACGGCATGCTGTCATGATGAGTGACTATATCCCTCAATTTGAGAGGAGATTTATGACAGATTTTTCCAGGATCTGTAGATGTAGGAAAAGAGAATCCTACCTGACTACAACTCATCCTTTTCGGAGAGCACTTCAGGCCCTCCCTATGCTAATAGGGCGTGGCGAAGTGAGGAAATGGACAGGGACTGTCAATCAACGATGTCGAGGAATCCCATTGTTGAAGCGGAGAGCATTTCTCATCCTGCGGGAGAAGAAACCTCCAGATAAATGGATATTACGGAGCGGCTGCTCGGAATACCCACATGATTCTAGGACTAAGGACTTAGCCTGGAATGAGGGACAATTGGTGACTGTATATCGATGCAGGACATCACGATTCCACAAGGAATACTGGAACAATACTGGAGATGACAGGTTGTACTAACATTCTTGGGGATCACTGAGTATCGTAAAATTGGTCTTAGTGGCTGCGACCAACTTAACGGAGGGCCTGTCACGAGACGATCTCAGTGATTCCAGAAGTTAGTACTTGTAATAAGTTCTTCTGGTTCTAAAGAGACAGAATTATATTTACTCTGCGCTTTATCCTAATATTGCTTTTTAAACCGCACGGATTTAAATTGTTTCCAGTCCTTAGTCCAGACAAAGCGACTCAGTCTTGGGTAATGTTACACAATTACACCGGGGCTAGAGAATTCCCTTTCACATGCCCATGTCATAAATGTTATCTCCTGACCAGACTGCTTTGAACAGACTTTTGATGAGACTAGGGGTGTAGGTTTGATTCTCACGCCAGTGTCATAATGTTATCTCCTAACACAGCCTGAGTGGGGCCCTTTTGAACAGGGGAATTGAGCGGACTGTAGACATTGAGGCGAGGAGAAGTTCATTCCAGTCCAGATTCGCATCCTGTATACAACATATACTGAAGACACGAAACAAAACTATTTAACATGAGACAAGACACGAGAAAGCGGTCGCTCCCAGCATGAGACAAGACACGAGGAAGCGGTTGATCCCAACATGAGATAAGACACAACTAAGCGGTCACTCCCAACAGGAGACAAGACACGAGAAAGCGGTCGCTCCCAGCATGAGACAAGACACGAGGACGCGGTCGATCCCAACATGAGACAAGACACTACTAAGCGGTCGCTCCCAGCATGAGACAAGACACGAGGAAGCGGTCGCTCTCAACATGAGACAAGACACAAGAAAGCGGTCGCTCCCAACATGAGACGAGGACATCCTAGCTAGGTTAGGAGGAGCCGACACAAAGAAAACGTAATGAATGTTCAAGAGACATACGCTGTGTTTGAGGGCAGAATTACATATACTAAAGACACGAAACAAAACTATTTAACATGAGACAAGACACGAGAAAGCGGTCGCTCCCAGCATGAGACAAGACACGAGGACGCGGTTGATCCCAACATGAGATAAAACACAACTAAGCGGTCACTCCCAACAGGAGACAAGACACGAGAAAGCGGTCGCTCTCAACATGAGACAAGACACGAGGAAGCGGTCGCTCTCAACATGAGACAAGGCACAACAAAGCGGTCGCTCCCAACATGAGACAAGACACGAGGAAGCGGTCGCTCCCAACATGAGACAAGACACGAGGAAGCGGTCGCTTCCAACATGAGACAAGTCACGAGGAAGCGGTCGCCCTCAACATGAGACAAGACACAACAAAGCGGTCGCTCCCAACATGAGACAAGCCACGAGGAAGCGGTCGCTCTCAAAATAAGACAAGACACAAGATAGCGGTCGATCCCAACATGAGACAAAACACGAGAAAGCGGTCGCTCCCAACATGAGACAAGACACAAGAAAGAGGTCGCTCCCAACATGAGACAAGACACGAGGAAGCGGTCGCTCCCAACATAAGACAAGACACAAGAAAGCGGTCGCTCCCAACATGAGACAAGACACGAGGAAGCGGTCGCTCCCAACATAAGACAAGACACAAGAAAGCGGTCGATCCCAACATGAGACAAGACACGAGGAAGCGGTCGCTCCCAACATAAGACAAGACACAAGAAAGCGGTCGATCCCAACATGAGACAAGACACTACTAAGCGGTCGCTCCCAGCATGAGACAAGACACGAGGAAGCAGTCGCTCTCAACATGAGACAAGACACAAGAAAGCGGTCGCTCCCAACATGAGACGAGGACATCCTAGCTAGGTTAGGAGGAGCCGACACAAAGAAAACGTAATGAATGTTCAAGAGACATACGCTGTGTTTGAGGGCAGAATTATTATTATTATTATATACTGGAAGATAAAAAAAAAATATGATTTCTTTCAATGTCCACGCCGTGCCATTAACGTTGTCAAGACTGTCCATATCATTCTGCCTCGTGTAGTTAAAGTCATTTTTGACACAGATGATCTACCGCCATGATGTCATCCTACCCAGCATCTCCTCTATCCTTCTCCATCTGCATCGTTTCCCCAATGACAACAATTGAGTACATTTAATAACATTTTTCAAGTAAGATAAAATGTAGATACTTAACTCTCCCCCCCCCCACCCCCATCCCACGTTAATTCCCGCAGGGTCCCTCATTTTAGTCTGACTCTTAGGTAACCCACAAGTGCTAGCTGACGATTTGTCACTGTAACAAATTCGCCGTGCACTACTCTAAACTTCTTTACGAGATAGCCAGACGTTCTGAACAGTATCGATCGAAGTTCTCAGGAAACCAAACCTGTGACAATTGATATATAATCTGCAGTCTCAGCACATGTAGTAACCAGATGTTAGTTTTCATGCTGTAATTATATCTTGTCTGTTTGTATGGTCCGCCACCCCCCCCCCCTCTCCCTCTTCCCCATCCTGTAGTTTCTGTAGTAATGTCTCGAGCTTTCAGCAGAAAGTAAAAGTAAAGTAAAGATTTCTTTTTACGCCTAGGCGTATCGAGCGTATGGGAAGAGACCAATCGGCACTAGGTGGATAATGTGGTCAGCATTACACCGGCCGTCTTTACTTCCCAGGACATACATCCTGGTACCCATTTTAGGCTGGATCGACCTACGACGCCCCATAGCATGATAAAAATCCACGCAGCCAGCAGTGGGTTTCGATCGTGGTACGTTGGAATTACGAGTCGGTCTCGCAATGCCTAAGCTACGGAGGCCGCTTTTCAGCACTAACAACTGTTTTAATTTTTCCAGAGCGATCTGTCTCATATGTCGTCGTTGCAAAATGATTGCCTGTCATTGTTTATGTAATTTTTGTTTTGTTTTACAACATTTACTGGTGTATGGATGATGGGGGCGCTGTGGTGGAGCCGCTAGACCCTCGCCTGCGGATCGGAAGGTTATGGTTTTGATTCCTGAAAGAGCCGAACTTTTTTGTTTGTTCAAAAACGATCTTGGTTCCCAGGTCGGCCCAATCTTGAGTGGGTACCAGGTACAGTCTTGGGAAGCAAAGGCGGTTGGTGTGATGCTGACCACATCACCCATCAAGTGCCTACTGGTCTATAAATGTAGATCTAGCCCTATATGCTCAACACGCATGAAGGAGTGGAATATGGTCCCCAATGAGGGAGGAGCCGATGGCCGGGTGTTTCACTCTCAGTCCAGCCGTACGGCAGACAGAAACCAAGCCATGTACAGTGAAGTCCTGCCCTTAATGCCGTCATAAGGAATGTGTCCACTAGCGGCCACGTGAACAGAGGGCTCTCGCGATATTCTAACAAT
The DNA here is from genome assembly GCA_905116865.2 of Candidula unifasciata. Lineage (NCBI taxonomy): Eukaryota > Metazoa > Mollusca > Gastropoda > Stylommatophora > Geomitridae > Candidula > Candidula unifasciata. Next base: position 92,797 of record CAJHNH020002808.1, read on the forward strand.
TGCAAGTGACTTGACATTTTTTTAAAAATCCTTTTCTGGAAGTGGTTGTAGTAATTATCCCAGCAGCCTGGTTTGTTCAGGAGCCCATTACGGCTCAGCCTGCCGCCTTTAACCTAATGGAAACTTCTGTCCGAACTTCAGTGATATACTGGAGTCAGAGTAGCACAACCTATCGGTGTGAACACTTCAGTTTTTCCACTCTGAGTAGAAAAGTTTGTGAGTGCGTGTGTGTTTGTGTATGTGTGTGTGTGTGTTTGTGTGTGTGTGTGTTTGTTTGTGTGTGTGTGTGTGTATGTTAGGGCTGTACCGAATATTCGCTTTGTATTCGC
>CAJHNH020002809.1:0-17500 GCA_905116865.2 Candidula unifasciata
GTCACCAAGGGGAAAATGGGGGCGACTGAGGTGTTTGTGCAGCTTGCTGGATATTCAGGCCGTGGCGTCCTCCCACTGATACTTTTGCCCTCTTTCTGGAGTAAAACTGTGTAACAAATATGTTGGCATTTTTGTCTAATAATTCTAAGACTCTTATAACCCCCTGACCCAAATTCCACCTGTATGTCTGGGCTTTATTAGTGGGGGAAATATGAGTTTCTGTCTTCAAATCTGTGACAAATCCCGGAATGTGGAAAATTGAAAACATGCCCATAAGCCGCTTTCCTGTCTAAATAAGCATACAAGATAATACTGGATGTTTGTACAGTTTCATATACAGCGGTATCCTCGTCATAGAACAGAAACACTTTAAAACTTAGTTATTATTGCTATTATTATTTGCCACATTCTGAAAAGATGAAAAATAGAACATTTAACAACTGAAAAGAGTAAAGGAAAAAAAAATGGGGCCCAACCGGGAAAGATTTGTAAAAGTTTTTTTTGTTCCCTAACACCAAATGTGTGACACGAACTGAACGCGTCGGATAGAGGAGGATGTACAGAGCCATGATGGCAGTGATAATAAACAGGTTTTCTGATTTTCAAATTTTTCAAAGTAATATCTGGGTTTTGATGTATGGTCACGGAAAAGGGCCCCGCTGGCTTCTTGAACTTTTCGCTGAAGAGGGAGCGAATGCCCCTGCCTTTTTGTCCTGTATAACAACCCCTTAAAAGATCATACATCTGTTCATCTGATTGTAAGATAGCCGAAATACCCGATACTAAAACCCCCGGATTAGTTCCGACAGTATTGAGCGTCAGAAAAGGAGAGTTAAATTTGGGCGTTTGGAAGGGTACCATTTTCACCTAGAATCGTAGGCCAAATCTGCATGAGCATTCTGCCCTATCCGCCATGTTTGCATCTCTTCCTCCCCCAGCCATGTTGCCCCTTTTGCTATTCCCCTTTTCTTGAAAGCATTCTGCTAAGGGGCTGCAGATCTAATTTTCTCTGGGTATGACGAGCCCCCCCAACTTGATTCGAGCTGGTGGGGAAGCCAAGAAGGTACCTCTTTTGCCACCAAAGGAAATCAGTGCACCCCCAAAATAATGCGTTGCTTTTTTTTGCCCTTTCAAGTTTTTTCAATTGATTTGGTGACGTGAGGAGGGCCCTAGAGCATATTGATTGGGGAAGCACAATTATCAACAAAATCTTTCTGGAGAAAGTAAAAGGGAGCGCTGGTCGAACGGTTGAACGCTGGGGTTTAAGGAGAGACCCCGGTTCGAAACCTGGGAAGGCGCAAATCGTTGTCCACAGCAATAGCCAAGGGCCCTAAATCCCCGGCTCAAAATACTCTGCGAAACGGGATAAAAAAGGGGGTAATTTGGGTTTTTTTTTTCAAGCAATGTAAAGGAAGGTAGATTTCCCGCAGAAATTATAAAAAAACAAAATTTTCAAAAAATGAAAATTAAATCCCTTCTTTCTCAACCACCTGAAACATGAAGGATCGTGTTGCCCCGATAATACTTTTGTGAGGAATTGAAATAAAAAGGTTTCTATGCGAACTGGTTGGGGCTGGAACGGAAACACCTAAAAAAACAGGCGTAAGTAGGTCACCCCAGTCAACCGCCTTTTTGGGGTAAATTTTAAGACTGGGCAAAACCCCCCACAATCACTGAATTTGACAAACCTTGAAAGTGTTAAAACCCCTGAACTGTGTACAACCACTTTTAACTGTGTAAAAAAAGGCTTAATCGTGTACAAACCCCCTTAAAAATGGTACAACCCCTAAAATTATCTTTTACAACCCCCTTGAACTGGACAAAAACTTAATGAAATCGCACGCCCCTTGAACGACTGTGTAAAAAAAACTTTAAATTTTACAACCCCCTAAAATGGGACCCACTTTAACTGGTACAACCCCTCGAATGAACTTTTTTACAACCCACTGGAACTGAACTGTGTACAACCACTTCAAATGTGTACAATCACTTTAACTGTGTACAACCATTTGAAATTTACTACCACTTTAAACTGTGTACACCACTTGGAACTGTGTTACAATCTTGAATTGAACGTGCAACAACCACTTGAACTGTGTACAATTTCTTGAACTGAACTGTGTATAATCACTTGAACTCAAGAGTGTACAACCACGTGAACTGTGCGTACAACCACTTGAACTGTATACACAGGCGTGAACTGTGTACAACCCCTTGGACTGTTTACAACCACTTGATGAACTGTATACAGAACCACTTGAACTGAACTGTGTACAACCACTTGAACTGAACTGTGTACAGCCACTTGAACTGAACTGTGTACAACCACTCAGACTTGTACAACCACTCAAACTGTGTACAACCACTTGAATTGTGTACAACCACTTTGAACTGAACTTGTACAACCACTTTAACTGTGTACAGCCACTTGAACTGAACTATGTACAACCACTCTAACTTGTGCAACCACTCAAACTCTGTACAACCACTTGGACTGTGTACAACAACTTGAACTGAACTGTGTACAACCAGTTTAACTGTTTCCAACCACTTGAACTGTGTACAACCACTTGAACTGAACCGTGTACAGCCACTTGAACTGAGCTGTGTACAAATACTCAAACTTTTTACAACCACTTGAACTGTTTACAACCACTTGAACTGTGTACAGCCACTTGAACTGAACTGTTTACAACCACTTAAACTGAACTGTGTACAACCACTTGAACTGTGTACAACCCCTTAAAATGTGTACAACCACTTGAAAAACCACTTGAACTGTGAACATTTACTCGACTTGTGTACAATTACTTGAACTGTGTATAACCACAGCTCGACAATGGTATTTAAACCCGATCCCTTGTCGCTAAAAAAAAAAAAACAATGCGCTCGTTAACTGTACTTAAAATCAAAATGTTACAATAAAAATTCCTATCAACACATTTCAGGCATTAAAAGTAACTAAAAAGTACGAAATCTAACAAGGTCTAAAGATATAACTAAAAGTATGTTTCATTTTGAGCTAATTCCTTGATTTCTACAAAGCTTGAAAATTTACGAAGTTTTTTTTTTTTTTTTTTTTCCTACCCCCTTCCCTCACCCCTGTATTGTAGTAATCACGTTAGGCTACGTAGTATTGTTTGCTGTTCTGTTTCCTATTAATAACAGTAATACTGCCGTTGTTACTACAATTGCTATTACTGCTTCTTATAACACTACTTCTGTATGTATTATATAAAATATCCAGCCACTCACTGGATGGACTACCTAAGAATTAAACAGACAATCTCTGTACAAACAATAGATACTGAAGCTCCTTGATTGATATCCAAGCGTACAGGAAATTAAAGCCTAAATTGAAAACAGCTACCAAGAAACATGTGCAACAAAGAATAGAGATTCGTGAGACTTCGCAAAGTAAAGCAAAGGGAAGCGTTCATGCCGGAGCTGAAAAACAGATTTCAAGCACTTAAAGTAGAGGAAGATTCGTGTTTTGAGGACAACTGGAATTATGTAAAATCTCAATTTTAGCAACAACAACGACTGGCGAAGGACTAAAGACGCGTGATAGAAAAGCTTGGATAACTAATAACATATGTCAGTGTATTCAGGAAAGAAAATCATTACAGCTTGCTATATGCACTGCTAAAACAACGGAAATCAGGACTAAAGAACATTACAACAAGAAAGATAAACAAATGGAAAGATGTACAGGGCGAGACACAAGAGAGCATATGTTAATAGATCAGCTAAAGATAGAGAACATGCAGTGAAGAGTGGAAATAGTAAAATACATGTTGATACATAAATAACATTATGACTGCCCAGTTGTGTCGGAACAGACATTTATTGACTTTATTTTTTTTTTTTTATCTGTTTTTTTTTTTTTAATAGTCTTTTTAAACAAATTTTTACAGTACCGGCGTAAATTGTGAATGTAGTAGAACTTACAGAGGTTCTGCAATAGTTAAACACGAGGGCGTAAGTCAATTATTGTTCCTACTAATATACGCTAATGATTGGCATACTACACAAGTCACGTCCTTACATCTTGTGACCTAACTGGGTAGCATACTCATTGTGTAGTGCAACAATTGTGCTTTTATTCAGAATTTACATGAAAAGACAAGAAACATGCATGTTTGTTAAAGATCGACTGAGTAAATTCTAAGAGTTTGCTGTAAAACTCTTAAAATATCATCTACCAAGGAAAACTGTATTTTTAAATACCTCAAAAAAAAAAAAAGCAAAAAAGCAAGGTTATAACGTGTTATAGTGGCACACCCACGAAAAAAGAATTGTGACTTTACGCTGAGAATAAAGTAAATACTAATATTTAATTTCCTCTATTTATAATCGAATACAGCTGAGATATAAATTTTTGAATATCGGCACGAATATAAAAACACACTATTACATTGTCAAAATGCGGGATAGTCCCTTTAAAAGCCAGGATGGTGCAATGCTTACATCTGGTACTGAGCAGAAGAAGAGATGGGCAATGCTTACATCTGGTACTGAGCAGAAGAAGAGATGGGCAATGCTTACATCTGGTACTGAGCAGAAGAAGAGATGGGCAATGCTTACATCTGGTACTGAGCAGAAGAAGAGATGGGCAATGCTTACATCTGGTACTGAGCAGAAGAAGAGATGGGCAATGCTTACATCTGGTACTGAGCAGAAGAAGAGATGGGCAATGCTTACATCTGGTACTGAGCAGAAGAAGAGATGGGCAAAATACTTCCAAGAAATATTACACAGAGCAAGTCCACAAGTAACAATGAATGACTAAAGACGCTAATGACTGAAGAGGCTAATGACTGAAGAGGCTAACTTGACCACTTATAAGTAAGTGTTAGTCAGATAAATGACATGGAAATCAGACACGCAATCAATTCATTAGCAAACAATCAGGCAGTAGATAATGATGATACAAGGTCGACAATTAAGTAATGAGACTAATTCCATAAAAATTAAAGTAATCAACAATTGAAAATATAACCTGTATTTTTTTTTTTCAAAGTAAGCACCTTGTGCATTGATACAGCAAGTGACACGATCTAACAAACACTGGAACGACCTCTCGATTTCTTCTGTTGTTATGGCCCTTAAAGTCGATATTACGGCCCTTTGGATGTCATCAATATCATTAAAGAAGCGTCCTTTCAATTGTAACTTTAATTTTGGGAATAGAAAATAATCACAGGGAGACAAATCTGGGGAATAGAGTGAAAGGCTGAGAACACACACATTTCTTTGGGCAAAAATCTCTTGTTTTGATATCTCTTGGGTACTCAACCAGCTGATGTTTTTGGTAATCAGACAATAAAAATGGTACAAACAGGCAAGCACCTTTTTCTTGTCAAAATTATGCACTAAAATGTTATGAGTGGTCTCTCTATTAACACCAGATTCATTTCGCCATCATCCTCACAGTAAAAACAATGATCTTCTTGCATCCGTTCTCTGATTTTTGCAGTGAGCTTCATCATTACGAACAGAAATTTGGTGTCCAGGTCTAGGTGCATTAGTAATAATTTCCACACACTTGAATCTCGAATACCACTTGGAAAATGTGCGCACAAGATAAAAAAAATTATCCCCAAAAACTTGTTGCATCAGTTCAACTGTGTTGCAATGGGGCTTTTTCTGAGTTTTAAAAAGAATTTAATGGTAGCTTTTTGCTCTCTTCTTGATTAAGTAAAAATGTACCTCTGACTAGGTCAATAAAATGGCAGCTTGTTTGTTGTTTGCTTATCGAGCGGCAATGAAAAGTTGCCAGACCAAAGACGAATGTTGCCTCTATAGATTCCATGCTTTGCTTCATAGATGGCATTTTTGTCTCATTACCTAATTGTCGGACCTTGTATTACTAAAGAAAGGTCAAGGCAGCAGACGATATAAACATAAACTAAGTGAAACGTGTTTAAAAGAAAATGTGTAGACGAAAAAATCCCAAGTCACTGGAAGAAAGGTATAATTGCTTAAACACCACTGAAATAAAATCTTATTGACTCTAACAACAGGAGAAGAATCACTCTGTTTTCAATTATCTTGAAAAAATATTTTGTAAAATAATTCTCACTGTAATTAAGTGGGTGGTGAACAGCCCCTTATTTTGAATTTCATTGACCCATGAACGCTTTTGGTAGTTTACGCAGAACACCACAGGGATGGAGTTTTGAATTCTATGGTAAAACAATGGAGAGAAAAAACACATCAAATTATGAAGGCAATGTATGAAAGTTCAGAGTGTGCATTGCGAACAGGCGATGGCTTAAGTGTTTGATCTGAAGTTTATACTGGAGTGAAACAGGGATGCATTTTATCTGTGTTATTTGTCATAACCATTGTCTGGGTGATGAAAAAATACTGCGGTGGAAACATCTACGTTGACTGGGTGGAGAACCAACAGTTGCAAGAACTTTGTTCTGCTAAGTAAATACAGCGATGTGATTCAAATGAACACAGATGATTTAGTAAATATAGCATCAAAGGTTTGACTACAAGTAAGTTATGAAAAGACAAATATATTGAAGACGCCAACAATAGATCAAGCAGATGTAACACCAGAGACTTATTTAAGTAATAATTTTGATAGTAAAAGAAATACACATAAAGAAATGATGACAGGCATTGGCAAGGCATCACCAGCTTTTATTAGTTTGAACAAAATGTCGCTACACTATCCTCTCTGAGCGAATGCATGACCAGCACAGAAAACTTTTAATTGTATAGTTTTAAAACCAAATTACGTATTTTCAGTTACAATGTTATTGTAACCACTAGCATAAACAGTTATAAGAGAAAGAATATGACGCCACACTGGGCAGAATCCTGGGAAAAAAAAAAACAGCAGATAATCACCAAACAGGCTACAATTAGAAATAAATGGATTAAGGAGGCAAGGAGCCCAAAAGAAACTCTAAAACGAACGGTGATGAGAGAGGCCAAAGCTGCTGGACTAGATTCTATCCCTAATATTGAACTGATTGCATAGGATAGAGCAGCTTGGAGGAATAGACTGCGAGCCATATAGTGGTACAGCAGGATACTGAATGAATACTGCTGCTCCTATTGGGCTACTGACCTTACTGCTGCGGCGACTACTACAATTACCACTGCTGCAGTTGCCGATCACTATTAAAATGTGCTTATTTTGACTCACAACAAGGTAATTTCTGGACCAGTAATTTCAGAAACTAAATATTTACCGGGTTTTTAATAGCTTGCCAAATTTAATACGTAACTACGATGTTGTGATGTGCTAGGGTACGGTTACACAACAGAAAATTTATAGCAAGAAACTTCGTCTGACAGTATAAACGTCGACTGACTGACTGACTTTCTACCCCACCAGGACATCACAAAAGCGATAAACACCCGATGACACAGAGTGCCACCATGCGAGTGAGGATCACCGTGTAGAGGTCCCAGAAACCGCGTTCAGACAATTGGCCATATTTATGGTGTGCCTATATTGCGGGCTCTGACAAAAGCCAGAGTGGGGCTTCAAATAACAAAAATTTACGTCCTTAATTCAAATTCTCTTTCGTTGACCACTTTCAGCTAGGTCCGCTCACATTTCTGCTCACTTTCCTTTCAGCTATATTTGTGGTGACGTTTTCTGGTCTCGATCTCATTTGGTTTTGATTTACGTCCTTAAAAGGACGTAAGGATGTAAGTTATTAGTTATGTTTGTAAGTACACTTCGAAAAAAATCCAACCTACTATTTTTATTTCAAAATACAAACATTAAATATTAAGTGGGTTAAGTGACAATATCCATCAGACAAATGTATAATTTATTACCTCCTAAATTCAGCGATCAATTCCCGATCCAACCACTGTATAATTTATAATGTTAAATGATAAATCTACAATCCAGAAACTGTACCAGTTATCACCCCTGTCTAATAATAAGTCTGCATCAAAATCCAACTAGTTATCTCCCGTGGTGAGAGAATAATTGTAAACAACTGCATACCACTAAAAGCGTAAGGGTTACCCTTAATACAGCAAAGTCTCCGTGACGAAGTTGTTAGTCCGTTTTTCTGGCGCTCTGAAGGTTGTGTGTTTGGTCTCGAGGCCCTTCCTATGACTGGCAAGCCCAGGTGTTTCGAAGCTCCCTCTCAGTCATCACTAGAACTACGGAATTCGTGCTTTTTGTGATGTTTTCGGCGGATAGCAACCCCCTAACGGGATGGAGCATAGCACAGTGAAATATATTCTCTTCCCTGTAAATGCACTTTAGTGTACTGAAGTGGCTACACTATCCTCGCTGAGCGAATGCATGACCAGCACAGCAAATTGGCGTGATATCAATGTCAAGCCTGACACAGAAATCCCTGGACTTAACCAGCAACATGGGTGTACTGTTTTAATACAGAAAATGAAGCAAGCCGATTTCATTTTCAAGTCTGCTAGATCATTCAAGTGGAACTGCTCGACGTTATGCGGGTTTATGGGAATCAAAACAAATTAATGCAGATGTCACAAGCAAACGTTGAAAAAATATTAGAGAGAAATATGTTACAATTAAAACAAGCAACTGGGTGTTTAATAACATTAACTGTATTTCCATCACAGGGCTAAATCAAACCACACAAGTCATTCTTTAGGCCAGGCAATTCACGTTCAGTAGTTTACAGTTGCCACCTCCACGATTCGATGCCCATACTTTTGTGCAAATCAATACAAAGCCGCCTCAGCAAAAAATCTAATGTAACTTCTTTTTCTTTTTCTTCTGCGTTCGACATCAGTCATGCTAAACATTGAGTCCCGTCTGGGTCACAAATAGGATTGTGCGTTTAAGGTCGCCACCGGTCCCCCATAGCTTCTCTTTCAATGTGGCTCCCTTGGGCCAGATCCACAGTCTTTGCTGGGAGAGGTAAAGGCAGTACTGTAGTATGTGCCCAGGGGTCTGTCTTTACATGTTATAATGTAGCTGAAAAGAGCACTGTAGCCAGAATTATGAAACTGCATTTATATTTTCCAAGCCATAGATACCTAAAAGAAATGTTTTATATATATATATATATATATATATATATATATATATATATATATATATATATATATATATATATATATATATATACAGACACACACACACTAAAAAACAAAGCTTAAGGGGGATGTTGTGTTAGAGAAAGGAAAGGAAATAATATGGGAGATAATTTAAAAATCTACTTCTTGAACCTAGCTTTGCTCTAAGCCTATAAGAGCTCCAACAAACGTCGTGGTGAGTGTAAGCCATCCTACACTCAAGCAGCATCAGTTTTAAAAAAAAAGGAATAAAAAAGTTCGTTAGGCGGGGACTAAGACCTATAGTGTCTTAGCACTGACAGTATACGTTCTGTATGAAGTTTGACCAGTAGTATCAGTGAAACAGCACACTGGCTACAAGTCCTATTCCGAATCAAAATACCTGAAGCTATAATTATTATACTGAACATCAGCTTATTTTAATCAACACAAAACTCACGAGGTTCACAAATAACACCGCATTAACAACCGACATTGTGTCCACACATATATGTGCTTCATATAGCAAAGGTTAAAATTCACTTCTAGTGATATAAAATCGAAATACCTCTAAGCGATTTTGTACACTGATATCTAGCTTTACACAGTTTAACTACTGGAGAAAATGCAGATCTGACTGTGATGGAAATGTATTTCTAACACCATATCTATTACTGAACTGTACTACCACCGATAAACTTTTGCCAGCCCATCCCTTGACACACCCACTCTCTCTTTAGGGTGACCGGTGGGTCAAGCGGACGGGAAGCTAAGAGGCCATTACTACCTATCCCGTCCTTTTAATGTTTACAACTTGCTAGACATTTTTGCAAGGGCAGTCCAGCTAAAATAATCAACAGCCCTTTGGCACCCTGCCACGCACACACACACACACACACACATATATATATATAGAGAGAGAGAGAGGGGGAGAGAGAAAGAGCGAGAGAGAGGGGGAGAGAGAGGGAGAGAGAGGGGAGGGAGAGAGAGAGAGAGAGAGAGAGAGAGAGAGAGAGAGAGAAGCCGCCAGACAGATGTGGCGAGGATAAGAATGTTGACAACAGAAAAAGCCAACAGAAAAAGCCAACAACCTTTAGAAGAAGCTTGCCGAAACCTTTAGGGCCTGTATATAGCACTTGTTTAGGCAGTGTAGGACAAGTGGTGAGCTTGAGGTTTTAAGACTGCAGGCGTCGTGCAGTTGCCACATACACAAATGGCAATGCCTTATCGAGGATCTATCCTGGTAGTGTTGCAAGGTTATTCAAAAGACCAACCTAAGTTCATTACATTTTGATATATTTTACAATTACTAAAATAATAGAACTGTATGTTTAAAAGCATTATACGTTTTTATTAATTTTGTTGTTGTTGATTATATTAAACAATGCACTTCAATTCTCAAGCTTGCCGCTCTTAAAGGCAGGCGTAGGTCGTAGACTGCTAGAGTAGAGTGATCGTTTTCCTCATCAGATTAGGAAATTGAGAAAAGGCGGTCTAGCCGTCAATAAATCATAGGCTTGTTAAACCTGGCCACAAGGGTCAGAGTAACCCGGTAATCCTGGGTGGGTGTCTCTTAGTGACGTGTGGGCAGGTTCAAGAGCAGCAAGCCACACGCAACACGGATCTCACATTGCCCATTTTTTAAACTTAATTAACATAAAAATCAAAGCAATATCAGCTGTGGTCAATTATTTTGTAAAGAGCAAGAAAAAATTTTATTTAAAACAGAGAAATGGCCGAAATTGCAATAATATAAGGACGGAGAGATCGCTAAGCAAACTACAAGGCAAACAGGGGTGTCGGGGTGGGGGGGGGGGGTGGGGCGTTTTATCACGGATGTACACATTATGGAGTGAAAATAGTCACATACTGACCACAACCCCAATAAATAAATGTTGTCTGGGAACCCTCTGTAAGATTAAGTCTTTATGTGTTGTTTGTCTGAGAACCCTCTGTAAGATTGAGTCTTTATATGTTGTTTGTCTGGGAACCCTCTGTAAGATTGAGTCTTTATATGTTGTTTGTCTGGGAACCCTCTGTAAGATTGAGTCTATATATGTTGTTTGCCTGGGAACCCTCAGTAAGATTGAGTCTTTATATGTTGTTTGTCTGGGAACCCTCTGTATCACTGTCTATATATGTTGTTTGTCTGGGAACCCTCTGTAAGACTGTCTTTATATGTTGTTTGTCTGGGAACCCTCTGTATCACTGTCTATATATGTTGTTTGTCTGGGAACCCTCTGTAAGACTGTCTTTATATGTTGTTTGTCTGGGAACCCTCTGTAAGACTGTCTTTATATGTTGTTTGTCTGGGAACCCTCTGTATGACTGTCTTTATATGTTGTTTGCCTTGGAACCCTCTGTAAGACTAAGTCTTTATATGTTGTTTGCCTGGGAACCCTCTGTAAGACTGAGTCTTTATTTGTTTTTGTTGTTTGCCTGGGAACCCTTTGTAAGACTGTCTTTGTTCAGTTTCATCGCATCAGTGTTCAGTGGTCCTAAAAAAGGGCTTTCATCTACGCATGTGTACGGATATTTCGACAACCAGTGGCTGTCGTCAAAGACATGACGTGATTTATTTTGTATTATATGTAGTTATATAATTGTCCGTGTCTCTGAATGCTCTGAATGTTGTCGCAACCTTTAGTCTTTCCTGATATCCACAAGCTGTCTGGTAAATAGTTTTATAAATATCTATTGTTTGTTTCAGGATATCAGTTTCTGTTTTCTGACATTCCTATGTTACCCCAACTTTGGACAGAGTCAGTGAATGAAAATAAAGAAGTATTCTTTATGCATGTAAGCGCACGAGCACACGGGGATAACCACATATTGTGATAAACCAGTCGGCATTCGTCTTATGATGTGGGCAATGTCAGAACATTCACCCGAACACTGCCTGCAACCAATTTAAAAGGCTAGGTAACGAGGCAATACAGGACATTTAAAAATTCAGGCTACAAAAGAATCTAAACTGTTGACCAACAGACCGAATGCAAGCGTATGGGCAGTATCAGTAGAATCTAGACCCTTTGGCGTGCCTTCAAGATAGAGACTATATTTTAAAAAACCAATAGGCGGCTGGTGGCGGTTCCGGTCAGAATCTTGCCGGCCGCCCTACTTCCCCAAACTATATCTGGTACTCAACGTTAGGTCGACCTGGAAGCCAATGTCATTTTTTACAAAATGCCCGGCTAGGTCATGACCCTAAACCACGACCTTCCTATCTCTAGATGAGCGTTCAGCCGCTAAACCTTGGCGGCTCTCGTCTTGGCAGTACTGCAGTCCAATAATCTGATGGCCACAATGATGACTACAATAGTTTTTTAAAAACATCACATGATGCCGGGTGAAACAAGAAAGCAAAAGCCGGTATCATACAGGCTATTGTTCCCTGCTGGTATCAACGGTTCTTCATCAAGCTCTGCGGCGAACAATGGCACTGTCTTTACTTGACACCACACAAGTCGACGTCACACACTTATGCAGAATGGGGTGATGCCTCTGGTTTATTGAGGTCATGTACTATGCAACTATTGTCATGTACTGTAGAACTGTCGTGTACTGTGAAACTGTCGTGCACTTTGAAACTGTCGTGTACTGTGAAAGTGTCGTATTCTGTGAAACTGTCGTGTACTATGAAACTGCTGTGTACTGTGAAATTATTATCGTGTATTGTGAAACTATTGTCGTGTACTAAGAAACTATTGTGCACAGCAGTACAGAGAAACTGTTGTCGTTCACTTTGAAACTGTCGTATCTCTCTTTAAAAAAAAGGAAGTAGAAAGTACTCAAAAGGGGGAAGTAACTCTCACTTCTCATTCGTATTTTTCAACTCTTAAATTAATCATACAAAGCAATACTTAAAAGGAAAGAAACTGCTGTCCAGACCAGCTCGTCACACTGGGCAGTGGGGCACAGTCATGTGGACAACTGTGTGGACTAAATAAAGAAATGATGACTATGAGGAAAATAACATGCTGGCTATCGTGATGATGGTCATATAATAATTTATAATGATGATATAATGTTTGATGACGACGATGATAATGACGATAGTAGTAATGATGACGAAAACTATCAAAGTGAACTACAGTTCGTTAGATGAGTACATTCCAAAAGAGGAGCATGTTGTTTTAATGACAGGTATACTCACATAAGTGATGTAGTCTTCTCTCCTAGGATACATGTGGCAAATCTCGACACAGCACCCTAAGGATGTAGTATCTGCGAGGATCCAGCTGTGAGTATGCCCCCTGTCTGTGCCACCTATTGTTCGCCTCCGTCTTTAATTCTTTTCTCCTTGTTTTAGTTCCCTCCCTTTAATTCTGTCTTCGTGTGACATCGGGTGAAAAGACATTGCAATGATACTATTAGTAGGTTTCTACATAAGTGTTTATCCAGCGCCATCGCGTATTCCTCACCTTATGATACAAACTAATATGTTTAGTTCTCTCTCAAAGTTCTACTTACAGGTAACGAGCATACTATTTAATTCCACTTATTATAGATAGAGACCAGTTAACGAATGTGAATAGTGTATTTGAAATTGTTTCGTAATTAGTCGTTCCCAGTTAAAAAATTACTAATACACAATACATTATGCAATTTTTTTTTTAAATCTCTAAAATTAGCCTTAGCTCCCTGGTCAACCCTGCTTTGAAAATGTGTACCATGTATTTTTATTGAAAGTAAGGGCGGCCGGTGTAACGTTGACTATATACTGCCGAATGAGCTATTAAAACATGAGCCTAACAACACTTTACAAGTGTTCCCCTCTGGTAAAACAGTTCCTTTAGTTCAGTTGTTCACCATTGTGTTCCCTCTATATTCAACAGTATCGATTTTACTCTTGACGTTAGAGTCAGCTATTCCAAGTTTCGCAGTGAGTTTAATTTCCTCTGACATCCATTATATATAGTTTTATAAAGTCTCCTCTTGTCATTTTTTTAAACATCTTTTTTTAGGAGGTTCTCCTATCTGTGACTGCACTGATGCTACATGGGACAAATTCTAAGAGAGACTGCCATGCGACAGAAAAGGCTAGATAAACAACATTGAATGTGTCCACAAAGACAGAAAAGGCTAGATAAACAACATTGAATGTGTCCACAAAGACAGAAAAGGGTAGATAAACAACATTGAATGTGTCCACAAAGACAGAAAAGGGTAGATAAACAACATTGAATGTGTCCTCAAAGACAGAAAAGGCTTGATATACAACATTGAATGTGTCCACAAAGACAGAAAAGGCTTGATATACAACATTGAATGTGTCCACAAAGACAGAAAAGGGTAGATAAACAACATTGAATGTGTCCACAAAGACAGAAAAGGCTTGATATACAACATTGAATGTGTCCACAAAGACAGAAAAGGCTAGATAAACAACATTGAATGTGTCCACAAAGACAGAAAAGGGTAGATAAACAACATTGAATGTGTCCACAAAGACAGAAAAGGCTTGATATACAACATTAAATGTGTAAACAAAGACAGAAAAGGCTTGATATACAACATATTTTGAGTACACATAGACAGACAAGGCTGGGTATACAACATTAAATGTGTACACATAGACAGTTCAGCCATTTTAACTAGTTAGTCTGCATACAGGCACGATGGAAGATATGTCACGATTCCAAAAATAATAATAACAGTGTGTGACTGCCTTAAGAGTGCTACCATTTCAAGTAAGGATGGTACAATGCTTACATCTGAAACTAAGCAGAAGAAGAGATGGGCAGAACACTTCTATGAAATGTTAAATAGACATTGTCCACAAGAACCAATGAATGTTGATAAAGAGGCTATAATGACCATATCACCAATAAATGTAGGACAGATAAGCTGAAGTCAGGGAAGCAATCAATTAAGTAGCAAACAATAAGGCAACAGGTGATGATATCACTGCAGGCGCTGTAACTATAAACCAAGTGAAAAAATTTGTTTAAAAGAATATGGGCCTGAGAAAGTATCCAAAAATCAGTGGTAGAAAGGAATAATTGTTAAACTCCACATTACTGAATATAAAAACTGGAGAGGAATTGCTCTTGTTATTAGTTATTTTCAAAACTTTTTGCAAATAATTATCTGTAGAATTCTGAGAAGAAGACAAAATTCTAAGAGAGAAACAAGCAGGTACCTGGCTGAAGCTGCTTACATCAAATTTTCACTCTGAGACTTTTTTCTGAGGAATTCATTGAAAAACAACAACCTTTTTTTTTAAAAAAAACACACACATTTGTGTAGGTTTTATGAAGGCTTTTGACAGTTTACACAGAACATGACTAGGGGCAATTATGTAATGTATACAACCGACAATAATATTATCATGAAGGTAATGTAATTAGGGTAAGGTTCAGAGTGTGCAGTGCGACCTGATGGTGGTTTAAGTGAATGGTTTTAAAATAAAACTGGAGTGATACAAGGAAGCATGTTATTTACTCTGTTATTTGAAATAAGAATCGACCTGGTGATGAAATAATTTTGTCTTGGAAATAATTAGTGAGTTCAGAACGCGGCTGGAAGATTTCGATTTTGCTGATGATACTGTTTTGCTAATTAAAATCAACAATGAAATGCAAAGAAAAACGGATCATTAAGCAAAGATATCATCGAAGGCTGAACTACAAAATAGTTATGAAAAGACAAGTATATTAAAGACACCAACAACAGATTAAGCAGGTGTAACACTAGGGGGGAAAAGTAGCTAGAAGAACAAATTAGTTTTTTTTTTTTTTTAATTTAGATAGTAATGCAATGAAGGAAATAGAAATAAAGGAATTATGACACGTATTGGCAGGGCATTAGCAGCTTTGAAATCCAGATCAAAATATGGATCTCTAAATTGTTTAGTTTTGAAGCCAAGTTTTTTATTATCACTTCTAATGTTATTTCAAATATAACACAAGCGGGGAAAAGCTGGAGAACCACTAAAGACATGGAACGAACGTTAAGTGCATTCGAAAACGAGTGCCTGCGAAAAATTATGAAAATAACATGGGATGAATTTAAAAGGGGTGAATAAGTAAAAAAAAAAAAATGTCTAGACAACCACTAGTATCCACAATTATAAACAGATAAGATGGCGCTATACTGGACACAACCTGACAAGAAACCAAAATCACCAAAACAGGCATTGAAATTGGAAACAGAGGGATTGAGGAGGCAAAACTAACGTTGATAGGAGAGGTCACGTTTGCCTGACTGGATTTTATCCATGATACTAAAGTGCCTGCACAGGATAGAGTGGAATAGAAGAATAGACTGAAAGCCATATGTGGTATATACGAGCACAACAGGATCATGGATGAATGAATGAATGAATGAATGAATGAATGAATAATTGAATGAATGAATGAATGAATGAATGAATGAATAAATTAACAGGACTATTTACCTATAAAAAGTAACGTATGCCGTTGTTGCCGTCATATCTATTTAGTGTGTTTCTTCTTAAAGACTCAGCTCTTATCTTTTCTGCACATCACAAAAGACAGGTATCATAGCGACTGACAGCCGAGCGCTCACTGTGATCATCAGTATAAAAAGCCATCTTCAAATTAAAGTTCCCATGCAAAGTCTCCAATATCGTCGGTGGTGTTCAATAGATCGGAAATGCATTCCCCCAGTATGAATCTCCATGTTGTCCAGCAACATGCAACATCGTGTTTCTCTGACCCGCTTCTCTTCCACTCAGTCTTCCCTCAGAGCAAACCTTTAACAAGGAGCTGCGCCTCTTTATCTAACCCATTTAGCTGACATCTCTGATCCTGATTGCCTTCATTCAATGTATTCTTTCCCCAATCCTGTTTTGTTTAAAATGGTGTTCTTTTCTCCTACCATGATGTTTGTCCATTGTGGCCATTGTGTTTATTTGGAAAGATTCTAATTTGACAGAGATATGAGAGAAAGATAGGCAGACAGACATAAAGACAGAGAGACGGACAGATGGACGAACGGACAGATAGATTAGATTAGAAAAGATAAGATTAGATTAGATTAGATTAGATTAGATTAGATTAGATTAGATTAGATTAGATTAGATTAGATTAGATTAGATTAGATTAGACCAACAGACTGACCGATAGATAGACAGACAGACAGACAGACAGACAGACAGACAGACAGACAGACAGACAGACAGACAGACAGACAGACAGACAGACAGACAGACAGACAGACAGACAGACAGACAGACAGACAGACGGACGGACGGACCGACCGACCGACCGACCGACCGACCGACCGACCGACCGACCGACCGACCGACCGACCGACCGACCGACCGACCGACCGACCGACCGACCGCCCGCCCGCCCGCCCGCCCGCCCGCCCGCCAGACAGACAGACAGACAGACAGACAGACAGACAGACATATAGATAGATAGATAGATAGATAGATAGATAGATAGATAGAGATAGATAGATAGATAGATAGATAGATAGATAGATAGATAGATAGATAGAT
>CAJHNH020002809.1:20000-67500 GCA_905116865.2 Candidula unifasciata
GATAGATAGATAGATAGATAGATAGATAGATAGATAGATAGATAGATAGATAGATAGATAGATAGATAGATAGATAGATAGATAGATAGATAGATAGATAGATAGATGAAACGATGGATATGTGGGTGGAGGGGTGTTGGCAGTGTCTTCCAATGTAGCCATAAAGTAGCCATTAAGTAGCCATCAAGTTGCTAGATTAGCTATAAATATTCTTGTGTCATTTCCTTCTCATACATTTGTGAATCCGGATTTTAGCAGTCCTCAAAACCACACAGTGTCAGTCGTCAAAATAATATCTAGACATTTAACGTGTTGTTGATGATGATGTTGATAATTTATTTAGGCACACTCTGAGACTAAATGAGCAAAGAATTACAAAACAAGCACCGAAAATGGAAAACAAACACTGATAAAAAGAGGACGTCCAAGGGAAGAAGAAGAATATTACTAGAGAGGCTTAAAAATGATGGGCTGAACTCCATGTCACAAATCGAAAGAGTTGCATGCAATAAAACTCAGTGGGGGAATCAAATGCGAGCCCTATTTAAAGACACGCAAGAAAGGATAACACAAACATACACATACACACGCATACACACACACACACACTCATGCACACACACACTTACACAAAGTGGAACTCCAATATCCTCCACTCGAATATTCGTCTTTTTGTTTTAATTCTTCCCGTTTTTAAATTTGACCGACCATATTCGTCTCTCCTGCTACGTGACCGCCGAGAAAGGTCATAGAACAGATCTCATACCATAAGAGCTACTCAAATTTAATTAAGAACAGGAATCTGAAGCAATAAGAGAATTTTCATCAGACAAGGAAACATGTGCCGGTTCCAATTACAGAAATTAAGGAATAGCTGTCTACTTGGGCACAAAACGCAGGTTTTCATCGAGAAATGGCAGACAAACATCGCTATAGTTAATCACTATATCATTTCATTTGAAGATGATTATGTGGACGGAATAAAGCAAATAACACTGGGTAATTTATTTGTAAAACAAAAGAATGCTTGGTTTATCGTCTAGAATTGATTGCTGATGAATTATCAGGACATCGATTACAAGAAGTATAATTACCGGATGTCATAATGGAGAGTGACCTCCGTTCCAAACAAATGCCCCTATAATTATTTTCTTTTATTTCACCCCATTTCGAGTACTCCAAAATTTTGTAGGGAGTTCTTGGGAAAATCCCAAAGTAAGGGGGTGTTAGGGTGGGAAATGAACACCGATCAACACCATACCTAACCATAACCCCCCCCCCCTCTCTCTCCCACCGTTCCTCCCCCTGCCCACTATAATATATGACTTTCCCAAGAATTCTCTGTGACATCTCAGTCTCCGAGATGGGTTAAAACAAAAGGAATGAACCTTGTTTCTCTCCCAAACCGTAAATGCCTTTCTAAAAATTTTTCATAAATTTATCACGGTCTACCATATACGTCACCAGGGCGAGTAAATCTCAGGTATAACGATAAAACAGTAATAAGTAGATAGATTTCAAATGTATTTGCAATGATCTACAATCGCTTTTCGAGTGAATCTTCATTTTCGTTTAAGAGCAGACAGGCAAAATTTATTGCTGGGAGCTGATGAAACATGTTTTGTTAAATGCTCTCACAAAAATGCGTTTGTTCTTTGTCCTTTTGTAATTTTCTTCCTCGTCTCGGGAACATATTCATTATGAATATTGGAGCTTCACTATATAGGTGTGTGTGTTTGTATGTATGTATATATATTAACACCATGTTCCTTGCTTCTTGAATTTTCTCGCAACAACAACAAAATCTCTAATTTGCCACGTAGCTGGCCGCATTCTTCTTGCAGGTACCAGAATTTGTCTTGATGTACACCAGGGCTGTTCAACCGGCAGTTATTGGGCAGAGGGAGCCCTACAAATGGCCCACGGACGATACTGCCTATTATGTTGTATTAATGTTCTTTCTACACTTACGCTGAAGCCTCTGGTCCGCGATGATCTCCGTTTTAACATTTTGGCCATCGAGTAAACTTAGATGGTCATACCACCCATCAGATAATGTACAAGGTCCGACAATAATGTATTGATTAAAATGCATACAATTTAAATAATCAACAGTTGAAGATATAACCTGTATCTGATTCAAATTAAGCCCCTTGTGCATTGATACAGCAAGTGTCACGATCTAACAAACACTGGAAAAACCTCTTTAGTTCTTCTGTTGTTATGGCCCTTAAAGTCGATGTTACAGCCCTTCTGATGTCATCAATATCGTTAAAGAAGCATCCTTTCAATCGTAACTTTAATTTTGAGAATATAAAATAATCACACAAATCTATGAAATAGGGTGGAAGGTTTTGAGGCTAAAAGCTATTGTTTTGACGTCTCTTGGGTACTTAACCCGCTAATGTTTTTGATCATATGGTACAAACCTGCTAAAAACTTTTTTTCTTGCTAAAATCTTGCACTAAAATGTTAAGCATGGTCTCTCTGGTAATACCAGATTCATCTGCCATCACCCTCAAAGTAAAACAATGATCTTCGTGTATCAGTTCTCTGACTTTTGCAATGAGTTCATCATTTACGCACATAAATTTGGTGTCCAGGTCTAGGTGCATTAGTAATCATCCCCACGCCACTTTTGAATCGTGAATACCACATGAAAATTAGTGCACGAGAAAAACAATTATCAATATAAACCTGTTGCAGCAATCCAATTATTTCAATAGCGCTTTTTCTGAGTTTTATAAAGAATTTAATGTTGGCTTTTTGCTCCGTGCTGTTTACGAAACAATGCACCACTGACTAGGTCAACAAAATGGAGGCTTATTTGTTTTCTGCCTATCGAGCGGCGATGATAACTTGCCACATCATGGATGAATGATGCTTTTTTTTTAGATAATATGCTTTGCTTCATAGATGGCATTTTTCTCTTGGCCAAAATAAAATCAGTCTCATTACTTAATTGTCGGACCTTGCATATAAAGAAATGATAGGCGGATGCAGGAAATGTGAATACTACTTCTTGCTCAATTGTCACTTCACACAGTATCTAATTTAAATGGTAGCCTCTTAATGTTCTTATCATATCATTACCATTTATTGAAACAAAAGAGGACAACACAAATTCAAATACACACCTATATGTGCTTGCATGAGCAGACATGTAAAGAACTAAGAGAAATGTTGAACATGGTCACCGAAAACACTGGTAATGTAATAATATTGCAAAGAAAAGAAGCTATACAACACCTAACTGAAATCGACGGTTTTCTAATTCCCCCAAGATGGAAGGTTAACAGCTCTGACGCAAACGTAGACGTTTTCGAAAACAATGTCATAATATCACATTGTCTAATATCAGCACATTATCCGTCTAAATAAAAGTAATTAAGACACAAATAAACTACAAAATAGAACGGTTCTGTTGGATGCCAGAAGGAAACGCAGCACACACACACACACACAAAGATTTCGTTTACAGAAACATTTTACGTAATTGAATTCCTGCTCTTGTGGGGAAGGGCAGCTGCACATGCAATTTCATTTGCAAGGACATTCTGTGTGGCCCAATGGTTTCCCCCGCCAGGCTGTGCAACCAATATGCGAATTAATCTTTGTTAGACAAGGAAGATAAATGACGGCATCTAGACACAGATATGGACGTTCTGAGCTGGTCAATGCGCATAGAAAACAGTGTTGGCGATAAATAGACAGAGAAAGGAGATATATTTGCTGATTAACACATGCACACGATGAGGGATAATTGGGGGAGGGAGAGCGGATCTGGAGGCTGACTGGTTGATGGATGCGTAGACACATGCGGACAAATATTTATACACATATATATACAAGCAGTGGGACAAGCAAACTGGTATGTTAACAGAGACATGGAAATCAGGCATCAGGCACGTATAAAGACATATATAATCAGACTGTACAGCTGAATGGTAGACAATCTCAGATAAAACAGTCTGACAGTCGGAATGACAGACACGTATATGCGGACGAACAAACACAGCTGAGGTATGAAATAAAATCATTTATATTGACAGATAGACAGACAGGCAAACGACTGACAGACCTGTCAAAGAATAGGCGGAAGCACACACAGACAAGCGACTGATACACTGAGACAGAAACAGAAGAGGGTCTGGTCAAATAGGCCAGCTAATGTAGACAAACATATAGGCAGGCTGGCTGATGAACAGACACATATAGTTTATGATGCGGCTGACAGACAAGAGACTACTCGACAAGCAGACGACTGTCAGACGGACGGATGGACCTGTCACCAGGAATGGGCAGTGCGAATAGATATATTCATATATACCTACCCATTTGTGATGCTGAAGGGGGGGGGGGGTGTGCATCATGTTCTGATTCCTCACTCGCTAAATTATGTCACGCTGGTTAGCGATGATACCTTCTCCAGGTAATGTTACATTGTACTGACGCAGCCAAAAAGCCAAAGAAAGTTTACTCATGCCGTATCATTGGTCACTGAACTCCGATGACTCACCACAGCCCAACATGGTACTTTCAACATCCAACGGTGAAACAAAGTTTTTTTTTAATTGTGGGTGTACGCTAACTTCTCTGGAATCATCTACTTTGTCCCCAGATATGGCATCGAACTGACATCTCAGTAGCCGTTATCTAGTTACATTTCTCACTGTCACGGTTCTCACGGTAGAGTAACAAGGTTACGTGTGAGTCTGAACACTGGGAATGTCAACAAATAAATCGGTAAATGAAAAGACAAGCCAGAGAAGCGTGAGGTGGAGAAGACCGAAGCGGCATCAATGGGGAGACAATTTCCTTTGTGACAAGCTCACGAATATGTTTGCCAGTCGATTTGTGAGGTAACTAATTTTAGGATGTTAGTATTTTGAATCCAACAGTCGGACACGTTACAGTACAAAGTGCAATAGGAGTAATGAAGGAGGTGATGGTAGTGGTAATAGATAGATAGGAGGTATTGTTTCAGCAGAAGAACACTAGTTTGTTGTTTTGCTGATGTGGTAATAGTATTGATAGTAGTAGCAGCAGTAGTAGTAGTAGTAGTGATGGTAGTAGCAGCAGTAGTAGTAGTAGTGATGGTAGTAGCAGCAGTAGTAGTAGTAGTGATGGTAGTAGCAGCAGTAGTAGTAGTAGTGATGGTGGTAGTAGCAGAATGTGTCGGTGGTGGTTGTAATGGAGGAGGAGAAGACTGATTAACAAAACAAAACTGAGCAAAACAAGAATAGCTCAACAAAAAATGCAGAAAGAGCAAGATATGTTATGCGAACTAATTGTGTACAACTTGTTGCATATTATGCAGGATAATAAAAATGAGCAACCTTCATCAAGTCCAGCAAACTGGTGAATCGTTAAACAAAGAAGATAATTGTATAGAATTTTAAAGCAATAATCATTTGAGAGCAAGTGTCGTATGGCAGTTTTGTCGCGCACCTTTACTTACCGAATATTTTCACAAATCCCTCAGGTGCTCTGAGACAGGAGTGTTTTGAATGGTGGCTCTCGTTCGTCTAGAGGCCTAACCCTCGGTTCAAACTTTCCATTCAACCTGTCTCAGGGATGAGGTGACTCGAGCTCTGACTCCACAGGGTTATTATGAACACTTGCGTACCTCTCGGCCAGACGCCCTCATCACTATTTTGCCCCCAGACTGGTAAACAACGTAACACAGTCAAACAAGTAAACAACAGAGAATATGACAAGACAGGAATACCTTTCTGACTATGACAACGAATTCCAATAAGACGAAACTGTTCTAAGAACAAGAAGACTGATGAACTAAAACTTCAATGTAATAAATTCACTATAACAAGGCAGACGAAAAGTAGCACGAAGAATCAAATGAATGTTCAAATCTTTGAAGATTTGACACTAGAGAAAGAGTCTTTCTACATAGACACATCCATTTCCAGGATCATCATGGTCACGAGGTATGAGACAGATTTTGAAGGCACACCTGGAGTCAAGCCGCTACAAAGTATTACTCGGACTTATCTGGTAGGATCCTGCAGCTCCTCAGGATGCCTGAAGATGGAAATCTGCCAAGTCTCACTTCTCAGAAGAACTCCGTACACTTGATGATCTCTCTGAGAAAGATCAAGGACAATCACTCCCCAGAGACTGGTGGATATATGGTTCACGGACAGTACAGCCTACTGGGTAATGGCTGTTCAACTCAAGTCAGCTGCTTCCCCGGTGTTGGTTGGAGGAAGATCACGTCAATGCCACGGACGCTTGCTGGATCTTCAGAAATCCCATTATTTTTTTTTTTTTTTTTACGTATCCAGAAACCATGAGTTGTAAACCCTTTGGCTCGGTACTATGGATATCGCAACCCTTGGGCCTTGATTCCATTATAGGTACCGTTAATCTGGGAGAAATGTGGCTTTTCTGCCTACCCCCGGGAGTGAACCCGGACCACAAGGAGTTCGTCACCCGGCCGCCGCGAAAGTCCGGTTTAACCAACTTCGCTAGAGAGCCGGGCGAATCCCATGATAAATGGAAAGAGAATAAAGAAACTTGTCTTTTTAACGGTCAAGTGGCAACACCAAGGGAATACGTCTGCCTCTTTGACCGGACCATAGAGAAGTGACGCATAAAAATACAGTCCCTAACTACAGCAGTTGGTGTAAGAATCCGGCTCACGTCTACGGTGAAAAGGCCAGACAATTTATCTTAAATAGGCCTAGAAAATGTGTCCTAACGTGTAAATCGACACTAAAAGCCTAAAAGAATTAATCTAAAAGTGAATTATAGGGATTTTCCTTATCTGGACTCCCCCACAATAAACGAACTATATAACTACGGTCGGCCTATCGTATATCATAGTTACAATGATGATTTTGGGGGTGTTCAGACTGTGGACCTGTCCAAGGCGGTAGGTGTGTGTATTCTGTCATGCGACAGCAAGCAAAAGCAGTTTAACTCACAAAGATTGAAAACATGATTTGTGAAACTCTCTGGAAGCAAGATCAAGGTGATGGTGCATACTAACTGTTCAATTTCTTATGTTCCGTTAGCGCTTGATGAGAAAGGCGCTGCTAGAGAGGGACCAGGAAATCGGCTGACGCTCAACACTGAAGGGAAAGACATACAGACAGTTACTTGTGCCATCGGAACAGGAACTATTCGCTTGCTGTTGAAGATATGGACGGAGCGCTTGTGGGAATGCCCCGAGTGTTGTGATTTGATTCCTAATTCAACATTGAACATTTAACTTATTCTTTTTTTTTTTTTCACTGTAAGAATCTCGTTAATTTATTTTAAAGGCTGGCTCATCCTTTATTTTTTACTGGCTTCACGACAACTACAGCCCCTAGAGGTCATTTTACTGTTGGCTACAGTATTGGTAATGGAGTCTTCCGAGCTCGACGGTCCCATATTTATGACCATTGGGGGAGACGGCTGGCGTTTAGAGATGTGCTTCCATTTACAAGGGTTGCGCTACAAACGGCCTTTCTCTGTTAGAAGATTGCGTGTTAGTGTCCCATTCTGGAATAATTAACTTACCGGCTGCCTAATGTTTACTTTGTCTGGACTTAGGGATTTTCAAGTTATTTGGTGTTGTATTAAAAATCGCCGTGGTGTAGCGGTTAGACACTCGACTGCGGATCGGAAGGTCGTGGTTCGCTTACTGACGACGGCCGGACTTGTTTCAAAAATGACTTTGGTCGACCCAGCCTTCAGTGGGTACCAAGTACAGTCCTGGGAGTTAAAGGCGTCCGGCGTGATGCTGACCACAACACCCATCAAGAGCAGTTTGGTCTATAAAATGTAGGTCTAGTCCTGTATGCCCAATACGACCGAATGGCGTGGAAAAGGGTCCTTTACTTTCCTTTATTTTGTTGTATTGTTTCGTCTGTGCGATAAAATGAGTGTTTTCAACGAAAAAAAAACGAATAGAAATGACATTATCATTTCACAATGAAACGTTTTTCCTGTTATGTTTTCCCCAGAGACTTTGCTTACACACAGAAGGACCTCAGTCGCGAGCTGTTTACCTCGAAACCTAAAGAAGGGGGTTTGAGCGTCCGTATGGTTGGCACGGTTGGAGAATGCAGTTTTGTAAATCTTTAGGAGGTCGTCGTTGAGAATAGAGTTCGTGATTTGTGTGGATTTTTCAGGACAAAAGTAGCCTAATTTCCCTTCCCCCCCCCCCCCCCCAATTTAGTTGTGGGCGATAAAACTGTGCAGCCAAGTCAATTTCTTCAACAACTTTTATCCTATACATATGATCGAAACATGTCCTATAACGTACTTTAAATATTGGCTGGCTGACTGAAAAAAGCATTCCTAAATGTATGTGTGGGTGTGTGTTTGTGTATGTGTGTGACAGAGAGAGAGAGAGAGAGAGAGAGAGAGAGAGAGAGAGAGAGAGAGAGAGAGAGAGAGAGAGTGAGAGAGAGAGAGAATGTCACTAAGCGAAAAATTCATGCATGTATACTATTTGTTGGGAACTTGTGTGATATTTTTCATGTACAAAATGATACATGGACTGTCAGCCACTGGCTAGTCGCGGTAGAGCAGTCTACATGCTCGAAGGCCTTCAGTTCGAGTCCGGATGGAGGGTGACCTTAAATAATTGACTCTGGGTAGCAAGTCGACTTGCATAAACTGAGTACAAGAAAATATCATGGAAAGTAAAGCTGGTTGGCGGGATGCTGATCGCATCACTTACAAAGTACATATTGGTCTATAGAAATATGAGTCCAACACCACATGCACGATGCGCCGGTATAAATGTATAGTAATAATTAACAGCGAATATGATTTAAAGCCGGGGGGAGGGTTAGGACAATGTAATTAATGGGCTAGCTGACCAGAAGAATATAGGGATTACTTATTTATATACACAGGTGGAGGAACATAGGAGAATGACGTGGGGTTTCCTGGTGCATCTGAACATAGCTAACCATATATTAGACATCAGTTATCAGGCAGACATAATTATAATACTGAAAATTAAAAAAACAGAAACATGTATACAAGTACATACAATATGCACCCTGCAACGGTAACTACACTTCTTGACTTCCCTATCATGAACTACAGGATCAAGATCTGGAGGGCTTGTGCTTACCTTTAGATTAGCTCAGATCTGAAGCACACTTTGCACCACATTCTCTTCAGGAAAAAGGGCAAAAGGCTTAAAAGTGGCAAATCATGGCTGTGTAGGGCAGAGGATGACATTATGCAGGTTTGCAGCCTTACAGACATCTATCCAGCTGATGAGTAAATACCAAATTCAAAAACGCCAAATCTCACATTCTCCGTGTCGTGAAGCTCGATAGGAATTGTCGGAAGCAGAATCCAGCTGCTGTCAATGCTGAGGCATGCGCGCTTATCAGTGACAAGTTAGATGAAACAGATGTAGTGATCTTCACAGACGGGTCCGTTATACGAGGACATAAGAGTGCATGAGCATGTACAGCTCGCTCTTTAGGCAGAACAGTTCAGGAAGCCAGCGGTGCCTTCTCCATGACCACCAGCATCACAGTACTATTCTCGCGCGTGTGTGTGTGTGCTGAGTAATTCTTTGAGCATGATCCGGCGGGTCGAGGCAGGCTGGTTACGCAGACATTGGCTTGAGTCGTTGCAAAATTCTCCTGTGTATGCAGTTAGTTACTTTCATATTTGTCCCAGGGCATGCAAGCGTTGTTGGTAATAAGAGAGCTGATAGACTGGCAGGTGCTGCATTAATTGAAGATGGCCGGCTAATGGATCGCGCAGACATTGTCATTGCCCTTAGAGAGATAGGACGCTCTGAGGGTTTTGGAAGCAACGTGTCCATATCACTGCTACGCGAATTAGTAGCAAAGATCGGCACAGCCAAGCATGATAAGCACACTGGACGCACACGAAGTCTTGTTAGCCAACATAGAACTGGTACTATTAACAGCACGACGCTGATGAATATGTTGAGAGAGGAATCTGAGCGCCTATGGATGGTGTCTGGAGTGCTGTGAAGATAATCTAACTCATAACTCAGACTTCTAAGAGAGGAAATGTAATATAGAAATGATTATTTACAACTGCTGGGTCCATGTGCAGGACAGTAACCGTGGTTAAATGGTCAAATCATAATGGATTATGCAATAGGCACGATCTGTTTTATTACGAATACTTTTTTAGTTTCATAGAGATTCTCAGCATTACATTTAGAACAAATGGAATGACACTTTCGTCAAAAGTCAGACTGACTTTATACTAACTTGAGAAAGAACGAGAATTGTTGACGCAGCGGTAATCTCTAATGGTTTAAATGACCTGCTCATAACATATGTGTAGCAGCAAAATATCTCGCATTTATTTATTTTTTAAAAGAGGAAGAAATTAAATAGAAGCCAAGATTTCATGAAGATCTGAGTGAAACAAGAAGGGGTAAAAGAACAATTACAACAGAAAGCCGAAACAGCATTTCAACAACGATCACATGGAGATGACCGGAGTGAATATAAGACCACTATGCTTACAAATGCAAAGGAATTAGGTTGTAAACGGAAGAGTGAAAACAGGCCGACTTATAATAAATATTCAACTTGTTGGTGTAAAGAAGTAAAAAAAAAAAGCAATTAAGGTGTAGACCATGAATATGATTGTATGACCTGTGGTCTGCAACGATGAGGAACCAAACGGAAGGTCAATAAAGAGAAATATGAATCCTAGGAACGTTTCTGGGAGTTAATAGCATAACATTAGAAAACAGACAGCAGAACTTTTTTCTAAGTAGTCAAAAGTATGTGGAAAAGAGATGGAAGCTACAACAAATAATTAAATAATGATAAGACAAAAAAGCCATTAACAGATCCACTAGAAGCATCAGAAGGATAGAGGAAATACTTCAGTGAGCTCCTTAACTACCTAGGGTATCACCAGGAAAGAACAACGCAAGACGGCACATTAACAATTCTAAAATCAGATATTCCAACTGATGAAGTAGAAAAAAAAAGTAATTAAGCAGTATCCTAAATATAAAACAACGGGAGCTGACTGCTAACAGAATTAATCTAAGCAGAAGGTAAAAGCAACACCAGATGGCTTCAGAGAATATTTAGTGCAGTATGTGGGTACACGCTAACTGTTCCCATTGACTGGCGACAGGCACTAGTCCTATCATTGTGGAAGAAAAAAGGAATCAAGCGGGAACGCAGTCAATACCCAGACACCTCTCTTTGAAGTCAAGGTGGACAAGTGTATGTCAGGATGATAGAAACGAGACCGAGACTAGTGATAGAACCACAGTTCCATGAAAATTAATGTGATTTAGGGGAAATATCAACTGCAATAGATACAATCTTAACACTTAAAATATTTATAGGAAAGAACATTGAATACCATGAGAAGCTATTTGTGGCATTTTGTCATTTGACAGAATGCACACACCTACCTCAATGAACAAGCCCACAGTCTGAACACCCCCAAAATCGTCATTGTAGCTATGATATCGGATGGTCCGACCGTAGTTACATAGTTCGTTTGTTGTGGGGGAGTCCAGATAGGAGAAATCCATATAAATCACTCTTAGATTGATTCTTTTAGGCTTTTAGTGTCAATTTACACGTTAGGGCACATTTTCTACGCCTATTTAAAATAAATTGTCTGACCGCTTCACCGTATACTCGAGCCATATTCTTACACCAACTGCCGTAGATAGGGACTGTATTTTTATACGTCACTTCTCTATGGTCCGTTCAAGTAAGCGAACGTATTGCCTTTTTGGTAGCCACTTGACCGTTAAAAAGACAAGCTTCTTTATTCTCTTTATCCAGTTATCATGGGTGAGTTTTCCTAAAAGGTTTTAATTGAATATTTGTGCTCAGTGTCTGTATTTGTCGGTAAGTAAGGTCCGCAGATTGATAATGCGAATCTGTTTGTCTACGATCGCCTGCGAGGAAGGACGACAGATGCGATCCTGGTTGGAATGCACTTTCGGCTGAAATTTCTCATCGAATTCTTCGAGCCGGCTTTCTAAACCTTTTCGGATCAATCAATCCACATATCTGGAGTGTAT
Source organism: Candidula unifasciata (assembly GCA_905116865.2). Classification (NCBI taxonomy): domain Eukaryota; kingdom Metazoa; phylum Mollusca; class Gastropoda; order Stylommatophora; family Geomitridae; genus Candidula; species Candidula unifasciata. The sequence goes on from CAJHNH020002809.1 coordinate 32,029, forward strand.
TTATGGTATTGTTAATTTTGTATGATTAGTTGTTTTCTTTTATTCGTTCTCTGAACTTGGTGAATCGCTGGACCGTTGGAAACGACAAGAAGCTTCGGGTCAGGCATGACGTCATATCCGCTGTTGCTAGGAGCTATCGTAACCACAACAAGCTTAGACTGTCGTAATGCTTTCGGGGCATATTTCCTTCGATTTTGGTTTTGTCTTCATCTCCTATACCTTATCTTTCCAACTAGTGAAAAGAGTATATTTAGAGGGATGGGGAATGATAGAGATCTGTCTAGCTTTCGCTACAGGAATGAATTCAGAAACTATTCGAGTCAATGGAAACGTACGTACGACACTAGTGCTCACTCTGGGAAACTGCACAGATTCCGAAATGTAGGAAGTCAACCTTCATGGATTGGACTAGCTTCAATTATATCTGAGCATGTGGAGGTGGTAAGGATATTGATTAACTAGGTGCGTTAGGTACGCTTCGCTCATGTGTGTTGCCTTGTGTTTTTCAGGATTGTTGAAAATCCAACAAGTGTCCAAGGCGTAACAGTACTCGTCCACCATCCAACAAGTGTCCGAGGCGTAATCGTACTCGTCCACCATCCAACAAGCGTCCGTGGAGTAGTTGTACTGTTCCACCAGCCAACACCAGGGAAGCAACTAACGTGCGTTGTTCCACTATTACTGAATACGTGGACTGTGTGCAAAGTCTACATCTACCAACTTCTGGGGAGTTGATTGTCCTATAATCAATTCCAGAGATATTATCATTGGTGCGGGGATCTTCTGAGAAGTGAGACGTTGCTGAACTCCATCTTCCGGCACCCTGAGGAGCTGCAGGATCCTACCAGATAAGTCGAAGTAGCACCCTATAGCGGCTTGATTCCGGATGTGCCTTCATAATCTGTCTCCTACCTCCCAGCAATGATGATTCCGGAAAGAGATGTAGCTTTGTAGGAAGACTTTTTATCTATCCTTTCTTCTTCGGAGATTTGAACAATCATTCTAGTTCTTTGTACTACTTTTAACCTTTCTTGTTATGGAGCATTGAATACATTATAGTTTTAGTTCACAAGACTTTCTTTCTTTGAAAGGTTTGCTGTTGGTGACTTAATTGTTGTAATCAGAAAGGTATTCGCGTCTTGTCTTATTCACTGTTGTTTACATATTTGACTGTGTTACATTGTTTACCAGTCTGGGGGCAAATTAGTAATGGGGACGTCTGGCCGAGAGGTACCCAAGAGTTCATAGTAACCCTGTGGAGTCAGAGCTCGAGTCACCTCATCCCTGAGACAGGTTGAATGGAAAGTTTGAACCGAGGGTTAGGCCTCTAGACGAACGAGAGCTACCATTCAAAACACCACTGTCTCAGAGCACCTGAGGGATTTGTGAAAATATTCCGTAAGTAAAGGGGCGCGACAAAACTGCCATACGACACATTTATAGACTAGGAGATGACATTTGATAGAGTCGATAGACAAGTATTATGATAAGTAATGGCTCGTTATGGAGTGTGCGAACAACTCATCGGAATGTGCAAATATGTATATAAGTATTTTATAAAAGTAGAAAAAATCAGGGAAAATCTAAATCATTCACATCAACATCCGGAGTAAGACAGAAATGCATCTTATCACCACTGCTGTTTATAACGTACGTCGATAGTATATGCAAAGATTCCAAACTCAGGAATGATAACATCAGTAACATCAAAGACTTACTGGTTGCTGATGACGTGGCCGTGGCAGCAGACAAAACCAGGAACATTACAATAACATCCTAGAGCCATGAATGAAGAATGTAAACAAATAATACGAAAATTAAGACTGAGATGAACATAAGTAATGAAAATAGGAACTCAGAAGCAGAGCCTAAATAAATAAATAGGGTACAAAGGCACTAAACAGGTATCTAAGTTTAAATATCTGGGAATAAAATTTACCGAAGATCACACACAAATTAGATAAAGAAATTAACTTCTGATGCAGTCAAGCAAAGGAAGTATTGGGATAACTAGCACTCTTCTACAACACAAGACAATCTCAATCAGAACCCCTTCCTCGCTTTTTTTCCATCCCAAAAAAATATATATAAAATTAAAATCTCATACAAAGCATATTATTTCAATCCTATGCTACCAGTGCCAGACATGTTCACTCACAACAAACCAGAACAGAAAATTAGGAACCATGCAAATGAGAAAAGCTGCAGGTGTGGTCATACGAGATAAAAATCATGAATGAGGTCATAAGATGAGAAGTCGTCACGGAACCAATTCTAAATTGCATTCAAAGACAGCAAATCAAATGGTTGGCACACTTAGAGAGAATACCTTGTGAGGCCATACCTGCAAAGCCTACATTAAAAGAGGGGATGGACCAAGAGCACGAGCTAGACCAGAAGCAATATGGAGAAATGACATCAGAGAAACTCTACAACAGGATGATGTGTCTGTAGTCGAAGCAGCCAGAACAACAAGAAGCAGAACCTTATATCTCCGTCGACACCAAAAGCCGCAAAAAGAGCAGGTGAAGAATAGGAAAACATACGAGTCGTTCGTAGAACGTTGCTCTTATCAAACATCCGCCTTAAATACTTAGTGACATTCAATCGGCCTTTCTGTCCTAATTCGTGGTGGGACAACGACACTATCCGATGGCTTTCTAGTTCTCTTCCCCTGGCATTTTCCCTAGCTTTTACTATTACCAGACTAGCTAGAACCTATGGCTGCTTTAACAGAAAGATATAGCCCCACCACTTGTAAGGTTTATAACCGGACCATTGTCGTGGCTATCAAGCGCACTTACAACATGCCAAATGTGATTCCATCAAATCTAACAAGGGCATCATAACACTGTCAATCAGCAGGTTCTTTACAGAACGTCGCTCTCGGCGCACCTGCAAGTCTCTTTATCTCCAGACATTATCCAGCGATGTGTGTTTTCATTGCCAGTGCAACTTCACAATCTGGTATCCGTGTTGACCTAGGTCGGCCACTGCTTCCGCTCAATGAAGCTGTATCCTCTATCATGGTTTTTTGTTTCCGGACACCAAAACGTTTAACAAAGCCAAAATATCCTAGCTTTAAGGACATAGGGCTTTTTATAAACCAGCTCACCTCGATGTTCAGGACATTTCAGATGTCGATGTTTTTCTTTTTTCTTGCGACGGATCTCTGGACCCTGTCAGTGCGTTTGGGACTGTCTAATGTGTAGTTACGCCGATCGCAATAACTTAGCCTTACATAAAAAGACTTATATGTACATTCACATATAGGTTTAATACACACAAATCTCTGAGTTCCGAGTAAACAGGCAAGATGGCGGCGCGCTTTTTATTTCGTCCGTTAAAGCGAAGGGCGTAATTTTGCTGTTTCAGCTTGTTTCAATGTGATATTTCCATCGGAATGGGATCTGAACTGTGCAGCGAAATGCACGCACATGGGCTCACATAGTATTCGGCGTCCGGTGACGAAAATTTAGCCAGTTAACACGATCAGTCAACGGAAGAGGAGAACGTAAACAGGCAAGCATGTTGGCGCCTGAAGGAAGCGACTGAAATGTGACAGGCTAGGCTTAAAGTATGTTCGAATTCTACATTGAAACTGTTCTTTGTTCAATCAACGCCGACCCATTTTTGAAAGGCTCATCTACGTGAATGACATCATTGCCTTGCAAGAAACGCATCTTGCCGAAGAGACCGACTCGTGGGTTTTCACTGCATCTACAACAGACGGCAACTCGGACAGGTAATTATTGTTCGCGACAATATAGCAGTAGCTGAGGTGGATATGGCTGAATATAAGAGTGACGACTTGCAGGTACAGGAAGTCAGGGTGTTGGCTCCAGCCAAGTTTATGATTGTAAATGTGTGTGCCTGCAACGGCAAGGTAGAGAATGTGGCAAAATCTGCTCCGGACAGAGAAAAGAAACATCATTTACTGCGGGGATTTCAATGCCAGAGACAGCTAGTGGGGTAACTTCATTACCAATAAACATGGCGAAGACTAGGAAGATGTCCTAGTGTCTACCGACCTAGTGTACTTGAACGATGGAAAGGTCACCAGAATAGCAACCCGACTTGGCGATTCTGACAGTGTCATTGACCTGGTCCTGGTGTCTCCCACCATTGCATCAGGATGCTAATGGAGCACGCCTGGATACCATGACAGCGATCACGTTCCTTGTATTATATTGGCGGTAAAACCAAAAGCAATAAAACTAGATACCGGCTTTCTTATATGAAGATACAGTGCAGGACGAAATCAGCAAAATCAGATGAAGGAAAACAAGCGCTGGAAAGATTGGCACAACCACCATGATGAAACGAAGAAGTCGAAAAGGCGTGGCTAGACAAGCGGAAAGCTGTCAGGTGGGGCAAAAAGTAAGGAAAGCTGATCCGTCACTATCTGAGCGCCTGACAAATCTACAAGGTGAGATGAACAAGAAGACGATTTTTTTTTTTCAAGTCATTTGTGAAGCAGGCCAAGACTGTGAAATGGGACGGGTTCTGCAAGAAGATATGATTGGGAGTCACTTGCGACATTCTGAGGCCTTTAATTAAACATGTACGGTGCCGCACGACGGAGAGGTACCTCGGACTTTCAAAACACAGACCTGAAATCGCAGAGAACTGATGCAGACAAAGGAACAGCCCTTCTTGCACGCTATATAGAGCAAACTGACAAGAAAGACAAGGCTGCAAGAAATGTGGTTAGGATGACAATCTCGGTACGTTGTGAGAACAGTGTGCTAGGAAAAATAAAATACACACTTATTGCAAATAGCATGCGAAAATGGCCTAGGACGTCTCACAGCACTGCTCCAGGTTCTGACAGCGTCCGATACGATGATATGCTGACGATGTCGTATGCTGACATAAAAGACCTGGCAAGAGAATTCAGCATCAACATCCAGAGTGCCCCCCCCCCTGCCCCTAAAAAATGAATGGCTCCACAGTTATTTGTTACCACTGCCAAAGCCCAACAAAGACCACTCACAGATTGGCGGCTGCAGAATCATCACGATGCCGAACACTGTAGGCAAGCTTTCGTTAAAATATTGGCTAACGACTTGGAACTGCTTGATAAGCTCCCAGCCACTCTTGGAAGCCACAGGTCTAATAAAGAGACATGACTGAATGCTGCAGTGTTTGCCTACGATGTTTTACGAAGGTTTGCAGACCAAATAAGAGACATGTGCGGAGCGGTGGACTTAAAAGATGCACCTACTTCTCAGACTAGAAGTAAATCCTGTTCTAATCAGCTGGATTGCTGCCACCGTTGTTCTAGAGAAAAGTAGTGCTCATGTGTGGTAGTTGGTTCTTAGACCCGAAAATGATGTGTCCAGGCTTGCCGCAGGATCTACCACCGTCATCAGTTTTGTTCAATGTGTATACGGTAATGATCACTGAGCAGCAACTGGGTGGAAAAGGAGGGACTTTGTCATTCGCAGACGATATTTTGATATATCGACAGGGAAAAGTCAGGCAGGAGATCGCCAGCGAAATGCGCAACGAAATCAGCAGAATTTCCTCCTGGTGTGTTGATTACAATGCCTACGTCAATCCTTTAAAGGCTTTATTGAATTGGTCCTCTCTAAACAATCACATTGTCAAGACTAACTTGCTAGAAGTAAAAAATAGGTATTGACGTTTTGATTAGAACCAACGTGATGAGATATCTGCAGTTTAATCGTAGCTTGTCCTTCAAAGAACATTTCGATCAAGTGATAACAAAAGCACGCAGACGTCTGTCGACATTAAGAGTCATGGCAGCTTCCAATACTGAGCCAAGACTACTAGTACTTCTTTTCTACGGGATGATTCCTTTCTCCCATTGAGTATGCTATGGCCATCCTCACTGTCAGTTCTACACCGATTGAGAGACTTGAAAAGGTGCAAAATGAAGCCATGTGCATGATTTTGGGAGGTTGGGAGGTTCGAGAAACACCTCCTGTCTAGCAATGAGATATCTGTTTGACTTTCCGACCATGAATCAAAAGATCAAGATCTGGAGGGCTCGAGCCTACCTTAAAATAAGCGCTGATAAAAAAAAATCAAATGCCTCAAGCACTCCACCCTGAAAATGCAACAGGCTGAAGAGGGGTAAGTCATAGCTTGGTCAGGAAAAAGACAATGACAAAACAATGAAGAAGTCAGCGGTTTCCTTCTCGATAAAAATGACAGACATGGGTCCATGACTAACTGCCTAGAACTGAAATAATAAAAATGACAGACATGGGTCCATGACAAAACTGCCATTAGCCATGTCTATAGCAAATATTGAACCCACAGAGATACGGACATGGGTCCATGACCATTAACTGCCTAGCACCACTGAAATAATAAAAAATGACAGACATGGGTCCATGACTAACTGCCTAGAATGCGACAAAAATAATAAAATTGACAGACATGGTTTTCCATGACTATCACTGCGTAGAAAACTAAAGAAGTGAGGTCAACAGAACGGATAATAAAGGACTGAAAATATAACAGACAAGATGGGCTTATCCATGACTAACTACCAACGAGAACAACTGATAATAATAAAAATGACAGACATGGGTCAACAATTACCTGTCTGAACTAACTGCCTAGAACATGAGTCCAAATAATATCTGGAAGAAGTAATAAAGAGAACATACATGGGTCCACGACTAACTACCTAGAACTGAAATAATAAAGAGAACAACATGGGTCCACGACTAACTGCCTAGAACACGACTAAAGAGATCACTGGGTCCACGAACTGCCTAGAACTGAAATAATAAAGAGAACATACATGGGTCCACGACTAACTGCCTAGAACTGAAATAATAAAGAGATCAGACATGGGTCCACGACTAACTGCCTAGAACTGAAGTAATAAAGAGAACATACATGGGTCCACGACTAACTGCCTAGAACTGAAATAATAAAGAGAACATACATGGGTCCACGACTAACTGCCTAGAACTGAAATAATAAAGAGATCACACATGGGTCCACGACTAACTGCCTAGAACTGAAGTAACAGACATGTGTCCATGACTAACTGCCTAGAACTGAAATAATAAAAGATAACACGACCTAGAACTGTGTCCATGGGTCCACGACTAACTGCCTAGAACTGAAATAATAAAGAGAACAGACATGTGTCCACGACTAACTGCCTAGAACTGAAATAATAAAGAGAACAGACATGTGTCCACGACTAACTGCCTAGAACTGAAATAATAAAGAGAACAGACATGTGTCCACGACTAACTGCCTAGAACTGCCTAGAGAACATACATGGGTCCACGACTAACTGCCTAGAACTGAAGTAATAAAGAGAACAGACATGGGTCCACGACTAACTACCTAGAACTGAAATAATAAAGAGAACAGACATGGGTCCATGACTAACTGCCTAGAACTGAAATAACAAAGAGAGAGGAAAGTGGCCACGATTAACTGTCTAGAACTGACGTAACAAAGAGAGGTTAGATTGGGCCACGATTCACTGTCTGGAAACAAAATAACAAGAGAATATATAACTGTCTAGAATTTACGAAAAAACACGAATAGAGTAATAACACCTTATAGATGTCTAGGACTGAAGTGACAAAGAAAGGAACATTTGATACACGTAATAACTGCTCAAAAATGACGTAGAAAACAAACACCTTTTACAGTGTTGTCTAGCTGTATGTGTCGTAGAATAATTAAACAGTATTTTAGAAAGAAAACACAAGAAGCATAAACCACATTTTCTGTGATAATGTCACTATAAAGTAAAGATACTGTCATGTAAGAAAAGGATAAAGGAATGTAATTACATTAAGCTTTACATATACTAGATCACATAGAATAATCAGGTTCCTTTTGCTGTGCAGTTTCTATCATGATCAATTCCTACCCCACCCCCACAAACATTAAAATTATCTGATACCTATGATATGAGACCAAGTGGACCCCTAGTTATGCTAGTGTATTTAACAACACAACACTCGCCGTGTATACGGCAAAATTATGAGACTATAAACTCCGTATTTCCTACACTGCTGTTGTACCGTTGGAAACAAATAGATTTTACCGGCAACAAAAGTTGTTTAAACGGATTTTATAACACAAACATGCAAACACAGAATGTACTCACCCGCAATCTCTGAGGCCATACACAAACTAAGTGTCCAAGCGTTACGTCACGAATCCCCGAGGCCCAGCACTCGCGCTGTGTGTCTCTCTCTCTCTCTCTCTCTCTCTCTCTCTCTCTCTCTCTCTCTCTCTCTCTCTCTCACTTGAGATGAGGCGAGGATGGAGTGACGGTTGAGGCACCACGAGAGTTGATCAAGTTCACCCTTCACCACCACGTTAGCTTCTTCTGTCGAAGGAATCAGGTTCTAGAGGTTAACTAAATATTTTTCTGTCCACTTTGTGCCACTCACGTGTTACCATGACAATGCGCGTCTTAACACGCAGAAAACAAAAACAACGGGTTCATTCTTCCCTCGTGTAGTCTTTCTGCCCTTGCCGAAGTTATACACAAACACAAATATTGTTGTGAAATATTTACTGGCATGCAGGGGACGTAAATGTACCATATTGACATTAATTAAATTTAGAGAACACAATCATCATCATCAGCTGCCTTGCCGACTGGCGTGGGCGATCACACCTCTCCACAATCTGTGATCTCCTGCCGACACACCTCCATGCCATGCAACAAGACTGTCAAGAATCTTCTCTCGTTGTAATTTCTTCTATCCCTCCTTCCATAGATCTTTCCAGTGGTCACATGTTCGATTTTCCCTCTTTTCATAACATGGCCGAAAAACGATGACTGTCTCCTGCTGATGTCTGTGATAAGTTGTCTTCGGGCTCCCACCTACTTCAAAACCTCTTGGTTGCTTTTTTTAGCTGTCCAAGGTATTCTAAGCATTTTTCTGTAAAACCACATCTCTGACGCCTCCAGAAATTGTTTGGCCTGCCTACCAATTCTCCAGGATTCACAGCCATATGTTAAAACTGGATGAATGTAGCAAGCGAGAATACTTTTTCTAACTCTCAATGACAAGGATATATTGCACAAGATGTTCTTAATTTTATAAAATGCACTTTTTGCCTGTCCTATTCTGTTTCTTATCTCAGTTATGCATCTTCCATCTGATGTTATCCATATGCCCAGATACTTAAATTTCTGTACTTGTCCCAAAATAACACCTGTTTTACACATTTAGGGAAAATTCGTTTCTTTGATAACACCATTAACTTCTGTCTTCCCATTATTTAAACTGAGGCCTATTCTTCCACTTTCTAACACCTAGATGTCTATCATTTCCTGTAGCTCTTTCTGACTTGTTGCTATCAAGACTGTCATCAGCATAACGTAAATTGTTTATATTGTGCCCACCAACCACAATTCCGGGCATATCAACTAAATATCTCAGTATATATTAACTGTCTATTGAAAACAAATCGGGCGATGGTACATATCCTTGTCGTACGCCCCTCCTTATGCTTTGAAATGTACCTAAATTAAAAATTCTTATAGCTGCTTTTTGCTGCCATTACATATTCTTTATTATTCGTACATCTTTCCCATCAATGTTTAATTTTTCTAACAGTGTGATTACTTCGTCATGCTTCACACAGTCAAATGCTTTTGTATAGTCTATGAAGCATAAGTACACAATCAGTCTTTACTTACTATAGATCTTTCTGACAATGTCCTTAGAATATACATGGCATTGTTTGTACCTTTTCCTTCTATAAATCTACATTGTTGATCGCTGATTTCTGGTTTAATTTTGTTTCTTATTCTTCTCATAGAGAACACAATAGATAAGACAAAACTTGAAACAGTGTTTCTCCTTCATAAGTTTGAACATAGAAGACATTTATTACACAATGTGTTGCCTAATTTATTTATTTTTCTACCTTCCAAGGTTATTGTCGAATCAGTAAATTTCTGCATTTTTTGGGATATATTTATTTACTTTCTTTACTTTGTTGAATTCTATAATAATTCTAGAATTGTTGCAAAGTAGCAGGCTTGGGTTGTTTGAGTCTACTTTTGTCAATCATAACAACTGAAAACTATTGTTTCCACACTTTTAAAACATGAAATGTTTTTTTTAAAGAAAGACAGTAAGTACTTCGACGCTCGGCACCTAGGCACTATCATTTTTCGCTAGCCCTTTCTCCAAAGATGTGATGGTAGACTTAGCGATTTTCGGTGACTTGACAATCTATTGCGGTGCATAAAAACTACCAGAGCAGTCGTCTCCTTGTGGAATTCCATTTTTTGTTATTTGAAGCCCCACCCTGGCTTCTGCCGGGGCCCTATGAATATAGACGGTCCATAAATATGGCGCGAAATTCATAATATGTTTGAATCATCACTGATCACTGGCATCATGAGAGCTAATAGACTGAAATGGTTGAAGCATATTGAAACTGTATACACGAGGGAGATAAATGGTGGTAGGCAGACCCAAAAAAAAGACGATAACGTCCAGACAGGCCTGCAAACAATTGGTGTTATCAACTGAAAAGAGAAGGCGAAACAGAGAGATGAATGGAGGCTAGTGATATCTGCAGCAACGAACCACAAGGGCTCGGAATGCTGAAGAAGAAGAAGAAGAAGAAGAAGAAGAAGAAGAAGAAGAAGAAGAAGAAGAAGAAGAAGAAGAAGAAGAAGAAGAAGAAGAAGAAGAAGAAGAAGAAGAAGAAGAAGAAGAAGAAGAAGAAGAAGAAGAAGAAGAAGAAGAAGAAGAAGAGAAGAAGAAGAAGAAGAAGAAGAAGAAGAAGAAGAAGAAGAAGAAGAAGAAGAAGAAGAAGAAAGAAGAAGAAGAAGAAGAAGAAGAAGAAGAAGAAGAAGAAGAAGAAGAAGAAGAAGAAGAAGAAGAAGAAGAAGAAGAAGAAGAAGAAGAAGAAGAAGAAAGAAGAAGAGAAGAAGAGAAAGAAGAAGAAGAAAGAAGAAGAAGAAGAAGAAGAAGAAGAAGAAGAAAGAAGAAGAAGAAAGAAGAAGAAGAAGAAGAAGAAGAAAGAAGAAGAAGAAGAAGAAGAAGAAGAAGAAGAAGAAAGAAGAAGAAGAAGAAGGAAGAAGAAGAAAGAAGAAGAAAGAAGAAGAAGAAGAAGAAGAAGAAGAAGAAGAAGAAGAAGAAGAAGAAGAAGAAGAAAGAAGAAGAAGAAGAAGAAGAAGAAGAAGAAGAAGAAGAAGAAGAAGAAGAAGAAGAAGAAGAAGAAGAAGAAGAAGAAGAAGAAGATAAACATGGCCTAGCCATAGATATGGCCTACTGGCCGAAAGGGGTTTCTGAGACCTTTCTCACGGATGATCCTCATCCGCATGGTGACACTTTGTGTCACCGGGTGTTTATCGCTTGTGTGATGTCCTGTTGGAGTAAAACTACCTACCTACTATAGCTACACGCTGGGCCTCCCAAGTTGTACAGATACAATGGTAGTGATCCAACAGGGACACCATGGTCCTCTATGTTAGGGTTTGAAGTGTAGGGCTGACACTTTCATCTTCGTAACAATTCGCTTCTCACCACACTGATATGTAAGGCCGGAATTCGAAAGGTGAAATCAGTCGGCTCTGGTGATATCTGAAGCAATAACCTCTAGGATTCGAATGCCGAAGAAGAAGGATATATTTTACAATTTCGATGAAACTGTTCGTCGTGGCACTGCAGGTCATTCCGGATGTGGCAGCCGACAACGCCAAGAACTTAAGATGGCAAATCACTGGTATGATACCAATGAAGGCATTTATAGAGAATTCATTCATCGTAGCATAGCGTGAGTGTGGTGCACGCTGTATTCTGAAGAAGCTTGATATTTACGAATAAACGATGCAGAAAGAACTTCAAGCCCAAGAAGTAAAAAGATGTGTCGATCAAGTGAGGTAAGGCCATGGCGATAAGGTTTATAATGAGAAGACAAGCGATCTCTAAGGTTCTGAAAGAACCACGGTTACGATTCTACGTTCAGACAAGAGGGCACTCCAGCGAACACTTGGGTCTGTGTCTACTGGTCAGCACGCTGTCGACTTGAGGTGGGCTGATAGGAAAGTCTAGTGCTTCCAATTCATGTTGATTCATATGTTCCTGTGAAAGCTACTCGTCTACGAGGTATCCACGAACGCCACTGAGTATGTGGAGCGGAAGATTACCAGATCCATGAGGAAATGGCTCAGGGTGCCACAAAGTTTGAATGACGTTGAACCAACCGTCCAACTGTCAAGCTGGTTCGTGCAAGCAGACACGCCTTTTCAGCAGTAAACATGCAAAGCTGGCTCAGATCTTCAGGTCTGTAGTTAAGGAGGTCAAAATCAGCAAAATCAGACTAGCGAGGATGAGATGTAACACTAATTCCCAGATCCATCAGTCCACGAAACTCAGCTTCGCTTCAGTAAGACGGGTCGAAAGTAAAAGTCATAATGTTGACCCAGATCAGCGCAAGCTTCGGCCAATAGGAGTGGAAAAGGCACGAATCACAACACAATGTGACGTCGACATGGCTTGCAGACCCCGCGATGCGACTCAAATTAGCGACCGCGTTCAATTACCGCTTTTTGAGACGCATTACTGAATGGAATAGAGGGAACGAAACAAGTGACATAATTACTGTGTGTTGGCGATAGACAGCGTGCAGTGCTCTACTATCATCATACGGTTAGTGTTTGGATTAGGGTTTGGGTTAGGGTTAGGGTTAGGAGTAAGGTTTGGGTTAGGTTTAGGGTTAGGGTTAGGGTTTGGGTTGCTACTATGAGTTTGTGTGAAGACAAGATGCGGCGACACTAACCGTAACCCTAACCCACACCCTAACCCAAACCCTAACCCTAACCTAAACCCTAACTCTAACCCTAACCCAAACCCTAACCCAAACTGAAACCGTATGATTATAGCACGGCCATATTTAGATATAAATAGGCCAACTGGGTCAACGGGGATTCCCGCTCTTGTGCAAGAATTGAGTCCTTCTGTGTGAACAGTTTTTATCGAGGAGATGTATACACAAATTAAACTACAGTTTCATTAATTTTCGACATATTTTTGAGAACTATACGTCATTTTTAAGGTAAATAAGTGTGCTGTTTAAATATAACAATTAAGGCTCTTACAGACAAACAAAAATGCCTTGCTACAGTTAACATGAACATAAACATCAATAACGTTTAGATGTAAACTAAAAGTTGTTCCAGCAAAAGTAAAGAAATATCAGTGCTTACTCTTTGATTCTGAGAGGGTATTGTTGCATCGGAGGAGGTGGGGGGGGGGGGGAGAAGGAGAGGGGAGGGGTGACATTTGTACTTTATCAAATTTAGCGCAAAAAAAAATACTGCTATGAAACATACACATATCAAACATAACATAAATATAAATAATTCATGGTTATTATTATTATTGTTAGTAGACTACTACAACATATAATTATACTGTTATTTAATAATTAGTAAACAAGCACAATCAGTATGAAATTGATATGTGCAATACTTTTTTCATCTAGAGTAGTTTTCTTAACAGTACTTAAAGCACTACTAAATATGTATCCTCAAGGTACAAACAGCACAAACAAATTTGTCCAGTTTCATCTTGTTGGATGAAATCAATTCCCTGCCATTGCGAATTTTTTGGTAACAAATATGCATAGGAAGTGAATGAACAACCAGAAGTTTCCGCAAGAGTTTACAGCCAGTGTTCGCAAAGCAAAGCAAAAGCCAGTTTACACAAATTAACAGACCGTACAACTGCAAATATACAAAAGAAGTCGATTAACTACCAGAAGTTTCCGCAAGAGTTTACATCCAGTGTTCGCGAAGCAAAGCAAAAAGATACAGCCGGACGTGGATTATAGCAGGGCAGTGCACGCTGTCTATCGCCAACACACAGTAATTGTGTCAATTATTTCGTTCCCTCCTTTTCCACTCCGTAATTGCACTGTAGCCAAGGGACAGAAATCCGACTAACCGGCCGTCTACTGTTGTTTACCAGCCGTAGTTGACAGGAGAGCCCAAACCTTTTCTCCATCCTCGACTGTGGGCAGGACAGGATTCTAGAGGTAGATCATCTAAGAGGCTTTGAGGGGTCAATGGAAGACACGGCTGCACATGGGCTGCACACCTTGAAAGTCTGCCATATGAATGAGCTAAGAGTACCACACACATCGAGGACTGAAAAGCAGCGCTTGTCGCTCGAAAAGTACAGTGATCTGGAAGCTAGCTGGAAGTTTAGGAAATGGTACGCAGTTCGCCTCTTCGCCTAAGGGTGATTGATAACTACCCGGTACCTCAGAAGTGATGCTTGCCTGTCTCCACCTTTCTCATCATGCTCTGTGATTTAGTTACAATCACATCATGTGTGTACAGCTGATTGTCAAGATAGCGAAATTCATCAGTCTGCCTCTACCTTCATTCGCAAGCTAGACGTTTTGAAATCATTTGCTAGACTTTGTTCCACTAAGTGACGTCCATTCGCTTCTGCTTTGAACGCCTAAGCATTTCGTCTGCCGCTCAACACAGAGCCATCTGTATAGATGATCACATCCTGTGGGAGGGAATTGTCATGCTTTATTTGTTGAACTTCTGATTCTGAAGCACCAGCTGGCCATTTCCTGCACTCACGACCTAAAGTGATAACAATCCTATACAAGTCTGAAACTTGCACTGACACTTTGACCCACTCCTTTCCTCGCTCAAATGTAAGAAGCTGTCATGTAACAGACCAAGCCACCCCTTAGTCTTGAACTCGTCTAGATTCTGTCACCTCTATGCAGATGAAGCAAAGTTTGAAAATAGACCTGCCTCTATAGGTAGATAGTCCATCCTTTGTAAATATAGGTCTTTGGGTCGAGTTAGGTACTCCTATGTGTCCTAATTCTCTTGGGAACGTTATAGTTTTGAATCTATGATCGTAGGTGAGAGATTCATCGGTAATTATTGAGATAAGTCCTATAGGTAGATCGCCGCCTAGGGCGTATGAATTTTTTTCCCGCCTTCTTCAAAAGAGACGCTTGTGCCAGAACTTTTCTCGATCTAGCTTACAGAAAGAGCAGACGTGTTTTGCCTTTGTGCCTAATTTTGTCAAAATCTAAGGGACAGTTATGTTTCCTCTAGGAATTCAGAGCTTGAGTAAGCCTATTATAGTTTGCGAGTACCATGTATGTAAAACCCGCTGCTGAAGACAGGTTCGGCGTAGTTATGGGATAGTAATGGGCTAGACTTTCCTTACACTCAAATTGCAGGCGCCTGCCAAAACTTTAAATCCCCTTTAAAAGCAGAAGTTATTCTCCTATAAAATTCCTAGCATCAGTCCAGAGAGCCTGGACCAACAGATGACTCTGTTCAGCTGCCTGTCACATTTGTAAAGTGTTTGTTGCAAAGTTTTGAGCTCGGAGATATCTAGGTCAGAGCAGGCTTCAAGACGAACTCCGGGTAAATTTAGTACAGGTCTGACGTCACAGCATGGCCGCTGTGGTCAGGAAAAGGTAAACAGGCCTGACCGAGGAAGAAGGGTTTCTGTCCGAGTGTGTGTGTCATCACCTCTTCAGGGATATATATATATAAAACCATCTATATCCTGGAGTGGTGAGATAATTGTACATGTATGAAAGAAGAGTGGTACTATCTTGTATCAGGATATCCTACACTTATAGCTCTGTCAGAAGCTTGCTTACTATCTTTTATGTTGACATAACAATGGTGTTGTACAGACTTTTACACAGTCTCCATCCTTAGAGCAGACATCTGAGCTATGTTTTGTGAATATAGGTAGAGTAGGAAGTAGGCATATGAGGTGAGAGATGATTGCTAATTGTGGTTTTTTCCTTCTGTCACAGGATTATAAATTAACTGGAAACCAGGTTAACAATCACCACATATCTACATCACCAGTATTCCTTACCACCAGCTGCCAGAAGATACCACCACGGGGCCTGCCGACATGTCCGTTCCTACGCCCAGACAGTGACCAACAGTAGCACTCGGAGAGATCCAACCCATGGAGCTGTATGGTGAAGCCAGAGGTTGCCAGCTCTTTTCTTTTTTCTTTTTTGAAATGGTTTACAATATTTGCAACCCTAAAATTATACCTGAGACAATTATGTGATTGTGTATGAACATTAGTGTATCAGTTCATGTGAAGAGGAACTGAACAGTACCTTGGTGCCAAACATCCCAGATGCAGAAGTGATAAGCTACGGTGGACCGGACTTTGTTACAGATGTGTTTTATTCCAGAGGTTGTGGTCACTCTTAACCCTAAGTGCCTTGTCCACTGTGCCATGATTCCACAACAATACCACGATGGCCTTGACTGCCACTGGGAGCAACCCCTGTTCTTAATTGAAGAAGTGAGGAAGTCAAGCCAAGTTGCACCTAGGAATATTTGATGTTCTTTAGTGCCATAATTTGCGTCATCACCTCACCCCTGAAGTATGATGGATGTTCATTGGAGCTGCGGGATTCCACCTAGACCATTGCGAGCCAACATCTCAACATTTTATATCTACTTCAGAGTGCTAATTGGTTTATCAGGGCAAACCCTTACTAAGACATGTGACATCAGCACTATGTGACAGACACATACCTGCATAAAAACCTGTAATCTGTCGCGGGAGTTTGTTATTCTCTGTTCAGTCTTTAAAGTTACTGGTAATCTTGGCCAGGGGGTTGTTCAGTGTTGCATTTTGGTTTAACACAGTTTGCAACGACTATGGGTCAGTTCTTAAAATGTACTCTTGTGAGTGATTTGTGATCCAGTAGTTGTGGTGATTTGTCTTCAGTATATCTTCTAAGAAGTGTTAGAGCATTTATTTTTGGCGATTTTAGCTACTCCCTCAAGGCATAAGTAAAGCACATTAGGATTGGCCGCAACCCTGGTTGGTGTTGTAATAATTATTTACTGATTATTTTTTTTTTTTTTTTATTACTGGTGATATTTTGTTGGATTTTTTGGATTATTTAACAAGTCAGAATGTCGCAGACAAATATTTTGATTCAAGAACTGAAGGACATGGATATACAGATGGGATTAAAGGAAAAAAAGATGCCCGAGTGGATCGAAACCACGGAAAGTGAGATGAGGATGGAAAGACTCACAATTGAGGCAGAAAAGGAATCTGAAAGACTCAGAATGGAACAGGAATCTAAAAGACTCAGACCTGAGTCTGAGAGAAAGGCTGAAAGAACGAAATTTGAGCAAGAAGTTAAGGGAATTGGAGCTTCAGGCCCAGAGAGAAGGGAATAGACCCAGATCTCCAACACCAGAGATGGACGTTGCATCGACACATAGCATCGCAGCTCAAGCAATGGACTTCCCTATGCCAGTCTTCGACCCGAAGGCTGAGAATATTGAACAATATTTAGACCACTTTGGAAAATTAGCATCTTTGTACAATTTGGAAAAGAATATGTATACATTGACGCTGGCTTAAAGTTTGCAAGGTGAGGAATACGAGATTTATCAACGGTTGCCCACCGGTACGGAAACAGAGTATGAAGCACTATGTCAGGCTTTATTTAAGCGTTTTGAACTTAATGCTGCTACTTACAGACATGCGTTTAGAAATGACAGAAAGTTGAATCCAGAGATATTTGACTAGATGGAGGGAAATGTCTGGGTACACTTCTTCTTTTGAAGAACTACAGTAGATGTTTTTAACCGAGCAACTCCATGAGACATTACCTCGGTCTATGCAAACGTTCTTGACAGAGAATGGGGCGGAACGACAGAGTGACATACTGACATATGCTGAAAGGTATGAACGTGCACATAATGATGTTTGTACAGAGAAACCTATGGCCCAGGGCCAAGGGAAAAATGGTAATGGTCATAAACCCCATCCCAGTGAATCCACTAAAGAGAATACACTGTGAGCTGCGTTTGTTTTTTGTTGGCACAGGAGCAGAGCAACTGTGGGGTGACCTGTTTGCTATGACGCTGAAACTAGGATTACCAGATTACCAGATTACACCCCAAGCTCAACACTAGAGCACCTCTAAATTTCAGGGATCCCAACAAAGACAGCCTTTTAATGGGTCTAAAAAGCCATACTACAAACATTGTAAAAACCCTTAGAGGTAAGTCTAAAGTTTATCACATTAATCTCCTCTCGAAGTACAACGAGAGAGAGGTAAGTGCTGCTGCGGCTCTCTTAACACGTTATGTAGATGATCAGGTAGATGGAGGATCGGTCACAGCTGTGACGAATCCATCTCACCTTAGGGAGACTCATAAAGAGACAGAAGTCAACACTACTCTCCCTTTCTCCCATAATTCTTTTATTGCCCAGGAGCGGCAAGAAACCCGGTTGCAGGTAAGAGAGAAATGAAGTAAATCTCTGGACCTCCAGAAGAACCTGAAGGCGGAGAATTTTATATTCACACCAGGGTACCTTCATGAGTTTGTTGGAGCACATGGTAACTCTTAACCTTTTCACAAAATACCAAAATGAGCTCATTGTCCTGAAGATCAAGATCGCAATACACATGGGGAACATTTTACTTGCCTTACTATGGCAACACCCAGCACTGATAAATTATTGACTAGCTAGTAGTAAAGCTAGAATGCATTCGCCATAAACATCGAACTATATTCTAGGCCTTAAAAGAGACACACTTTGAAAATCGAAAAGATTGCTGAAGACATGGTCTCAACCTTCTGGATGTGGAATTCATGGTGACAGTATCGCATTAAAATTCCCCCCCCCCCCCCCCCCAAGGTATAGAAATTATTTAACATTAACAGCATTTGGCTCAGTACCAACAATCCATTCAAATTCACGACTTTTACAATTGATGCAGCACCATATGTCGTGGACTATCTCGCAGTTATTAACTAAGCTGACATACTCTTGTCAGAGGTTAGGGTGGGTATGGAACCGACCGTATAATAGTAGTGAATGTTTCGTGTCTGCACTTACATAACCGAGGCATGACCCCGAGACGAATTGAGAACCATGAGAAGTCATGAACTTTCTGAGTGTCTCGGTCACGAAGCCTTGAGTCCTGCAAGACAGACAGACAGACAGACAGACAGACAGACAGACAGACAGACAGACAGACAGACAGACAGACAGACAGACAGACAGACAGACAGACAGACAGACAGACAGACAGACAGACAGACAGACAGACAGACAGACAGACAGACAGACAGACAGACAGACAGACAGACAGACAGACAGACAGACAGACAGACAGACAGACAGACGGACGGACGGACGAACGGACGGACGGAAAGTTCAAGTTTCAATTTTTAAAGAGTAACGATTTTCATTCTTCATTTTCATATGGATATGTTAGAATATACAGATGTACCCCCTTGAATCTGATACAGGTTGTCAAGCTCACTAAACTGCATTCCTATGATATCAGTTCGTCCAAAAAGGAGCGTTTTTTTTTTTTAAGACTGTGCCCTAGGGAAACCTCTTCGCCGTTCAAGGCCAAGGTCATAGTTTTACTTGCAGACTTGATTCAGATCTGGTTAATGCTCTACGTTTGAATAACGTTGTTGTTTCTGGTTCACATATTATTATCTTTGTTCTCAGTACAACTATTCCGCACGCTTCACTCACCCTGGACTGGCAAATCAATGAAGTGTGAGAGGGGGCGATGAATTATTAGTTGGGAAGTAAGCGATGTTTTGTCAGGGGCCTGCAACATGAATGGGATGATGATCATGACGATGATATGGATGAACATTTCTACATTGATAACAGGCTCCGTGTGACGTAGGTAGGCGATGTCATAACACCGAGTAGCGGGAGAAAAACAACTGCATCACTGAATCTGATCTTCTAGTTTGGTCATATTGAATCAAAGCCACACGGTTTGATATTTAAGACGCTTGGAGAAACGAGTCGCTGAGCACATTTAAGTATGGGTGGAAAAGGCCATGCAAAATAATATTTAAAATGGGAATACTGGCTGCAGCGATCACCCCTCCGCAATAGTACGCATTTTTCTAAAATCTGGCCCCATTGTAACTCAGGACAACGCATTTCAAATCTTTCATACGTCAACCAATAGCAGAACGCTAAGATTTCTCTATGCTTGCGCGATTCGCCATCTGCTTCAAGAACTCTGTTTACAGAAGGATATGGTTCTGTCTTTACGGTTGCCTTGGTTTTTAAAAAAAAACACAGGCAGTTATGTTTGATCGTTGTTGAAATTGTACGTCAGTTATAAAGGATTCACTTATTTGCTTCATTTATGTAATTGTTACTGTAGTATGCACCTGACGAGATAAAGCGAAATATGCCAGGCAAACATTGTTCAATCATTGTTTGTGTCTTCTTTGTTCAAATTTACAACATGGAAACATTGCTTTGATTTAAGATAAATATTATAGCTTTTGCAACCTCCGTGTAAATCAAATACGCTATATGCTATATGGTTGTGTGCCTGGAAAAACCAAAAAACAGTTTTGGGCCTATCAAAGATGTACACAGCATGTTATTATAATATGTCTGTGTGTGACAGAGATAGAATACCTGAACTAATAATGCACACTATGAGTTATATAGTATAATAAAAAGAATGTGGTAACGACAGAATAAATATAGGATACAGATCAAATTAAACTCTTGTTTTTTTTTTTTTTTTTTTTTAAATTAATCCAGTAAAAGATTAACACAAACTAACAAAGTTAACTAGTATTCAGTCTGCCGTTTGCACACTACCATTGAAGGTTAAACAGTCACTGTTAAGAATTTAGCCAGAACTATTTTTTTTTTTTTTTCATGTTACATCAAATCGTGTCTCTTTCTCCCTGATGACTTGCCAGTAAATGGTGTTATTTTATCCAATTGTTTCCTGTCCCAGAGCCCTGAACGGGGATTCTGAAAGTCAATTAACGCTTCAATTTCTTCCACATTTGAACTACAACTCCCAAACGCCCAGGGCCAGGTCTCAAAAGGAGATTGTAATCTGGTTCTACAAGAGAAATTACACTGTTAGAAGTTGCCTCAAGAGAATATACCCCCACAAGAGAATCCTGGGTATTCCGGTTGGGTAGGATTAGTTCTGTCTGTTTAAGTTTTCGCTTGTAGAATTATCAAAGGTCAAAAATATGATCTCTGCGAATCGCTGAAAATTAGGTATTTAGAGTGGTAATGCTATTTGTGACTTTGCGATATGCGCAAGTGAGCAATGTACCTGTTCAGGTCATTACACAGTATCAGACAGTAGCGAGGCGTGATCAGTTCGCTTGTGAAACTGGTTTAAACAAAATTGAGTATTCGCAGATAACGTAATCATGGAAAGGGTAGCACGTGATATTTTCCTTTTCGTCGCTTTGATGTTGAGAGTATGCATGCGAACTGGCATCGTTACTAATCGTAATCGGTAGCTCTCACACGTTACAGTGTCTGCACGAGTGTAGGTATAAGCATGCAGGGAACGTTCTTTTCGTTACGCTACTACTGTTAGCAAGCTTTACGTGCTCGGCTACACTTAAACCAAATGGTGTATTTGAAATGAACAGTGAACATTAATATCAAAAAAACAAATTACAATAAAACAAAAAGACAAAATATTAAAGTAAAGCACAGTTACAGGCACACATCGCTATTGATATGAGATGCTATATGACTTAAGAATTGTGAAGCAAGATTCTGGTACTGTTGCCTTGACCACAAATAGTCTGACTACGGAGGTTATGGCAGTGACCAAAAGCAATAACATTGCTGGAGACACCTAATTTTTTTCTGCGCATGCTTTCTCAATGACAATAAGTATGCTTAGAAAGACAGATATGAGCTGGGTCTGAAGACAGTGATTGGAGTCTCTAGAGCGGTCGGGCTATTTAATATAAGTTTCATATTTGTGCAAAGATATGCAGATGTGCACGGAATAGAGCAAGCTGATAGGCTTGGGGGGAAAGCTACTGTGGAGGGCGGACGAGCCATACACTAAGCAGTTTTTTTTTTTAAATTCTCGACGAAAGGTGGAAATTTGAGATATCCAAGCGATGACTGCATCTGCAACCATGATCAGACTGCAAGAATAGCATGCCAAAAGGTGTGTAGCAAGACAAGAGCACCAGACATGAAGCCAAAAAAAGAATAAAAAAGCAACTCAGAACTAGTGTTGTCAGCCGCTACATGCTGTGGTGTTTACTAAGGAGATTTGATCACTAAAAGGAAGAATGGTTCGATGTTCAATGAGAATAATCTGTCAATTAACTACCTAACTAAATGACTTTGTACCTACTTACATTTTGCAAAACGTGTTCGATGTATAGCTTCTATGCAAATATACTTCTTTTTCTTGCAACTCCTTCTTTTCTTCTTAGTATGTTTCTAACGGACACATAAAGATAGTTAAGAAAGGTGGAGACAGGTAAATTTCAAACATAGTGTTAAGCATAATTTCATAGGTCCCGGATAGGAAACTTCCCCAAGTATTCAGGTGTTTTGGGAAATAAAAGGCAGACACATTTGACTGTTTGGCATCACTTCATGTTAAACAAACTTCATTGTGGTTAAGACCCTTTTAGGGCTAGTAAACAGAGCAGAGAGGCACAGATAATTGCGATCTGACAAAGAATGGTGTAGAGGGGATCTCTCTAGCCGAGACTCAACATACCTAGGAAAGTAAAGCGAAAATACAGGGGTCTTTCTAATCGAGAGTCAACACACCTAGGAAAGACAAGACGGAAATGCAATCAGAGTACTACTGATACTGCAACTACTGAAACTTTGCGTTCGCTGCTGAAGATGGGGACGGCGCTACTATAGTAATGTCCCGAGTGATATGATGTCTATTTTTCCCTTAGCTCAAATCATTTCATCATATTTTTATCATTTTCGTCATCGTCATCTGCTTCTTCTTCTTCTACTTTTTCTTCTTCTACTTTTTCTTCTTCTTCTTCTTCTTCTTCTTCTTCTTCTTCTTCTTCTTCTTCTTCTTCTTCTTCTTCTTCTTCTTCTTCTTCTCTTTTTCTTCTTCTTCTTCTTCTTCTTCTTCTTCTTCTTCATATTCTTCTTCTTTTTTCTTCTTCTACTGCTGTTGTTGCTACTGCATCAGCTGATGCTGCTGCTGCTATTTCTACTACTACTACTACGGCTACTACTACGATTACTACTGCTACAATCACTACCCTTGTTTTACTTTCATGTTTGGTTAAGAATCGACATCTAATAAGACCTCATGTATGGATCTTTAGTGTTGATCATAAGGGCCTTATACTTTTCATCAAACGGTCACGGGGAGAAGCCTTTTGCTGTTTTCTTGTGTGCAAGTATTACAGGACTGTATGGAACATTGCTTTAGCTTTTACATGTGATACCTACATGAGATATTTGGCAATAAGGGACAAGACGACATCAGAAACAATGGGAAACCCTTGAAAGAGTCCATAATGACATCCTTTGTTATGTTTTATCGACGTACATAAGATCTCCAGTTGGCCTCTACGACGAGGTAAAGAGTATTGTTGAACGGGCTAATCAGTTCTCTTACTGAATTACTTTCTGTCAAGACATTGTTATTACACTTTCATTTTATCCGTGGCGTTTGCATAGTTCATCTGTAAAGCCACATCTCTCTTTCATCAGTTTTTTTTTTTTTTTACTAATCGGCTGACTGTACGTGATTCACTTGCGTACATCAGATTTTTTTTTCTAGACAGGTTTTATAAACTGTGTCACCTCAACTCTTAGAGACAGATTGTATTTAAAATTACACATGAATTTTTAGCCTCTAAAACATGAGGTCACTATTTTACGCAGTGGGTATAATATGTTATTGACCAATCGACACAGAGTTAATATCACACAGTTAATAACTTCTCGGGTTTTACACGTTAACAGAAAAAGTTATTCAACAACATATACCCCCTGTTTGTGGTGATTAATCTAACCATGCATCCAATATGAAACCTTTATGAACAACAAACATAATGGCAAAACGCGGTCATTAGTGACGATGTCATTTTTGTAAGTTTCTTGGACAGTGATGAGTGTACCGTGAGCTGTAAGAGGTTGACATTCTCATCTGCCATCCTAAAATACAGGAAGGGTTACAAGGAATGAAGAGGGTTGAGTTGAGTTGAGTTGAGTCAAGTATTGACATCACTCGGGGCATTCCAATGCATGCTCCGTCCTCATCTTCAGCAACCAGCGCAGAGTTACTGATGGTACCGGTCACAATCTGGTTAAAAGACCGTCTTGCCTTTCCTCTTAGCGTAGTGAGCCGGCCAAAGCCTCCGGTTACACCCAGGTGCCTCATTCTCTCCAGGCCATAATAATCTTCTTTCTCTACTTATGCCGTTGCTTGTTTCCAAAGGGCCTTGGCCACATTTGCCTTGTCATGTATCAGTTCACCTCCCAGTGGTGCAGATCCTGCCAGTCTGTCTGTCTGTTTATTACCCACCACGCCGGTATAGCCTGGAGAAAAGATCCAAAAAATGCTTACCACCCGTGACCTTTCCAGTGAAGCTAGCCACTCTGCTCGAAGCATCCCTGTCTTCACCTTTTTCAGCATGCCTTTAGAGTCTGTTACAATTACCACATGTGTATGCATCATGTTCTCTAGCCACCGGAGAGCTACAGTTACCGTCTCCACCTTCATTCTCATGCTAGATGTTGTGATGTCGTATGCTAGGCTGTTTTGTACTAAAGATTTTCTATTGGCTTTCGCTACTAACCCCTAGGTACTTCTCTTTCCTCTCAACAAAAAACCATCTGTATAGATAATCAGATCACCTGGGCGTGAATTGTCGTGATTCAACTTTTGGACTTCAACCTCCATAGCACCCGCTGGCCACTCTCTACGCACCCTGCCCAATGTTATCATGACCCTACACAGGTCAGATGTCATGGTTCGCCCTGTTACGGGACAGTTCAGTATGATGATGATAAATCTCGTCATCGTACCCTGCGACCCTTAGTGCAACCCAGTACGTGTATACGAGCATGAACGCATGAGCGAAGCGTAGCTTGGTCATTGAGCAGCGGAGTTCACGAAGGTTTTGACCATCGCATGAACTCGGAAGCGCAGAACAAAACGGGTGTGCAGAGTAGACTCTGCAAATTCTGGACCGGTCGCTGGACGCTTGTGGGGGGGGGGGGGGAGGGGCGGGCTGCTAGGAAACTGAACTTGGGACGAGGGTGGAGATTGTGCTAGATTTTAGTTTTTGGATTTTTTTTTTTGGGGGGGGGGGGGGGGGGATGCCGCCACTACGCGCATTTAGGGATGACACGAATATTATAACGGGCAGCGAGGAGTCTGCAAGCGCGATCCTGAAAAGATTGGACGCGGTGGTCCAATGGAGCGGTATGCAGTTCAAACCGCAGAAGTCGAGAAGTCTGTCAATCCATAAGGGCAAGGTGTCGGCAACCAGTTTTACGGTGGCAAGGAATAAGATCCCCACGGTTCTGGAGGAACCGGTGAAGAGCCTTGGTCGCGTTTACGATTCGAAGTTATCTGATAGAGCGGAGGTCCGGCGAATACACGAGTCACTGGCTTCAGGCCTGCTCGCGATCGAGTGATGCAGGCTGGTCGGGAAATTCAAGGTATGGTGTCTCCAATTCATGTTGATTCCGAAGCTGCTCTGGCCACTGTTAGTCTACGAGGTGACGATGACTGCAGTGGAAACCATGGAGAGTAAAATCAACACAGCCTTAAGAAAGTGGATTGACGCACCGCCTTGTCTGACCGACGTGGCTCTGTATTGCAAGCAGGCTAAGCTGGTACTCCCGTTCAAATCGATAACCGAAGAGTTTAAAGTTGCAAAGTAAGACTCGCCATGCTCTTGCGCGAGTCTTCAGACCCAAATGTCATCGCTGTCCAGCCCGCTCTAAAGACTGGCCAGAAGTGGAGAGTCCTCGATGCGATAGAATCTGCCCAAAATGCTCTAAAATTGAAGGAGATAATGGGATACACTCAAACCGACGGTCGAGGCCTAGGGCACGGAAAGGTCAATTGGTGGTCAAAGGCCTCAGCCAAAGAGCGCCGAGACATGGTAATACAAATGGTGAGGGACAACGAAAACGAGGTTCGGGTTCAGAAAGCAGCCCAGCAGTCGCAGCAGGGCCATTAGGTCAGCCTGGAGAGCGCATTGCCAAGAGTACTCACATGTGGTGAGATCTGGCGGATGACCCCGCTGCGACTGAGCTTTATCGTTCGTTCGGCGTACGATGTATTACCGTCCGGTGTTAACATGGTTAATTGGTCTGCGACTAACGATCCGACTTGCCCGTTGTGTAAAGCGAAGCAGACTCTAGAACACGTCCTGTCCGCGTGCAGGAAAGCCCTAGGTCAAGGCCGATATACCTGGCGACACAACAAGATGCTAAAAGAGTTAGCAGCCGTTGTTGACCAGGCTAGAATGAGGGCTAAAGCCAGAGCCAGTTCTACCATCGTCCCCATTCGTTTCCTCAAGGCTGGGCAGGTTCCAAAAGGTAAGGTCAACCAAAAAGCATTCGCTCCATCTGTGCTAGACTCTGCGAGGGACTGGTTACTGGCGGTTGATCTGCCGGGCCATGAAAGGTACCCCGAGTTAATCCGGGAGACCGTCCTGCGACCTGACATACTTCTCCACTCTGCGCAAAAACGGCAGCTCATCCTGATTGAGCTGAATGTCCCGTATGAGTCGCGTATGGAAGAGAATCACATGTATAAGCTTGAGAAATACAATGATTTAGCAGCCGGTCTGAGGAGAAACGAGGCGTACACGGTACGGGTCTTTGTCGTCAAAGTGGGAGCGAGAGGCCTCGTTTCCACTTCACTGTACAATGTGGTTAAAGAACTAGGATTGCGCGGTAATGAACGGAAACGAACACTTTAAAAACTGGGCGAGGCAGCCGAAAGGGCCTCGAGTTGGCTTTGGACGCAACGGAACAACGTACGGGACGGGCCTCGGTGAGCTGGTCCGGGTTTCCAGCGGAAAAGAGTTTTTCATCCCTTGAAAGTCCATCGTGTCCGAATTGTCTGCCAGTGATCCTCTGCCACCTGCTAACAAAAGTCCAACATGTGTCCGGTAAACCAATCATAAGCTTGTCGCTCGGTCGTCCATGTACGCTGACTGTTCTAATTAGGCCCCCGCGACGACTTCTTATCTCACAGTACCTTCTGCAAATCACCAAGTCGTCTTGTCCTATCCGAAAGAAAAACACCATCCGGTAATTTCGTGCAGCAGGGTACCAGCCCTGAGCTTCATGAACTCAGGTGGGCCCACCTCCGAAAGTGTCTAGGAATCGTGGGCCGAAACACTTGTCGACGAGGATAATTTCTACTGACGACTGGTAGATCCCTGCTGTACTTGCTCCCTGTGAGTTTATTCCTATAGTGACAGTTCGTTTTGACTTGTAGAAAGGTACCAGTGAAGTTATTAGCTGTAACGCGTTCTGTTCGTAGTGTCATTAAATGTATTTCATTCGTTACAGAGTAGACAGCATGTGTCCTAGTTAGATCTCAGTTAATATCTCATGTAAGGTAGTAGCTAGACTGTGTTAGTAGTTGTAACTAGAAGCCAGACCATGCATTGTTGGTGGCGTTAACACTGTCGACGCACTTGGGCCTACATGTTGCATATGCCATACCGTCTTTGGCATCGGGAGACAGCGGGTTGAGCTGGCACTGTACGGGAACGTGGTAGCGGCTCAGGGCTTATTTCATGAACGTGTAAAGGCGCCTCCAATCGATTTTAAGTTAGACGCGGCCTGGTTTCAGAATAAGGAGCGCTACTCCTCCTGAGGTGTACCACCACTTCGTTTGTATCTTTGATAATAAAGATTGTGTGTGTGTTGCAACCAATGTTTGGCTTGAGTGTGTTTGTACGGTGTTTTCCTGTCATTAGCCTATAGCAGAGCCAATGGAATCGAACCCTAGACAATTAGGTTCCTGACATCAGACTTTCCTGCTGGTACTCTGACCCACTCTTTTCCTCGCCCAATGTTCTCCAGCATGCATACTTGTCTTATTGTGTCTTTCGGTTGAGCCATCAACGATATTTTCCTTTTTAGCCTCTGACCCTTGCCTGCAGCCAAAGCTTCATACAGAGGGTGTTCCCTGTCTGCAGATACTCTGAGGTATGACTTAGCCTGCAGCACCTTTAGCCTATCTGCAATAGTCGGCAATGCAAGGATGTATCGCATGCACACAATCGGGGTGTCTCTTGTACAACCCAGGATCAGCCGCATAGCTTCATTCTGTATGCGTTCCAGTTTCTCTAGCTGACTCTTCTAGACAGTGAGTAACCCCAATGTGTAATAAAAGTCAAGAGCTTTATTTTAGGTTAAGTAGAGCAATTTATGTATCTAGACACCTGGAAGATGCATCACAGAAACAAAAATAGTATAGAATAGGACAGACTAAAACTGCATTTAAAAAAAACCTTTTATGCAATAAATCCATGTCATAAGAGTTAGAAAACGAACTCTCGCACTCTATATTGAGCCAGTTATAATATACAACTGGTAATCCTGGACAATTAAAAAGCAAGCAATATTTTGAGGCCTCGGAAATGTGGTTTTACAGAGGAATCCTTAGAATTCCTTGGACAGCTAAGAAAGCAACACTGGTGTTTTGAAAGAGGCGAGTGCTCGAAGAAACTTACCAAAGACATCAGAAAGAGACAGTCGTCATTTTTTGGTCATGTTATGAGAAGAGGAAAAATGGAACATGCTGTAAACACTGTAAGAAATATTTGGTAAGAGCAAGAAATGGAGGAAGACAGAGTAAGAAGATTCTTCAGTCTTTTGTCATGGAACCGAGGGGTGTCCGTGTGCGAACTGATCCACGCAGTTGCGCATCGCAGATTGTGGAGAGGCATAATCAAACATGCTGGCAAAGCACTCGATGATAATTTTTCCATGTATGTATATATATATATATATGAATGTATGATATGAATGACAGTGAGGATATGAATGATATACATGAACCAGTAACAGTAGAGGCAGAACCTGAACCTTCATTAGATGAAATTTCATGGGCAATAAGGAGCCTGAAAAATGGTAAATCACCTGGATGTGATGAGATACCAGCGGAATTGATTAAAGCGGGAGGAGAAGAAAGCATAAAAATCTATCATTAATTATGTGAAAAGATATGGAAATATGGTATTTGGCCAAAAGACTGGAAGAGAACTATCTTCATTCCAATACCAAAAAAGGGTGACCTGAAATTATGTACAAACTATCGAACTATTGCCCTGATCAGTCATGCAAGTAAAATTCTACTAAAAATTATAATGAGAAGACTGCATAAGAAAATGGAAGAAGAGATTAATGTAGCTCAGGCTGGATTTAGACAGGGAAGAGGAACAAGAGATCATATATTCAACATGCGTTAAATAATAGAGAAGTGTAGAAAATTTATGTTTTGTGGATTATTCAAAAGCATTTGACTGTGTACAACATCAGAAGCTTTGGGAAATCATGAGGAATATGGGCTTTCCATCACATATAGTGCAGCTCATTAAAATGCTCTATCAAGACCAACAAGCAGCAGTCAGAATAGATGGAGAGACATCAGACTGGTTTGGCATCAAGCAAGGAGTCCGTCAGGGATGTGTGCTGTCACCGTATTTGTTCAACCTGTACGCCGAAAATATAATGAGAAATGTAAGAGATGATATAAACAAGGAACAATATGATGCCCTAAACATCGGTGGTCATGAAATACCAGAAATTCGTTATGCTGATGATACAGTATTACTATCAACATCACAAAATGGTTTAGAAAACTTATTAACCTCACTCCAAAGAAATAGTGAAAATCATAACTTATTTCTTAACATAGCAAAAACAAAGATAATGCATACAAACAAAACTGCCATGGAGAAGGAAATATATGTTAATGAGGAAAGATTGGAAGTGGTGGAAAATTTCGAATATCTTGGGTCACTGGTTACCAACAATGGTGACACAATGAAAGAAATTAAACGGCGACTATCAATTGCTCTTCAAAGACTAAAACAACTGAATAAATTATGGAATTGTACAGATAGAATTACAAAGGTCAGATTTTTAAGAGCATGCATCTTTCCCATTGCAACATACGCCTGTGAGACCTGGACACTTACTAAACAAGCGGAACAGCGCATAAATGCATTTGAATATAAATGTTACAGACAGGTTCTAAGAATATCTTGGGTAAAGAAAAGAACAAATGCATCCATACTTCAAGAGCTGAATATTGAAGAGGGTTGGCTAGTAAAGACAATAAAACAAAGAAAATTGAAATATTTTGGTCACTTGAAACGTCATGGAAGTCTAGAGAGAACAATAATGGAGGGGTATATGCCTGGGAAGAGAGGAAGAGGAAGGCCAAGGAGAAGATGGGTGCAGGATGTGGCAGATGATCTCCAGATGGGTGTATCAGACTCAGGACATCTTGCTCAGGATAGGAAGGTTTTCCGGAGGGTTGTTATGGCAGCGAGGTTCCGCGAGGGACATGCTACTGAATGAAGGAATGAATATATATATATATACACACACATGTGTGTGTACAGAAAGTGTAATGTTAGATATTACTTGAGGTCTATAAATGAATGTTCGCTGAACTATACTGTTGGATGTCGTATTAAAGCGTTATTTGAAGAACACTATGAAGTTCCTCATTGGATATGTCGCGAAGTATATGACTATGTGGATGTGAAGTTTAAGATAGACGTGCCGTTCTGCTAAGATCTTGTCAAATGATGATGGTGTTTTTAAAAAAAAAGTTGAGGAAATGTAGATATGGTGTTTAATGGGTTAGACCACGCATTCTAGTCATTATATAGCTGCATGAATTCCCTGTTCTCTAAGTCGAATAATGGTCAGAATAATCTTAACATTTTATGGTCGTCATTTTAGAACACATGGATTAACCACAGCCCTGTATTGGTTGGAAAACCAAATCCTTCCACTAGTTGGATTGATCCCAGATCACTGTCTTCTGAAAGCAGGTAAACTAACCTGTCTTCTGAAATCACCATCTGTGTATTTCTGAAAATATTATTTCCCAACACACAGGCATTACATGGTGAAAAAATCCAGGCAATGCTCCTCACCCGTTTCTTTCGCAGCGAGGCATGCCATTCTGCACGAAGCATGCCTGTCCTGATTTTCCTCAAGATGCTTTAGAGTCAGTTACAATCACAATGTGTGTGTGTGTGTGTGTGTGTGTGTGTGTGTGTCGTGTGCTATATCCAGCGAAAAGCCTCAGTTACCGCCTCCACCTCCATTCTTAAGCTGGATGTTGTGGTATTATATGCTAGGCTCTCCGGCACCAAATGTCGACCATTAACTTTTGCTAAGAAACCCCAAACACTTCTTTAGTCTCTTGACACTGAACCATCTGTGTAAATTATCAAATCTTCTGAGCGAGCATTATCTTGGATTAATAGCTAAATTTCCACCTCTGTGGCACCCGCTGGCCAGTCTCTGCATTCCCGGCTCAGTCTGACTGTTCAGGTGGCACTTTGACCTACTCCTCTCCTCGCCTAATGTTCTCAAGAATGCAAAGCTGTCTGATTGTGTCTTCTGTCTGAGCCATCCATGACTTCCCTCCTATCAGCCGCTAACCATTAACTGCACCCAGAGCTTCATGCAAAGGGTGCTATGTGTCTGCAGCTACCTTAAGATATGACTTCACCTGCAGCACCTTGTGCCTACCTGCAACAGCCGGCAAACCAAGGATGTATCGCATACACACCACTGAAGTGTCTCTGGTGCAGCCCAGAATGACCCGTATTGCTGCGTTCTGTATGCGCTCTAGTTTATCCATCTGGCTCTTTGAGACGGTAAGCAGTCCCAGGCCATCCACAATCAGTTACTGACAGGATCAGGTGCTGATATAGTGTAAAAAGCACTGTCTGCTCTATGTCAATTGCAGCCATAGTCTTAAGTGCACCAAGTCTTTTTTGGCATCTTGTCACAACACTCTCCACATGGTCCTTAAAGGACAGGCTTCTCTCAAATGTAATTCTTAGATACTTTACTTTGCTCTTTCTGATGATGTTTTACCATCTATCGAGAGACTTGAGACATTAGCTTTAACCATTCTGTTGTCCAGAGAACACCACAAAACAGACCCCTTTTCCGGGTGGACGACAGCTCTCATTTCTGTACACCACTCAGTCACTTTGTCCACTGTCGCTTGTAGCCATCGGGCTGTTTGTTCCCTTTCTTTCCCCCTGCCTAATCGCAAGTATATCATCCGCAAAAGTCAGTATCCTTCCAACTCTTGGTGCTTCTAGGCTTGAAATTTTGCTCGTATACACGTTAAAGAGCACAGGCGAGATAGCGGATCCCCGTGGCAGTCCTGGGGCCAAACTGTACGGTTCTGAGGTCCATCAGCCCAGTCGAAGAGTGCCCCACACTTTATTTATACACAGTAGTAATTTTTCACCAGATAGGTACTGAAATTAATTATGATCGCACAATTTATTTGTACACAGTAGTAATGATTTTATCAAATGGGTACTGAAATTATAACCGCACAATAATTGTAATAGTAGTGATTATTGTAACAAATGCATACTAATTACGGAGATGTTCAGCGAATCACTTATTAAACAGACTGCATAATGTTTGTAGTCATGTTCAATATACTACTGGTTGCATAAACTGGATATTGATTACTGAATGTGATTTTTTTATTTTCTGTTGTGTACTAGTTCACTGCTAACTACACACTTAAATAATTCACTGCTAATTGTACACTTAAATAGTTCACTGCTAACTGTAGACAAATAGTTCACTGCTAACTGTACACTTAAATAGTTCACTGCTAACTACACACTTAAATAATTCACTGCTAACTACACACTTAAATAGTTCACTGCTAACTGTACACTTAAATAGTTCACTGCTAACTGTACACTTAAATAGTTCACTGCTAACTGTACACTTAAATAGTTCACTGCTAACTGTAGACACTTAAATAGTTCACTGCTAACTACACACTTAAATAATTCACTGCTAACTGTAGACACTTAAATAGTTCACTGCTAACTACACACTTAAATAATTCACTGCTAACTGTAGACACTTAAATAGTTCACTGCTAACTACACACTTAAATAGTTCACTGCTAACTGTACACTTAAATAGTTCACTGCTAACTGTAGACAAATAGTTCACTGCTAACTGTACACACTTAAATCAACACTTAGATTTGCACAGACTCTTTAGATGGTTTTCCTGGTGACTGAATGTGTTTAGGTCGTCGGAAAGCTTTATTATTATCGCTTTCTTGTGTTTTGGACGATTATTATACAATGAACTTGAGGTATTGATGAATGTTGATCACGAGACATCAATGAGTGCCGATCTTGAGGTATCGCAGGCTTCTCGTACTGTAGTTTCCTACCAAATTGTTTGCCACGGTTGATAATGTGGAGCTGTGACACATTTACCCAGTGTCAGAGCTGTGGTTCTTTTGATCTCAGTTTCCAGTCAACACTCTACCCGGTGTTGTAACTGTCTTTCTACTTTTTGAAAGCAGATCCGAAAGCAGGATCTGGTGTCGACACTTTCTTGTGTTGCTTGGTGCAGATTTCCCACTGCACTTTACCACACCTTAGTCGGCAGCAAATTTTGACTAAACCACAGGGCGTCGGAAGTGTTGTAGAGGTACAGTCCTAGTCTCACGTCATCTATGCGTAGACTTACTGTTATTTTTCCCTTGCTACCATCGATGACTGCTCCTTGCCACTGTCACTATCTACAATATTTCCTTTGCTTCTTGTTGGTTAACTGGCCGAAAACTTGAATCGTTGACTTATCTACTAGCGTTGAAAGCCTACAAAAATTTCCAACGTTGTTCAATTCTGTACACAATCGGACACGGGGTGTCGTTATTGCCGTCAATCTTCCCCGCTTACGTTCCTATATTGAACTGGTTCTACCCGACGTCAGGCTAATAACAAAACTCATTTCCGATGTTTCAGATTTCACTGTCCGATACAAATTTCTTATCCTCAATTGTTTGGACGAGCTACCATTCGTGCGATGACTTTCTTTTATCTTCTACCTGGCTCGCATCATCGCATGCTGGCTATCTCACATACCGACATCACACGACGAGCAGAAAATGGACGGCTGGAAAAAAAACACGATACTGTTCAGCACTTTAATCTTCTAATCGTGGCTTACACAGCCGGCACATGAAATAGACTACTGTCCAGGCACACATTATAACTCAAATATCAAAAGTATCTATTACCTTCAGTTCGAAATCACAATCATCCTACACTATCATAATGAACGACAACACAACAGCTGTCCTGACAGAAAAACTAATTCGGCCCGCGGACATCTTGCCCGCCAGCTTTTTTGCCAGGTTGGACTGGAACAAATTCACTCAACACATGTTGAATCCACACATCTTCCAGCGTTGTCCATGCACTCTGTTCCTGGACCCAAACGAGACTGCCCCTCAGCCCTTTCTACGGTATTATATAGCCTTCTAATGCCCCGCATCGTTTTTCCCGAATTCTCCGTGATTCATCGTACTTCGACTGAAGTTCGACAGTCAACGTTTCTATTCACGTGAAAAATTATGCTTCACACAAAGTTTGACTATCAGCCTTTTTTCTGTAACTCCCGTCAAGTTCAGACTCAACAATCCCCGTGCCGTCCCAGTTAGAGTCACAATATTCCACTCACATTTATTACTGACGTCATCTGTCGGGCATAAATTAACACGGGGCAAAATGAGATTCACTACAAAGAGCAACCCGACATGAATACAGGACAGGTGCAATCCAATCCATTTATTGTGACATGTTTCAGAATAGTAAACTTTATTCGCCAGAGAACTTCTATAGCTGTCACCACTTCACTGATGAACTTCTTTAGCTCTCACTATTCATAATCATCATCATCATCATTATCATCATCAGGTGAATTGCCGACTGGCGTGGGCGATTATGCCTCTCCACAATCTGCAATCTTCTGCAGCATGTATCAGTTCGTGTGGCGACACACCTCCATGCCATACAACAGGACTGTCATGCATCTTCTCTCGTTGTCTTCCTCTACCCCTCCTTCCACAAATCTTTCCAGTGGTCACAACATGTTCTATTTTCCCTCTTCTCATAATATTGCCGAAAAATGATGTCTGTCTCCTTCTGATGTCTGTGACAAGTTGACTTCGGGCTCCCGCCTCTTTTAAAACTTCTTGGCTGCTATTTTTGGCTGTCCAAGGTATTCTAAGCATTCTTCTGTAAAACCACATCTCTGAGGCCACTAGAAATTGTTTGGCCTGCATTGTCCAGGATGATCACAAGACCAAAAAAAAAAAAAGAACGCTATTTTACTTTGCCGAATGTAAAAAAAAAAAAGTGTGGGTTAAAAACGGTTAAAGTAACGTTAATCTCCCCAAATAGAGTAAATCACTTTTCATTCACAAGTTTGTTGGGCTGGTCGACTTTCTTAAAGGTTACGGGTGTTTTCCGCTCTATTGTTTGCTTTCTGCGTTGTCTCGCATTTGCGTTTCAATTCTGTAAAGAGAATGCCTGTGACATAGGTTGCAGCAGTCTCTAAAAGGCTGTGTTAGGGGCAGTTT
>CAJHNH020002809.1:70000-77500 GCA_905116865.2 Candidula unifasciata
CCACATACAATCACACACACAGACACACACGCAGCCACACATACAGACAGACATAAAAACACACAGACACACAACACAGACTGACACGCACACTGACACGCAGACAGACACACACAGACACGCACCCAGACATCATACAGACAAACATACACACTCACAGACACACGCCTACACACAGATACATACACACAAACGTATACAGTTACCCATGTATACACAGAATCATACATACATACATACGCCTACACACGCCAGCATGTCACACATATACGCATACAAACATATCATACGTACTGCAATTAATTATAACTAGTAATGCATTGTGGATTATTAACTACATTTAAGGTGGCATGTAATCACTGATATTCATGAAATGAAAGAGTTTGCGGTTAAATGAGTAAGGACTTGTAGTTTTCAGATCGGGTGGAAGATGGTTCCATAAATGAGCAGCAGAATATGCTAGACTTGTTTTAAATAAATCAATTCTGGGTTTAGGCAAATGTAATAAACCTAGTCGCTTGCTTTTCTTAAGATTAGATTGAATAAATCGGTCTACGTAATTTGGAGTATCTTTATATAGGATTTTATGAATAAATTTGGCCTTATTAAAAATTAAACGTTTACTAAATGGCAGAAGCCTTAGATGTCCATATAAAAGATTTTTCTCAACGTAGTTTCTATTGGAAACTAGGCGTAAGGCCCTATTTTGTAGAGAACTCAGCCGTTTGACATTAGATTTGGAGCAGCCATCCCTTATTGTGGAACAATAGTCAATATGCGTTTGAATGTAGGATACGTAAAATATTGTACGTGTATTTTCGTCCAGAAAGTGCTGAATTTTTCCAAGTTGATATAGATAGATAGATAGATAGATAGATAGATAGATAGATAGATAGATAGATAGATAGATAGATAGATAGATAGATAGATAGATAGATAGATAGATAGATAGATAGATAGATAGATAGATAGATAGATAGATAGATAGATAGATAGATAGATAGATAGATAGATAGATAGATAGATAGATAGATAGATAGATAGATAGATAGATAGATAGATAGATAGATAGATAGATAGATAGATAGATAGATAGATAGATAGATAGATAGATAGATAGATAGATAGATAGATAGATAGATAGATAGATAGATAGATAGATAGATAGATAGATAGATAGATAGATTAGATAGATAGATAGATAGATAGATAGATAGATAGATAGATAGATAGATAGATAGATAGATAGATAGATAGATAGATAGATAGATAGATAGATAGATAGATAGATAGATAGATAGATAGATAGATAGATAGATAGATAGATAGATAGATAGATAGATAGATAGATAGATAGATAGATAGATAGATAGATAGATAGATAGATAGATAGATAGATAGATAGATAGATAGATAGATAGATAGATTAGATAGATAGATAGATAGATAGATAGATAGATAGATAGATAGATAGATAGATAGATAGATAGATAGATAGATAGATAGATAGATAGATAGATAGATAGATAGATAGATAGATAGATAGATAGATAGATAGATAGATAGAACGAATGAACAAACTTTATTTATAAAGGGTTAAGAATTGGGCACGCAGGCCCGTCTAACATTCTGCCCTTCGAGGTCTCCCTCCATTCTTACATCATTTCATTCACACATCAAGTGATATTAAAAGTTAGCAATAGCATCAAATTAATCAATACAAGCACTGGAATGTGCACATTTCTAACTACAGTAAAACGTATTAGTTGTAACAAATCCAAGGAAAATGAGCGCTATTTTTCACATATGTTTTATCTTCTATGTGGGGCATATAATCGGTGCTCAGATAATATTCGAACAGTTTCTGATTGTATGTATATGGACTAGTGGTACTTTTGATTTGCTGTGGTAGATAGTTCCACAATTGAGCTGCGGAATATGACAAACTTGTTTTATAAAGGTCTATCCTAGGTTTGGGGATGTGTAATATGTTTAGACGCTTACTATGCCGTTCATTATATTTGAACAACGGCCATGAGTAACATGGAGCCTTTTGAGATAATATTTTGTAAGTATATTTTGCCTCATTGAAAAGTAGACGTTCACGAAGCGGTAGTAGTCTAAGACCTTTATATGTTTCGGAGCTCAGTGTTCCATGATTGTTACTAATTAAGGGAATGGCGCGCTTTTGCAGTGATGTGAGTCGCTTGATAACAGAGCTGGAACAGCCATCCCATATTGTAGAGCAATAGTCTACATGTGTCTGGATGTGAGAAATATATAATATCTTTCTTGTGTGTTCATCAAGAAAGTTTTTATTTTAGCAAGCTGGAAAACCTTTTTAGCTGTTTGCTTCACAAGTGCTTGTACGTGTGAGTTGAAGGTTAGATTTGCATCAGTTACCAACCCGTGTCTTGTGCTCAGTTACATTTTCTACTTGAATGCCCACAATGTAGAGTTGAAGCATTCTCTGAGAATTTAAACTGTATAGTTTTTGCCTGGTCGTTATTAGCATAGATATGGTTTTATTAATGTTTATTTTCATACGGTTTGCACTGCTCCATCGGACTACATTATTTAATTCTTGTTGTAATGAGGACTCTAGTAAATTACATGTTTGAGCATTTGCATAGATGGTACAGTCGTCTGCGAATAAATCGCAGGACGACGACAGACATAAAGAAAGGTCATTTATGTAGATATTGAATAACAGAGGACCGATAATCGAGCCTTGAGGTACCCCAGTATTTAATTCAGTGGCTTGCGATAGTGATTTATTATAACAGATTATTTGTTTTCTATTCAACAAAAAGGATTTTATTAACTGTAACAGTCTTGGGTTAAATTTCATTGTTTCTAATTTTCTAATAAGAATGTTATGGTCTATCATATCAAAAGCTTTCTTAAAGTCTATAAACACCCCGCCACATATTTTCTCATCATTAACATTCTGGTGCCATTTTTCAATCCTGTTAGTTAAAGCAGTATGGCAAGAATAGTTTGGTCGAAAACCTGATTGGATATCCACTATAAGTTTGTTGTGATCTAAGTGCTGAAAAGTTACATTATGAATATGTTTCTCTAGTGGTTTCGATAGTGATGATAACAGGGAGATTAGTCTATAGTTACCTGGAATACTACTGTCTAATGAACCAGATTTTAGATGTCGATACACTTTGACAATCTTAAATGCAGATGGGAAGTGGCCTTTGACAAGACATTGGTTGTAAATAAAGGTCATCGACTCGCAAGTAACTGGAGCAGCATAGATAGATAGATAGATAGATAGATAGATAGATAGATAGATAGATAGATAGATAGATAGATAGATAGATAGATAGATAGATAGATAGATAGATAGATAGATAGATAGATAGATAGATAGATAGATAGATAGATAGATAGATAGATAGAATAGATTAGATAGATAGATAGATAGATAGATAGATAGATAGATAGATAGATAGATAGATAGATAGATAGATAGATAGATAGATAGATAGATAGATAGATAGATAGATAGATAGATAGATAGATAGATAGGATAGATAGATAGATAGATAGATAGATAGATAGATAGATAGATAGATAGATAGATAGATAGATAGATAGATAGATAGATAGATAGATAGATAGATAGATAGATAGATAGATAGATAGATAGATAGGATAGATAGATAGATAGATAGATAGATAGATAGATAGATAGATAGATAGATAGATAGATAGATAGATAGATAGATAGATAGATAGATAGATAGATAGATAGATAGATAGATAGATAGATAGATAGATAGATAGATAGATAGGGCGAGGCAAAAACTTTGAACTATTTCGTGATTCCGGTGATCCTTGAGAAACTGAAACATAACAGCCTACGCCTACCGGCGGGGCACATGATTCTGATAAAGAAGATAAAATTGTAGACAGGGTGCAGCATTACGTTTATCACAACATGTTTCGATCCTTGCTTTGTATGGACATTACGAACTGACCTGGATTATCATTGTAATCTATATATTCGCTGACAGGTCGTATGTCATGTTGTGTTTGTGATTAAATTAGTCCATAGAAACACCACCTCTAAGCTTTGAATTCCGTTTTTATATCTCACACAACAAATGCAGAGCAAGCATGCTTCATTGTTTACTCACAGTTCCGCGTCCATGCGAAACCTTGCATTGGCTATGAGAACAAATAACAGCTGAAAGGAAGCATATTTCTCCGTGTGATCGATAATGAAGAGTTGCCAGATAATTAAATAAGCAGAGATTTGGACTGATTTGGACATGATCTTACACAGAAATCACAGCTAAGTGACTGGAGACTATACAACGCAATCAAAATCAAGTGGCACGTGACACTGACATATAATTATCCTGATATCCCTGTTTTGATTATAGGTTCCCATTTGGTGGTTGGTGGTAGGGGTGGTGGTGGTAGGGGTGGTGGTGGTAGGGGTGGGGAGAGGGGAGTGTAGACCAACTGTCCATTAATAAGCTTATCAGAAAGTCGACAACTAAAGGTTTTATTTATATTGAATCTTCAGCAGAAAATATGCAGATATTACAGCTTAGCTGTAAACAAGAACACAAACTGCCAACCGCTCTTAAGGGCAAACAAAGGGGGAAAAATAGGTTATTATTCTATATTTTTAATACTTATTTATTAATCACCGATTAAACTAAATTTTAGAGAGAAAAAAGTTTCTGAGTCTTCTTTCCTCTTTTTTTTTTTTTTTTTTGGAGGGGGGGGGTGGGTTACTGTTCTTCTTCCTCGTTTTCATTTCCCCCTCATTTTTCCCCTCCGCCACCTTCTTCTCTTCTTCTTCTTCTTTCTTCTTCTTCTTCTTCTTCTTCTTCTTCTTCTTCTTCTTCTTCTTCTTCTTCTTCTTCTTCTTCTTCTTCATCTTTATTGTCATGTTATTATTATTCTTCATCTTCATCTTTTAATTATATTATTATTATTCTCTTGATGATCGCTCCTGTGTGCCAGACTTTTCTCTCTCTCTCCCTGACTCGCTTAACCTAGATCACTCTTATAATACATTCACTTCAGTTTAGTTTAGTGAGCCACACCTTTAGGTCGAACAGACAGCGAGACCCATTATTTGTACGTGTACTCTGATTTTGTTATACCCCTTAAGGAGTCTGAAATGTATGGTCCTTTCATCGATCGGTTGGTCCCCTTCCTGTCGCTAACTAAACATTTACTACACCATCCTGACATTAAAAGTCTGAATCTAGATGTGAGGCAGATACCAGATGCCCCTTACGGCACCCATAACGGCTACATCAGCCAAATGTAACCTGCAGCCATATACAGATAAGGACGACCCTCTCATGTCTGCAAAGTCTTTTTGTCGTGCACTAGTCGTAATTTCCTTATCTCTGTAACTTTTGTCCTTGTCTGTCATGCAAACAATACTGGCATTGGTCATCATGTCTGTCATGCAAACAATACTGGCATTGGTCATCATGTCTGTCATGCAAACAATACTGGCATTGGTCATCATGTCTGTCATGCAAACAATACTGGCATTGATCATCATGTCTGTCATGCAAACAATACTGGCATTGGTCATCATGTCTGTCATGCAAACAATACTGGCATTGGTCATCATGTCTGTCATGCAAACAATACTGGCATTGGTCATCATGTCTGTCGGTCGAATTCTCTCTCGTGCATTATCAGTCATTGTTTATGTGGATGTTTCACCACGCCATAGTGTCAACAATATTTAACGTCTCGTATCTTAATGCCAACCATCATTCCAGAACCGATAATTGCACTCTGGTCCTGGGATAACACAAGGAAACGCCACTTCCTGCACATGACTGCTTCACCGAACATGCGTATATTCAGTCCTCCACTGATTAACTGCTACGTCATTTAGGAGTTTACAAAAAATAGTCGGCAGAGTCGAGACTCCCAGTACCCATACAAGACTGACATCTCGCTTTCTCAGCATGGTAGCCTTCTCTCACAGCCAATAGCACTTTCACCTAGACGCCTTGGAGCAATTAGCACGATAGTATATGGAGGCCGCATGGCTTCCTCGTGTGGTCATCACGCTCCGACAAATGAAGTGTAACAGAAATTCGGATCTGTGTCATCTAAAATGAACATTGGCCGAGAATCATTTAAAGTTTTGACAGTCACTGCGTAGGACATTAAAGTGATGGGCTGCTAAACATTGGACGGTAATTTAGGAGGTCACTCGACAGAGGACAATTTTAACCTCAAATGCCATTTAGCAGAATTCTCCGTCGAGAGACGTTTGAACTAATACACGACATTTAGCAGGAACACCTGATAGCTCGGTTCTGACCAAATTACGCCTTTATTTGTGACTCACGACAAAGACGTGCGGTAGGCATCTTGCATGAGGTTCTGTAAAACTGACACAGAGCCTTAATAAATGAGCCACGGGGTGTTTGGGAATATGTTTATATACGTTTAAATGTTTCAGGTATGTTCTATGGACAGTACAACGACCCTAACTTTCTCTCATGGCAGTAATCGAAGTCACAGTACTACGAAAAGTCCTATGTTGATAATGTATGTACAATGAGTGAGCATGATATGCCACATTAATGGGCTAAGGAAACTAATATAATATAGGAGAGCTCATGATGGCTCGTAGTGACTTAGCGTGTTTGACGGTTGTACAGCCAGCGTCAGGTGTGAGAGGACAATTCCCGTACACTGTAATATCTGTTCAGTGTAAACCGTAGTGTACTGGATGTCGCGAACCCTCGTTCGTTTATCGCATCATTAGCACGTAGCAGGTCCTTTGCAGAAAGTCGCTCTCATCACGGTCTGAAAGATACTCGTTTCTAGCCAGCTCTCCCGCCTCATGTACTTTCTTACTCAAGGAGTCACTTATATCCTGTGCCCATCTTCGTGTTGGTCAGCCCCTGTCCCTCCTTTTTCGTACCATGCCTTTACTAATATTTTTTTCCAATCCGTCGTAACGCTTGATATGATCAAACTATTTTAGCTTCGGAGACAGGATGCTGTTTATTAGCCAATCTTGCTTCACGTTCAGATCTTTCAAGATGTCAGTATTTATCCTCTTCTTTTTCCAAGATATTCTGAAAATCTTTCCATAGCATTTCAGCTCAAAGGCCCCTATTCTTTTTCTTAAGGACTGGGAGATAGTCCACGAATCACATCCGTATGTTGCTACAAGGAAGATGCATAAATAAAAAAAAAAAATAAGTAAAGATCCCTTTTCACGCCTTTCGGCGCATCGGGCATATGGGCAGAGCGTCCCATATTTTTACAGACCATCAGCACTCTGTGGGTAATGTGGTCAGCATTACGCCGGCTGTCTTTACTTTCCCAGGACAGCCCATCCTGGTACCCATTTTAGGCTGGGTCGACCTGCGACGTCCCATACCACGATAAAAATCCACGCAGCCCACGCAGGTTTCGATCGCGGTATGCTGGCTTACGAGTCGGACTCGCAACGCCTTAGCCACGGACGCCGCTATA
>CAJHNH020002809.1:80000-93098 GCA_905116865.2 Candidula unifasciata
GAAATATTCTTAAATACATATTGACAAAAACAGACAAGGACCAAAAAAATTAATGAGATAAAAGGAAATTACAGTAATAAATTAAGTCTGCCGAAGAGGCGATCAGGTTGAACATTTATAGGAATAGATCCAGGGTATTTGTACCAACTGACTGAAGTGACTGGAAACAGTACTAATCATTGGTGACACCGTGAAACAGTACTATACTAGTCATTGGTGACACAGTGAAGCAGTATTATACTAATCATTGGTGACACCGTGAAACAGTACTATACTTATCATTGGTGACACCGTGAAACAGTACTATACTAATCACTGGTGATACCGTGAAACAGTATTATACTAATCATTGGTGACACTGTGAAACAGTACTATACTAATAATTGGTAACACCGTGAAACAGTATTATACTAATCATTGGCGACAGCGTAAAACAGAACTATACTAATCACTGGGGACACCGTAAACCAGTATTATACTAATCATTGGCGACACCTGGAAACAGTACTATACTAGTCATTGGGGACACCGTGAAACAGTACTATACTAATCATTGGTGATACCGTGAAACAGTACTATAGTAATCATTGGTGACACCGTGAAAAAGTACTATACTAATCATTGGTGACACCGTGAAACAGTACTAAACTAATCATTGGTGACACCTATAAACAGTACTATACTCATCATTGGTGACACGTCCGTACTAATCATT
This sequence comes from Candidula unifasciata, assembly GCA_905116865.2. Taxonomy (NCBI): domain Eukaryota; kingdom Metazoa; phylum Mollusca; class Gastropoda; order Stylommatophora; family Geomitridae; genus Candidula; species Candidula unifasciata. The sequence continues at coordinate 80,716 of CAJHNH020002809.1, forward strand.
GAAAGTACTAATCATTGGCGCACTCAAAACTAATCATTGGTGACACCTATAAACAGTACTATACTAATCATTGGTGACACCTAGAAACAGTACTAATAATTAGCGACACCGTCAAACAGTACTAATCATTGGCGACACTTTAAACAGAACTAATCCTTGGCGACACCGTCAAACAGTACAAATCATTGGCGACACCGTCAAACAGAAATAATCATTGGCGACACCATCAAACAGTACTAATCATTGGCGACACCGTCAAACAGTACTAATCTTTAGCGACACCGTCAAACCGTACTAAACTAATCATTGGCGACAACGTCAAACAGTACTAAACTAATGATTTGCGAAAACGTCAAACAGTACTAATCACTGGCGACACTGTCAAACAGTACTAATCATTGGCGACAACGTCAAACAGTACTAATCACTGGCGACACAGTCAAACAGTACTAAACTAATCATTGGCGTCAACGTCAAACAGTACTAATCATTGGCGACACCGTCAAACAGTACTAATCACTGGCGACACCGTCAAACAGTACTAATCATTGGCGACAACGTCAAACAGTACTAATCACTGGCGACACCGTCAAACGGTACTATTCACTGGCGACAACGTCAAAGAGTACTAATCACTGGCGACAACGTCAAAGAGTAGTAATCACTGGCGACACCGTCAAACAGTACTAACCACTGTCGATACCGTCAAACAGGACTTATCACTGGCGACACTGTTAAACAGTACTAATCATTGGCGACACTGGCAAACAGTACTTATCACTGGCGACATCGTCAAACAGTACTAATCATTGGCGACACCGCCAACTATACTAATCATTGGCGACACAGGCAAACAGCACTAATCAATGGCGACACCGGGAAACAATATTTCTAAGTTGTGAGATAACCTGGATTTAAATCTGGCATCTCCCCGTGTTACCGAGGGCAAATGATCTATTGAAACCCCGCTTGCATAATTGGCTTGACGTTCGTCCGTCGACCTGAAGGTTTTGGGTTCGAATATACACCGGGCGGATTAACGTCTGTACTATATACACGAGCCTAGCATCATATGCCCTGTGCACTGTTGGCGTGGAAAAGTGCCCTTTGCTTTCACTTTACTTGTTTATTTAATCGAGAATGGACGAGAAAATTATTTTTTCAGAAGATTGAGAATTGTGTTTTCTTCTTTAAAGCTGTAAAATTTCATTTTCTAGCTTTACTATACGCTGAAAAAGTGCGGTGGGCATTGTTTATATGAATGCCGCTTGTACTCTTATTTGAAGAGATAGTCTGCACTGAGATAATATATTCAAATAGTTCACGATTTTGAGTAGAGGTGATATCTTTGATTAGTTTTGGAAGATGATTTTATCATTTGAGCTATGGAGTACTGACTGTAAGCTTGTTTTGAAATAGGTCTGGCCTTGCTTGAATGAAAAGCAATATGTGAATGTGTTTGCTCTGTCTTGTATGTTACCACCATGGGGCTAGACCTATACGTTTTAGATTAATTAGCATTCGATGGCTTATGTGATCACGTGACGTGACCAACGTCAGTCCGGCAGTCTTCACATTGCGGACATATTTTACCTGCTACCAGCTTACGACTGGGTCTACATGGGAGTCAAGGTCTTTTTTTATAGTCAGTTCCGCCAAGACTACCCATGACCTTCGGAACCGCAGGCTAGCGGCTATAGGCTACATTACGGCGGCTCCACTTGTGAAAATAATGAAACGGAAAATCCTCTAGAATCTAGTACTGATCGCAGGCCTTCTAGAATAGAACTGATAAAAGTTACAGGATAAAGTACATAAAACAGACAACATAAAAAGTAAATGCTAAAGGCATCTCGCCCTAAATTACAGTTCTTTTGTTGTCTGGCGTGTAATCTAATCTCCTCCTGTTTGGTCTCCCACCCACCCCCTCCCCCAACATCTTCTGTTGACTTGTGATTACTGCCTGTTGCTGTCTCTCTTGCCTGACTCGACTGATTTTTAGAACATCTTCTATCGTGAAGTACCCGTCACACCTGTTGTGTAAGTATGGTGCAGAAAAACAACACAACGGTTTTCTTAACCCATGCAACTTGTGCGGTGACATACGCACTTTCATGTAACATAGAGCAAACAAAAGCTATATGTGTGATTTAACAAAAGTAAAACATTATGCAAAATACCCAAGTCACTGAAATAGGAATTTTTGCCAGCTCTACAAGACTTGTATTTTTAGCATGTGGCTTGTTCACTTACTAAACAAACAAAAATCTCTTGCCGTCTCTGATATATTTTACAAGACCCACAAGTTGAAAAAAAAATTATATAAAGCCAGATTTTGCTTATTTTGAAAGGGTATACTCAATAAGACAGGCTGTTACAAACATCACAAGGATGCAATCATTTTAAGCCATGGCAATAAAGAAACCCTGGGAAATATGACGACTGGCAAGATTTCTTAAAATCGGGATAGAGGAAGGAAATGAGAGATGATTCACAATATTATTATGGCGCGGGTTAGCATCAACATACTAACTGATGCATGATGCTACAGACAGAAGGATATGCAGAATCTTCATTGCCCACTCCAGTTAGTAACATTCTAGTCGATAGTGATATATGTGGTGTGTGTATATATATATATATATATATATATATATATATATATATATATATATATATATATATATATATATATATATATTTAGACATGTCTGTTTGTGAGTGTGTGAAACACTGTGTCCAATTAAAACAGATAACACAAAATATACATGGAATACAGAAGTTGAAGGCAATGATTAGGAGATTCTTAATGGTGGTTACTAGAGCTAGGGAGATTATGTTTTGTGCAAAGCTCACTGGGGTGATTAGCCGCTCTGTGCAGAGAGACCGCTCTATTTGCAATAAAATCCGACGTTATCGACTGCCCTTTCGTTTTCAGCCACCATTGTAAGAACCCTAAGTGAGGCTACTAAAGGTTGCGACAATGTGTTAAGAGTTCCATTTTTTAAGACACGCTTCAATGCGGAGACGACGTGCAACTGAGAACCGACAGAATCACACAGGACACAAATAATTGTACCACGGCATGACACTTCTAATACACAAAAAAAAAAGAATAAATTAGATAATTCCATACATATTACAGTTAAATGTGAATGACTATATCACAAACATATTGTGCTATGATATTTTAACTTTGTTTATTCTAGACAACGTACGATGTGTTCTCTATCAGTAAGTTTCAAAGTCGTGTCCCCAAATTTTAACATTTATCTCGAATGCTCATGTACGGATCAGAGCCATTTTCTGCATATGATCCCAAATTTCCCATTAGTTAAGGTTTTAAAAGTTACATTTGCAGGGATGCTGTTGTTTTCTCAACGTGGCGTTGTTTTTTTTTTTTTTTTTCAATTATGATGTTTTTGGGCTAATTATTTGCCTGCCCTTTTTAAAAAAAATATATACAGTATTTAAAACAAATCGTTTTACTTTATATGAGGCGTCACTTTATCTGCAGTTTTAAAAAAAAAAGCAGTACTAAATTACATGCCTTGATTTTATCGTGTAGATGTGATTATGAAATAATAGTCATTATAAGATTGAACCCACTGGGCGCAGTTGGTAGTGCCCCGGCTTTTTGGAAGTGGCAAAGATAAAACGTTAATGATTCTTTAATTCGCGAACGACTTTTGGAACACATCATTACTTTTTTTTTTTTTAATCACCTTATTCTTTAGAAATCTGGCTTTCCTAACTTATACTTTAATTGTAATTTGACCTCTTCATATATAGACCTCCCCCCCCCCCCCCCCCCCCCCCAGGATGTTTATACTAGTTAGTGCAGTTTCTTTTAAAACATAAGGAGAAGTGGCGGAGCTGAAAAGGAAGAGTTGTTTTTGCGTTCTCTCATAAGTATGACTTCTCTCTCATGTGTGTGTTGGGTGTGTGAGTGGGGTTTGGGTGGCGTCGTTATGTTCACGAGTTCAGTTTTTCCCAAGATTCCTAGAGATCGCCGCTGGAGCTATGGAGTGCGTTATATGTGTAACTCTCTCGACAGACGGCTAGCAGTTCTGCAGAGAGAGAGAGAGAAAAAAAAAAGAGACAGACAGACAGACAGACAGACAGACAGACAGACAGACAGACAGACAGACAGACAGACAGACAGACAGACAGACAGACAGACAGACAGACAGACAGACAGACAGAGAAGGGGCAGCGAACTACATAAGATGGCCGGTAGGCGATGAGGTCAATTTTCTCAACTTGAATTTGACATTGAGTCTAAACTACAAGCACACGCTGACAGACACACAATTTAGGACTTAAAAAGTGGATACATCTAAAGCCAATTACGCACGCCAAGACTGAAACAGTTTACACGGCATGAACAATGTCAATTGCTACGGGCTGTCTAGTCTAGTCAAAATAACAGGCAATCATGTTCTGGTTAATGTTATAAACGAATGCTCTCACAAAAACAATTATTGCAAACAAAATTGACATTTTTCGGTCAGGCAGTTTCAGATTAGTAAAATTGTTTCGTGAATTTCAATTGGCAAATGTCCTCAGTGATGTTTTCATTGAGCAACTAGTGGGGTTTTATACTAGCGATTTAGCGATTTAGCGATTTAGCGATTTAGCGATTAAAACTAGTGACGTTTTTGTTACCGGTAACCTTTGAAAATGGTCGGTGGCGATAATGGGGGAGATTAGGTGGGAGGGTGGATGGTGTCACATTGTCTTCTATCTCGTCTACTTTGGTGCTCAGCTAGTCACATCCATCATTTCCAGTGGCTGTCAAAGTTACCACACTCTTTATTTGTGTTTATGCAAAATAACAATAGGTTCCTGACTATAGGGCAGTAGTTATTGTAGATGGTCCATCCCTGCTACTTCATTACAAGATTTTTTAATACCAGTAATTTTAGCTTCCGGTCTTATCATTCCTAATTTTGCTGCTTCGGATTGAGTTTGTGACAAAGTTAAGCACACAGCCATTTTGTTATCTCATTGGCCGACTCTATTTATAGATCAAATAGGTCAACAGTAATTCCCGTTCTTGTTCAAGGAGCCGCTCTGTGTTCACAGTTTTTATCGAGGAAATGTATAGGGTATTGTTGCATAAGAAGACCAGTGGAGAGAGGAAGGGAAAGGGGTATTATTTGTACTTTATCAAATTTAGCACATGAAAATACTGCTATGAAACATACTCATATCATGCATAACATGAAATAAATGATTGGTGGTTATTATTATTTTTAGTAGACTACAACAACATATCATTATACTAAGTTAATAAATTGTAAACAAGCAGCTTACTTGCTTAAAAAAAGTTTACTAAATTATAAAGGTTTTTTTTAATGCCCATTCAATATGAAATTGATATGTGCAATATTTTTCATTTAGAGCAGCTATCCTAACAGTTCTATAGCACTACTAAATATTTATCCTCAAGGTACAAACTGCACAAAATAAATTTGTCCAGTTTCATCTTCTTGGATTAAATCAGTTCACTATTATTGTGAATTTTGTTAGTAACTATTTAAATACATCACACATATTTCTGAATTCTGCATGCAACAACGCGTATACGTATCTTAAATGGTATAATATTTTAAAGGTATGTGAAGCACATTAAAACCGACAATACAACTGCAAATATACATATATCAAACACAAAAATACCCCATGTAAATACCGGGTCTCGTTGTTGAAAGAAAATGGAAAAGAAAAGAAAAGATTCGCAGCCTCCTCAGCGAGCGTGTAGTAAGAATTGACTTATTGTAGCTTCCTTCGAAGACGGAATATGTTTGCATGAGAGGCAAGAAACAGCAGTCTGCATACAATTAGGTCAAATCTGTATAACATATGTGCATGCAACAAACAGTGTCTGGAACAAGACTAAAGCTCAGTAGTAGATGAACAACCAGAAGTTTCTGCCAGAGTTTACATCCAGTGATCGCGAAGCAGAAGACGATTCACAAAAATGATCACAAATGGTTTAGGATTAATACAAGTACACGGCTTCACCATATAATTATACTGTGAGGTAATAATTAAGAAATAGGCAAGTGACTTTCTGGGAAAGGTTGGTTGGCAAATTATGAAGATATTATTTCCACTTACCAAGAGAATCCTCCAAATAATCTTGATATGGTGTATCCACGATGAAGGTGCCCCACTTATAATGAGTATACACAGTCAGTATAAAAGCAATAGTTTTTCTTCTAGAGAAGTTTTTATAATAATACTATAGACTACTAATTATTTCTTTTCTGTACTTTATACAAGTCAAGATGTACATAGTCATACATGTATGTTTTTAGATGTGTGTGGCGGGTAGATTTGCTTTAATCTAGCGAATGCACTATGTGCAATCTACAGAGGGAATCACAAACATTTAACATCCTACGAGATTATTTTTCTCTTAGCCTTGCTGGTTAAAGGAGAAGATTCCGGGTTTACCCACATATGATTCCCAACTGTTAATAAATTGTATACTTAAAAGTACTCACGTTCACTGACACAAATGACAAGTTAAAATGAAACTCCATAAAACTGTCAGAACATCAACAACTATAACATTTATTTGGAAAAGTAAAACTAAAAATTGGACTGGCTGTGGAGATAAATATATAGTCCCTAGTAGACACATCTCTCCACTTAGCTGTAGCTCGGGTTCCTTTGGTCAGCTTCTAGCTAAGCCTCGGAGACACGTCAGGAAGGTCGAATCTTCTAGTCCAGTCTAGAAGATCAGGTATCTGCAGCTACGCTGGAATTTACTTCTGTAACTTCCACCCAGAACTACCACCTAGACCCTGGTAGGTAATTCAAACACACAATGGTGACTGCAGTTAAGACCACACAGTGGGTTATACTGAGTCATAAGCAGACAGAGAAACGTCTAGCTTACCATGAGTTCTGTTTGAAAAAGAACTATGAAGCAAAAAAAGGGGGAAGTAACTCTGAGTTACTCCTTGCACTACTCATTCGTCTTTAAACTTCTTAATTAATAAAAATGTTTTTTAAAAAAGCAATACTCAAAAGGGAATAAACAGCTGTCCAGACCAGCTCGTTACAATGTGAGAGGGGAAAAAATCAGTGTCTATCGAAGAAATTTAATTTATATTTGTCCAGTGTCCTGTTGTTAGTGGAAATTAGTTCCTTATTATTTTGAATTTTTGGGTAATTGTTTAAAAATACATGACACAGTAGAGATATAGTTGCTCAAGGTGTAAACAGTTTGAGGTGGATGCTGCATGAAAAACTTCTACTTGTGCAGTACAGTCATAGGTGGATGCTACATGCAACACTTCTGCTGGTACAGTACAGTCTGAGGTGGATGCTGCATGCAAAACTTGTGCTGGTACAGAACAGTTTGAGGTGGATGTTACATGCAAAACTTCTGCTGGTACAGTACAGTTTGAGGTGGATGCTACATGCAAAACTTCTGCTGGAACAGTACAGTCTGAGGTGGATGCTGCATGTAAAACTTGTGCTGGTACAGAACAGTTTGAGGTGGATGCTGCATGCAACACACCTGCTGGTACAGTACAGTCTGAGGTGGATGCTACATGCAACACACCTGGTAGTACAGTACAGTTTGAGGTGAATGCTACATGCAACACACCTGCTGGTACAGTACAGTTTGAGGTGGATGCTACATGCAACACCTGCTAGTACAGTACTGTTTGAGATGGTTGCTACAAGCAAAACTTCTGCTGGTACAGTACAGTCTGAGGTGGATGCTACATGCAACACCTCTGCTAGTACAGTACAGTCTGAGGTGGATGCTACATGCAAAACTTTCACTGGTACAGTACAGTCTGAGGTGGATGCTGCATGCAAAACGTGTGCTGGTACAGAACAGTTTGAGGTGTATGTTACATGTAACACTTCTTCTGGTACAGTACAGTTTGAGGTGGATGATACATGCAAAACTTGTGCTGGTACAGTACAGTCTGAGGTGGATGCTGCATGCAACACACCTGCTGGTACAGTACAGTCTAAGGTGGATGCTACATGCAACACTTCTGCTGTTACAGTACAGTCTGAGTTGGATGGTGCATGCAACACACCTGCTGGTACAGTACAGTCTGAGGTGGATGCTACATGCAACACACCTGCTGGTACAATACAGTCTAAGGTGGATGCTACATGCAACACACCTGCTGGTACAGTACAGTCTGAGGTGGATGCTACATGCAACACACCTGCTGGTACAGCACAGTCCAATGTGGATGTTGCATGCAACACACCTGCTGGTACAGTACAGTCTGAGGTAGATGCTGCAAGCAAAACTTCTGCTGGTGCAGCACCGTTTGAGGTGGATGCTGCATGCAAAACTAGCCCAGCTGCGGAAGGATATGAAAATGTTTGCTCTGAATCTGTCTAATTTATCCAATTTTTCCAAATACATTTAAGCAGCTAAACGGAGTCAGACAGCAAAAAGAATTTTTTTGCCTGGAATGCTTGGATTTTGTATGCATGTACTGTTGGACTTGAGAAAATGTGTGTAAACTTTGCGGTTAACAAAGTAGTTGTCTACAATCACTGCCAAAACAGTATAGCCATACTCTTGAACAATGTTGATTTTCTGAAGCAATTTCGTATCGTTGTTGTTGACAATGTGTTTGATTTTCATGCTGGCTTCTAATAAATCACTGACACTGTTCAGAGATGTTGGAGGGTCAGTCTCATTGTAATGAATCTGTTGATTTTCTAGTTGTGACCATCTTTTCAATTTACTTTTAGTAATAATCAGATCAAGATCTTTACAAGCAAAACGTTAATTTTTAAAATAAACTCCTACACACCTGTCTGATAAAACTTATACACTAACAGATATTGGTGGTGCAATGTCTGCTTTCACTGATTGTGCACAAATGATAAGTAGGCTGTCAGATCAGGAAACACAAACAGACACACATTTGATTTTAAAATATAATACATTTTAAGTGCTTCATGTTCCACATCAGATTTATCTAATATTTGTCAAAAAAACAGACCATGCTGTGTATTTAGTCGCACTATTCTTTACGTGGTATACACTTGTTCCATATCTCTCTCAAATCAAAATCACGAGGCATTTTTACAACTTCACTCCACAAAACAATTGAATATAATTAATGAAGCAGAATCCACAACGCAGCAACTAAATATGATTGTAAACACGCCAGTCGACGAAGAACGTCGGCCTCCCAGATATGATTTGTGACGAAAAAACGTCCCCCCCGGCGCGGCGTATCTAGAGAAGATGGTGGTCCATCCTAAAGAATCTGTATCCCATCGACTTGAAAACTAGTTTTCTGGTGTTCGCTGCATTTTTTTCCCACAGGCAAATACCACGTCGAAACATTTCTTTGCAAACTTTTATCTAGTGAGGCCTAGTAGTTTTTTTACTGCATTTATCCTCAGTGGATAAATGGGAGAGCTTGTACATGTCGGAGGAGCAGATTGATCACCACAGTCTGGTGAGATTGATGCATTTGTGGGTGACGAGAGGTTCTGGCAGATGCTCGAGGCTCAGAGGAAAGGCAAGACGGACGTTTAATCAGAATGCTACTGGCACCATTAGTATCAGAACTCTTCACTGGCTGCTGAAGATAGGGATGAAGCGCTTACGGGAATGCCCCGAGTGCTGAGATGTCGGTTCTTGAATCAAATCAAATCAAATCCTCATTAAACTGTATGGTGTTTTCTTTGGTTGTTTGCGTCTTTTACTGGTTTTGAAAAGCTGTATAGCTTTCTCTTAGCGACACAAGTCAAATGAATGATCATTAGTTTTTGGGTTCTTTTTTTTTGTTTCAAAAGTGTAGGGTCTCGGCACTAATGTCGTCTACCTTTCATTAAGTAGAGTAACATGCACATACTTTTTTTCGGAGGGGCACTAACATAATGGTAGGAAGATAGTGAAAGTGAAGAGAGAGAGAGAGAGAGGAAGGAGAAGAGAGAGATAGAGAGAGAGAGAGACTGGTGTGAGACAGAGAGAGATGAATGTTGTCCGTAAGCTTTATGTTGTTCCACTGTGACAGCTTACTGCACTATCTGCTTAATTTCTACGCGGCCTCGACTTTGGTAAATGCTTTTCTAGGATGATTGCTTAGTCCCATGTGGCGACGAATGACTTAATCCACTCACATGGATAATGCTGGGTTTGTGATGAGAGTCTCGTTTCTGGCCTAAATGGATTAGCTGTTCCTATCTGAAGAGCTCCATCTAACCGGCGTATCTCGGTCGCTCAGAAGTGGAACCGTTCTACACTAAGTTTTTCCATCCCTAGTACTGGATGACCAGGGTGTCTCTCTTAATCTCTGATCTTCCCTTTGCATCTGGTCCGACTGAAAGGCAGTGCTGGTAACAACGATACTAACGGCACACTCTCAGTGCACAAGCCCAAACCCCACACCACATTTCGTTCTAGGGGCTGTAAGGCGTTTGCGTGAAGATTTTCATTTTGGTAGTTTGCTTAACACTCTCACGAAACACACACACACACACATACACACACACATACACCACACATACACACACACGCACGCAAGGCAATGCACGCAACGCACGCACGACACACACCACACACCACAACACAAGCACACACACCACCCTACACAACCAAACAGTCACAATGCAAAAAAATTACATTCCAAAGTTAGACAGCGCCAACCTGCAACACACAAGAAAGCAGCAAAATTTCTCCTGGCACATTTTCAAGCTATGAGCAACACAGAGATAGGGCGAGGTAGGAAATCTGAGATCAGAGAAGAAGCAAAGCATTCTAGATAACAGAGACATATAAATGACCACCCCATTCTCAAAGAGAAACTGACAGCCTCTAAACTAAAGTACTTTTTCAGTCCATTATGAGAACAGACATTTCTCGACTGTGCTCTTTGAGAAGGCGCCTTGAAGAAAAGAGTCGCGTTGTAAATATGGCATAATGACTACCGGATATGGAGGAAAGAAACAACCTTATTACAACACGAGAGGTTACTGGATACTGGCCGTGTGGTATTTCAGTGGAAAACAAGCGGTATGGATTAGCAGAGGCTATGAGTTGTATTTACAAAATGTTTCTGATAACACAAGCTGTGAGAGGGAAGAGAAGAAGTAAACTGGTTGATGTTTGTATCTAGTATGGTATCATCCACGCAGGCGTCAGGTCACATAGATTCATTTATAAACAAAGTTAATTGAACACAAACAAGCTGTGTTTATTTCTGGTTTCCATTCCAGATTCAGTAATAATTACAAACTGATGTTTTATCGTTTAAGAACGTTAATGTCACCTGGAAACCTTCCATGCTTTTACAGTTGGCTTGCATCTAATTACAAGCGGGGTTGGCTTCCAGATGCCGCAACGAACGTATTTTTGGCATGTGTTTGGCACGCTTGATTTTACTAAAAAATGAAATGACTTTAATATTGGGAGCTTATTTTAAAATTTAAAAAGGGGAAATAATATATGTTTTTTAGTTTTAAAAGGGGAAAAAAATTTTTTTTACAGTCGTATTGAATGAAAAGTATTGTTTTTAAACTGTTTAAAGGAAGAATTTTTTTTGCCTTTACCGATGAAGGGCTGTTACATTTTCTTAAGGGCTAACCTTGCAAATTTCAAGGGTTTTAAAAAACAAAGTTCTGCTTTCGAGAAAGTTCTGTTGGAACAAAATGCCTTAATAGTAGCACACACTCACCACACACCAAACACACCAACCACACCAACGCACGACACCCCCTTGTTTTTTAAAAGTGAAAATTTTAAAAAAAACAAAAGTCAAATTTTACCCCTTGTCATTCTTTTCGTCAAACCCGGGGCATTCAAAAAAATGGGAGCAGACCAAAGAAGATTGCAGAAAAAAGAGGGAGACAAGAATCGGCTTTAAAACTGCTGCCAATAACCAACAAGGTCCATTTATCCAACAGTGATGGAGACAAAATTTTCAAGAAAAGGGTTCACGGCGCCAAATACAGCAAAATAAAGAAATAAAACGGCACTAGGGGAAAGGGGGGGGCGGCGATAAAGGCCCCCATTTCAACTAAAACAATTTAATTAAGGATTTCACACACAACCGGGGCAGGAAGGGAAAACGGCTGAGGCACAACACAAAACAAAACCCAAAACGAAACCTGGGTAGAATCCCAAAGACAAAACAGCGGGGCAAGACCAAACCAACAATCATGTTGCCAAAAAAAAAAATAATACCCATTATACAAATAATTCTATTAAATCCAAAAACACCTTTTTAAAAACAAACTGGGGCAGAATGTTTAAGGGATCAAAACCTTGGACATAAAGTGTTTTAAGGTAAGAAAAACCTGGGACCAAAATTTGAGGAAACAACCCCTGGGACATGAAAATTTTAAAGGGAGCAACACCTTAGCAT
>CAJHNH020002810.1:0-10000 GCA_905116865.2 Candidula unifasciata
ACAGATTTTAAAACAAGCATTTTTTCCCCACTTATTCTGAGGGGGCAAGATAAAAAAAATCATCACAAAACGTGTTTATACCGAAGTGCAACTAATCGCTGTGGAGTCGCAGACAAATAACCATTGAATTAACGATCATAGAATCCCTGTGGGCATTGCTATGGAGTCAGCTGACATCTATAGTCAGTTCCAGAAGACTTGCCGGCTTCAAAAATCTGTAACTCAGTAACCATTCTGGATAAGTTGATGAAATTTGACATCATCATCATCAGTTCTCGTTATGCCTAGTGGCACATGAGGCTTCAGAGAGGACTTTCCTGTCCTGTGCAATCTTCAGTGCAGTTTTCCATGTCAAAGATGCTGCACTCAGGTCACTTTCCATCGTTTGTCTCCATTTTTTTTTTTTTTTTGGCGCCCCTGTTTTCTCTTTCCCTCTGGTGTCTATGTGAGAGCTGTTTTGGCAGGTATATCAGGATTCATTCTCATAACGTGGCCAAGCCATTTCCATCTTCTCTTGGTTATCATACTGTCTAAAGTTTCTTGGTTTGTGACTTGAAGTAGTTTAGTGTTTGAGATTGTGTGTGGCCAAAAGATTGTGATAATTCTACGTAGACATGTGTGGTGGAAGGTGGACAGCTTGTGTGTATCCTTTTTTGGTCATTCTCCAGCATTCCGCTCCATAAAGAAGAACTGGCAAAATGATGCTCTTGTAGAGTCGCAGTTTCGTTCCTCTGCAGTAATTGTTGGATTTCCAGATTTGCCTCATCCTTCCAAAAAAACAGCTCTAGCTTTGTTCAGACGTGACTGTATGTCCTCTTCGTTCCCTGCCGGTATCCCATTTGGGATAAGTTGATGAAATTTGACATGCTGCCTATTAATAATCATATCCTTGTATTATTTTTTTTTAATGTAAATAAACATATAGTTTTCATTTAGCCTCATTTGCGGTATATGAAGAACAGACACCGATTGAAAGCAAACAGTCAGAATGCTTACAGTAACTTGAGTAAAGTAAGTAAGGGGACACTTCAGAAAATCAAATTGAGCTTGTTTTTAGACATTTCGCTTTCGAGTGGTCTTCTACAGCAGTTGCCACCTGTGAGTTGTTACAGCTTTTCATTGTATGTCCTATAGGCTGTCAAACATAATCTCTACGCGTCGCTGCACATAAAAGGTTAGTTGCGTATCCTTTACATGACGTTGTAGAACCAACTGCAGCAGCACCTGGCTGTTGTGTGGTTTCTCTCTAGGCAAATTTAGGTCCAGTAGTTTGCCATTGCTTTCTGGACGATTGGCCCCCTGATACTACTGAAGAAACCAACGCAAGGCGCATGGCCCGCAGCTGAGATCGAACCCGGCACACCGGCATTACGAAGCGTTCGCATCGACTTAGCCACAGAGCCGACCTGCACATATAAACCTTTTTTTTTGAATTCCATATATGTGTCACTGTATATTCTACTTTTTAAGGGATACACACATTATTTATTTGACCTCAAATATCAAGAAAACAACACAACCGTTGTAATTGTAAATTGTAAAATGATAAGGACATTGAAAATCTGAGGCCACATGTAAAGATGCGTGTTGATCCAAACAGTTTTCATGACATTTGAAAAAGTAAGACGGCGTGTATTTTGAAAAGGCACTATAACTAACACTTCTGGGGGAAATCTCGACCTATGCATAATCACAACCATTTGGTGTGTTCTGTGCTGTTTATTCAAATTGTGTTGTGTCTTTGCATCTGGTTTAAATCTTTACACTTACGTGTTGTTTCGGTTAGAAAACACCAGGCAACAACGAAATGTACCAAAAGTAAAAGTAGCTGATCTTAACTAATTTTCATGGGCTGAAAATGAAAATAGTAACAAGGTTGATTGCCTCTAGTTTTCTTGATAAATGCTACTAAATTATTTTTATAGTTTTTATATATATATTATATATATATATATATATATATATAATATATATATATATATATATATATATATATATATATATATATATATATATATATCTATATGTTTGTGCGAGTGTTTGTATGTGTATGAGCCATCTGCTGTGTACAGTTTACATTTTTGTCAAGCGATAAATAAAAATGCCACTAGGAGTGACGATGGAAGCCTGTCTTTTGTTTACCACAATTTTTAATGTTTAAATACTTTTATATATATATATACTAATATATATATATATATATATTATATATATATATATCATCTTATATATATATATATATATATATATATATATATGTGTGTGTGTGTGTGTGTGTGTGTGTGTGTGTGTCTGACAAAATGTTGCCATCAGTTAGTGCATTTATTAGAAATTTTGGGGATATGTATTAACAGCGCTTAAAAGCTATGTTATTTATGTTTTGAGGGAAAATTTCTCTTCAAAATTAGTTGTAACTAAAATGATTAGGAATTCATGCCGTTTGTATTTTGGTTGCCTAAAAAGGGATCAAGCCGGCTCTGTGGCTAAGACTATGCGAAGGCTTCAAAATGCCGGGATGCCGGGTTCGATCCGAGCTGCGGGCCATGCGCTGTGCGGTGGTTTCGACAGTGGTATCAATAAAGCCGACCGTCCAGAAAACTACTGGAAGTAAATTTGCATAGAAAAACCACACAACAGCCAGGAGCTGTTGGGGTTGGTTCTGCAACGTTCTGTAAAGGATACGCAACAACCTTAATAACGGATCGAGATAATAGCTGCACGCCACATGTGTGTTTCAAAATATGTGTAGCAGATCATAGACTGTGGCTAACTAGCGAAAGGCAGGCTATGCACTTTGCAATCCCAATGATTTGGAGATAGCCCACTGGCCATCTTAACAACGGTTACTTCTGCACGGTTCCTCCATTGGCGAAAGCCGAATCAAAGAAGAAAAATGGACCCTGGAATATCGAAACATTCCCTCTGCAATACGTCCGATATCTCATAGCGAGGACCTGACAGTTAACACAGTGCCCGAATCCTCTTTCAGCTGTTTCAGCCGATAAAGAAGAGGACATTGGTGGTCCTGAAGCGTTAACCTCAAGGAACCCAGATATTGAGCAAACTAGATCAACCAAAACACACTTAATAATCCAAGAGAAATGAAGGATCTTGTAAGAGATCTGAATTTACCTAAGAATGTGACAGATCTTTTTTGTTTTAGATTGCGACCGTGGAACTTCCTGGCGAATATTGTTAGAATTTCTGTGTATAAGGACCATCAGAAGCTGCTTATTTCATTCTTATTTTTTTTAAAGGTTATCTCTATTTTCCACAACATTCCTGGTTTAAAGGCAGTCTTCAAAATCAATTACAAGCCATAAAATGGGAGGCCTTTAATGGATTCATCAGGATGAGTCCTAAAGCTGTTTTGTTAAATACTGGCAATTTGTTTAACTCATTAGTTCCTGTTGGCCATGCAGTTCATGTGAAAGAGATTGATGTAAACATTAAGCAGCTATTGAAGTTTTTAAACTACGATCATTTTCATTGATCACTTTGCGGTGACCTAAAAGAGGTCGTTCATTTGCTTGAGTGAATACAAGTAGTACTGTTGACCTTTCCCTGAGTGGAATGGCTGTGCGCCAAGTGGCTATTACATAAGAAGCCATTGTCCAATAAGGCAGTAAGTGCAAACTGGTAGAGCAGTAAGAACGTTACGAACACAGCACTTGTTGACACCAGCAAGAATATGTCCCCATTCTTTCACTCTTATGTGAGTCAAAAAAAAAAAAAAAAAAACATTTTCAATGGAGAAAACAGATGGGGCTTTTAAATGCAGTGCATCTTGTATAAACTTCCCAAGTCCGAGTGAAGCTAAAAAAAGAGAGGAAGTATTTGTTGGTCCACCAATTCGAAAAAATATTCACGATGAAATTCTGTGCGTGATGCACTGGCAAGGAAAAAACAGCACGGCAGGAATTTAAGTCAGCAATGGTCAATTTTCATGGAAACAGGTGTCATGGAAGTGCATCGATCAAAACCCTAGGACATAAAACTCGCCAACTGTCTCTGTCTTTCAGTTGTTGAACAAGTGTGTACTAATTTAGTCCTGTCTATTTCTTGATGTTGTCATTTCATGTTCTTCTTTATTTCTTCTTTAATCCCCTTTTTCCCTTCTTCTATACCCCCCCCCCCCCTTTCTTTTTTTTTTTTTTTTTGGTTTCCTCCATCCCTCCCCTTCTCCTGTGTTCCTTTCCTTTGCAATCGAAACTTGACTCATCTCTAAACAAACCAAAGTACCTTGCGACGTTTCACATCTGCCAAATGAGGCTCTTCGTGTCCTGCACATTTTTCAGTATTAAGTTCAAAATTAGTAAAATTCGTGTGAGATTTAATTTCGAAAGCCCGAATCTTCCAATTAATTTCCGCAGTGAGAGTCCAACTCCTACCTCCTTGTACGAAGATAGAAACACTCCTGATATTTATATGCGGACTCTTTACTACCATGCTGAATTTGCTCTTCCACATCGTATTCAGCTGAGATATCGCTGTTGCGGCCATATCAAGTCTTGCCTTGATCTCTTTCGTACAACTGCCGTCGTTAAATATGTGGGAGCCAAGGTAATGAAAGGTTTCAAAGCCCCTTTTTTCACCACAAACTTACCATGCAACCTGTAATCGGTATGTGAGGGATTTGCATTGCTCGCTTATTATCGAGTTTCTTAGTCACAGTTGTGTTAAATTTGTTTTTTTTTTTTAAGCAATGCTTTTTTCTGGTTCCCTCGTCAATTATAAAAAAAATGCATGGGCACGTTTACTTCATTTGAGGCATTTGTTGGTGAATCAAATGTGTGTTTGTTATGGAAATTTGTCCTTTAAAAGAATATGTATGCAAGGGAAGTAAAAATTGGAAATAAATTTCTACACACAACTTTACATTTTTACTTCCCCTGCCTTAAAATACAAATAGTTTTCAAATTTGCCCCTTGTGGAATGCAATCTGTAGGATTAACATCTCAAATCAAATAGGTACGATTCCCGGTTACCCCGTTCAACCGTTATCCGTGTAAGCAGTTTTACTGGGCAGCAGCAAACAGTAATGTAGTAACTTGTGGTCCAGTGTGGTTGAACTGTATGCTTTGACTGCTAGAAATGTGTTGCTAGTTCATATCTAGACCACCCGTTAGCATGTATCGTTTAAGTGTGTGTGTGTGTGTGTTTACATATATATGTATGTGTGTGTGTGTGTGTGTTTGCCCGCCCACGTAAGGTTACACAGCGTGTGTGTTGTGTGCATGTGTGTATGTCTGTTCGCGCGCCCATGTTAGGTTAGACAGCGTGTGTTGTGTGTGTTTGTGTGTTCGCGCGCCTCCTTTTGTATAGACAGTGTCTGTGTGTGTAAGTGTTTGCGTTTGTGTGTATGTATGTATGTATTTAAACACTTACATAAGTATATATATTTGTGCGTGTGTGCGTGTGTGTGTCTTTGTGTTCGCATGCCTACGTAAGGGTAGACAGTGTGTGTGTATGTGTGTGTGTTTGTGTGTGTTTCAACAATTACATAATTTTATATCTATATATGTGTGTGTGTGTGTGTGTGTGTGTGTGTATGTGTAAAAGAGAAAGTGAGATAGAGCAAAGTAGATTAGGAGGCCAAATATATTTTTTAAACAGCAGTCACTGGAATGAAAGGCAATGTGCAAGAGGTAGCTAACCACGAACGTTAAAATCAGGTAGAGGGATAGATTCTATGCATGATCTGGACTCAAGAGAACAGTGACCTCCGCAGTAATTCCAATGGTCGTTTTCTAAATATTTTAGTCTAAAACTATAAAGTTTAATAATCTTTACAAGAACTTCTTCTTCTTCTCTTCCACCTTGTACCTCATCGAAGTGTCGTTACCCGTTGTAACGTTTTAGTGTGGCTCGCTGTGTCAGATAGTACCAGGGCATTCTTTTTAGGTGTCCAAACCACTTCATTTGTTGTTCTTTGATGACCTGTAAGACTGGCTTTATTCCTAGCATTCGTCTAATTTCGTGATTTCGTATTCTGCCTTTCCTTGAAACTCATGCAGCTCTTCTAAGGCATGTCATCTCTGTTGTCACAATTTTACATTGGAGGATGTAAGTGTCCACGTTTGGCATTGATAACATAGTGTTGGCCAAGAAATAGTTCTGATAAGATTTACTTTAGTACTCCGAGGTATCTGCTTGTGTCAACACAAGAACTTACAGTATGAATATTCCTCTATTATGGTGATGCGTATGCAGGTCACTATTCTTCAGTAGCTTTTTCAAAAATACTACGTCGGGCGGTTCCAGGCTCCAACCCTTTGTTGAAGTTTCCGTGCGTTCTTTATCTCATGGATCTGTGCGGAACCTTTGTAAAAACCAGAACCAACAAAACAAAAAAAAAATGAATTATCATGGAGTTAGGGTGACAACGTGTCTTCTTCTTCTTCTTCTTCTTTGATCCTTCTGTTAGAAAACTTTTATCAAGAGGCCTGTAGCCTTTATGAAAGTTATCGTGGAGTCCATATCTCCTCATGTACCATACAGCTTTTCCACTGTAGCTGAAACTGGTCCGTTGACAGCAAAGGGATGACAGTGTTGGAGCACATGTTGGGTATTTTCTGGTGCCAAGCTGCAGGGACACGTCTCCGTGTTTCCTACACCGACAAATTGGAACATATGTTATGAAGTCTTTTGTGCCCTTGTCCTTGATCTGATACACTGTCCTATAGAAGGGCGATGACGCGAGTTTTGAAGAGAGAATTTGGTGTGTGTATCCAGCCACCTATCCTGTGTACTAGACTGAATTAATTTCTCAGTCTCTTTGTGGGTTAGGTTACTATTTGACTGTGCCATGTGATTGCCGCTTAAGGCTAATCTGTCCGCTACTTCAAGCCACAGTGACCTTCCAGCTAATCTGTCCGCTGTGCTGTTGTTTATTCAGGAAAGAATATGCCACCAGAAGAGTTATTGACTCACGGCCTTTGAATGTTTTTAGTCATAGATATATAAGATTAACAGTATATTTCCGAGATGAGATGAGTTATGTCTGTTAAGAACCAACATTATAACTCTCGGGACATTCACATAAGCGCTCCGTCCTTTTTCCACAGACAGCTCAGAGTTCCCGTTTCGTTAGAACCAGTAGCAATCTAACTGTACATTTCTTATGCCTTCCTACAGAGTTCCTATAAATAAACAGAGGGGGACCTTTGAAGTCGTTAAATATTATGAATTAATCAAGTAACAGAAAGTGTGCTGATCGGCACTCATAGAAAGAAGTAGAAAGATAGAAGAACACACTAGACAACATGTTGTCTAGTGTTTTCTCCTATCTTTCTACTTCTTCCAACTGAGTGTTGAGTGTCCGCCTGTCCCACGGTCATTCTCCACTGCACCCTTCTCTGAACAAGCCACTAAGAAATAACTGCGATGTTCATATCTCGTAGACAAATTCACATCCATAAAAAATGAATGAATGATTCTGAACGCAGTATTTCTTTCAATATACAGACCGTGAGAAAACGAACCCAAATGAATACTAGTCTGCAATAGAGGCGAAAGAGGGCCGGCAAACATATGTGTAGCAGCGTTTCTCCTCAGTACGTTGAAAATTCGATGGTCGAAATTCATTCGGGGATAAACTATGCATTAATATTCTGGCTGTGTCACCGAAAAACAGTGAACACTGACCTGTCGTTGCGGGCAAAATCATTTCCCAAGTGAGTGCTTCAGCCCAAGACCGTTAATGTTCTCGCTGAAACAGTGGAGACTTTCCCGGTCTATGTTAGTGAGAGACAGATCAATTATCAGTATGGCGGCACCAGAAACATGAGAGTATTTACTAAGGGACAGAAGGTTACATTGTAGAAACACCAGAATGTGATTGAAACTCGTAAAAGTGAGAAAATTACCATGAGATCAAGTTAGGTCCGGATTTTGTAACTATAATCAATAAAACGTTTTTGCTCTAGGCAATGGTTTCAACACAACGCTCTTTTCTAGTCTAGTGGAGATAATTAAAACATGTGGAAGTGTCTGCTTTAAAATGTAAAGAAAAGACGGTTCTTTATTTTAGTTCATGCTCTTGTATCTATCTATCTATCTATCTATCTATCTATCTATCTATCTATCTATCTATCTATCTATCTATCTATCTATCTATCTATCTATCTATCTATCTATCTATCTATCTATCTATCTATCTATCTATCTATATATCTATCTATCTATCTATCTATCTATCTATCTATCTATCTATCTATCTATCTATCTATCTATCTATCTATCTATCTATCTATCTATCTATCTATCTATCTATCTATCTATCTATCTATCTATCTATCTATCTATCTATCTATCTATCTATCTATCTATCTATCTATCTATCTATCTATCTATCTATCTATCTATCTATCTATCTATCTATCTATCTATCTATCTATCTATCTATCTATCTATCTATCTATCTATCTATCTATCTATCTATCTATCTATCTATCTATCTATCTATCTATCTATCTATCTATCTATCTATCTATCTATCTATCTATCTATCTATCTATCTATCTATCTATCTATCTATCTATCTATCTATCTATCTATCTATCTATCTATCTATCTATCTATCTATCTATCTATCTATCTATCTATCTATCTATCTGTCTGTCTGTCTGTCTGTCTGTCCTGTCCGTCGTCGTCCGTCCGTCCGTCCGTCCGTCCGTCCGTCCGTCCGTCCGTCCGTCCGTCCGTCCGTCCGTCCGTCCGTCCGTCCGTCCGTCCGTCCGTCTGTCTGTCTGTCTGTCTGTCCGTCCGTCTGTCTGTCTACCTGTTTTTTTTTTTTTTTTATATTCTGTCGTCTTTTGCTTTTTGTTGCTGTTGTTTTTCCCTACTATTCTTTATCTTCTTAGTCTGATTTTTTTAATGGTTTTGTCAAATGTTTCTTTTACTTTTGCTATTTCTTCCTCCTAACATTTTCTTTCTCCCCCTTCTCCTCCTCCTCCTCCTCCTCCTCTATGTTTAACATTTTCATTTAGGTAAAATAAATCCTTTTTGTCTATGTTATGCTACACACACAAAAAGTAGCAGTCAACTAAAAACGCAATGAATGATCTTCTGACATAATTTATTCACACAGAATAATGATTATTAAAACAATATTAATGGTCACATGATAAAAGCTATGATGTTGAGTGAGATAGTGATAAAGATGACGTTTAGTCATGTTAAGTTCACAATCAGTCTTTGCAAATTAGGTATTTACTGATTGTTTCCGTTGGAAGTTGGTTATAATAATCTCCTGCCTTTACCTCGAAGACGGCATTGACGTGCTTTATCAAGCTTGACTTCTCAGTCACGCAATCGTGTGAGCGTCATAAATTTAACATAGCCACCAACATAGTCCGTACAGCGTTGATGGTATCAGCTCTTTGTGCATTCTTTTTCTGGTTTGCTTTGCTGTACTACTTGCCAGCTAGTCAGCTTGTTCATTACCATTCGCTCCTGCGTGCCTAGTTGTGTAGATCCGTATGTGATACGTATGTCGCCTGTGATTTTAATAAGCATGTGGACCTTAGTGGAGGAAGTGACTCCATTTCATGTTTGTTTGTTTGTTTTAGTATCCAGAAGCCATGAGTTGTTAACCCTTAGGCTCGGTATGATGGATATCGCAACCTTTCGGCCTTGATTTCATTTTAAATACAGTAAATCTGGGACAAATGTGGCTTTCCTGCCTACACCCTGGGACTGAACCCGGACCACAAGGAGTTCGTTACCTGGTCACCGCGAAATCCGGTTTAACCAACTACGCTAGAGAGACGGGCTACTCCATTTCATAGTAAGTACCTGGGATTTGACTACACGACAGGCGTAGCTCTTGATGCAGGACGCCGAGCTGGCGTATTGGTAAATGCAGTAAAGATAATAGAGTAGATGCTTAACTGATTATGCCAGTATATAGCAAACAAAGTACCATGATAAAAACGATTTTAAATGTACAAAAGAAACAAACCCTAATAAATGGGTTATTCAAAAGGATGTATGCACT
>CAJHNH020002810.1:12500-60000 GCA_905116865.2 Candidula unifasciata
GGCCACTTGTGTGAGCGAACATGAAGTATGCCGATACTGTTCACAACACCATGCCTTCAACAATTGCCCGCTGGCAAAGCTGGACACAGACTTTAAGTCACCCAATACGAACAGAAAGTGCGCCAACTGCTACGGCCAGCACAGCACCAGGTACCTGGGGTGCCCCTATCTGCAACAATGTAGAGAAATTGCAACCATTGCCAGATTCCATACGAGGTGGCTCAACTCAAAGTGACATCCAAGCTCTCAGAGACGAGAAAGACGCATCCAAAACCCAACGAGATGAAGACAGAGATGAAATAACAGGCCTGAGAGCTATAATGCAGGCGACTCTTGACACCCAGAAACGGATGACAGCAGAGATGACGAAATTCAAGGAGGACATCATGAATGCACTGGCCACTATCCAGACACAAAAGGAACAACCAACTAAGGCAAGGGAAGACGAGGCGGGCATCAATGATCTGCGGGTTAACCAACAACTTCTCGCGAAAGAAATCGCAATGATCAAGAAGGCACTGGCTGAAACAGAGGAAAAGTTACGAAGAGCATACGAAGAAAACAACAGACTTAACAAGGAACTGCAAGCAACCAACAGAGTGATGGAAGAAAGAGAGAAAGCACGGAAAGAGGCAACAAGAAGGCAGCAAATACAGGGAGCCGAGACCCAGAAAAAGCCGCATCAAACACCAGATAAGAAAACTCAGGCATCGCTGATGAAACAGTTTCCGTTGGCAACAATTGACCAAATTAACCAACGCATCATGGAGATGGAGGACCCGAACTTCTATAACTCAGAACTGCAGGATGATGATGTTTTTTGGTCATCACCAGAGGAACCACATCGACAGCCAAAATTTGAAGTCAAACGAGGTCGACATCGTTACCCCAAACACTAATACCAGATACGACACAACCAAAGCCAAATTACCGAAACCCTATGTAGGAGCAGTACTTTACAACAAGGATACGAGAAAATCGCCAAATAATACCAGACCTCAGCAGTATAGCCATCAGTACCTGCCCAAGTCAATCGACCGCCGGTCCTTATTAGGATAGGCAATCTACTTTCACCGGAAACAACAAACAGCCAAGGAATACGACAATAAATCGATCCAACATCCAATCATTTTGAGCGCAGCACAGGGCCAGCCAGATTACAAAAACAACAGCAAGAGCGGAAACCACAACAAACAGAAAGTGACAACATTAAACACAATCCAGAATCAAATAAGATCGCGACCAGAAAACGTCACCACAAATATAGCTGAAAGGAAAGTGAGCAGAAATGTGAACGGACCTAGCTGAAAGTGGTCAAAGAAAGAGAATTTGAATTTGAATGGTGCAAATTAAATTCCTCATCATCATCAGGTGCCTTGCCGACTGGCATGGGCGATCATACCGGTCCACAGTCGCCGATCTTCAGCAGCATGTATTAGTTCATGTGTTGACCACATTTTGTGCCATGTTATCAAGCCGTCAAGTATGGCTCTGCTGTGTTTTCCTCTGTCTCTTCATTTTTCCTACTGACTTTTCCGGCTGTTACAACATGATCCAGTTTACTTCTTCTCATAAAATGTCCAAAAAATTACGACTGTCTTTTTCTTACGTTTAGGATAAGTTGTCATCGAACACACGCCAGTTTCAGAACACATGGGCTGCTCCTTTTGGCTGTGCACGAAATTATTGTTTTTAAACAAATAATTAAATCATCTTAAGGGTAAACAAAAACTAAATTGAATCAGGTTTGAAATGAAATGAAATGAACTCCAGTCGAAGGTCCAGGTTGTCCCAGAACTTGAGTTTTGCATGCTGGTCCGTTTTGCATATCTAGATTTTTTATACGCATAATGTTGGTTCCTTGCCTCTGAATCAGATGCACTTCGGGTTCAAAGAAATCAGCCATAATTAGTCGTCTTGTACGGCATGCTTATTAAAGAAGCAGTGGGTCAATTCCCCCCACCCCCCACCGCCTTCTTTCCCCCACCGCCACCGTCTGGCACCAGAACCGATATGGGAAAAAGGGGGGGGGGGCATATTTGCAAAACTATGCACGCCATTTTAACAATACAAATAAAGGGTATACACGTAATCAATTATATTTGCAACTAAATGAATGGATAACATAAATGAAATAACAGTATACTTAACAGTGAAACTAAATACACGTCTATGAATAAAAATAAATCGACAAGCAGCTGAGAAACTGTAGTCCACAGAGTCGAAGAAAGACAATATGGCTGTAAATAAATTCCAAAATTCCACGTCTTCAGGCGTATTTAGCATACAGGATTAGATCTATATTTTATAGATCTCGTTGGGTGATGTGGTCAATATCATGCCGGCTGCCTTTACTTTCTATGACATTACCTGGTAGCCTTTGCATCTTGGCGAATTCCTACATTCGGCGTCTGAGTCACACATGGGTTATGAAAAAGTTTCATAATTATAATATCCGGGGTTGGATTCAGTGATTGGCAGTTTGGCAGCATACCGCTGGGCTATTTCTACAACAGTATAAGCGTCGACCATTTAGTGAGCAATGGCAAAATACTGCCATGCATTTCAGGAGCAGAGAAAAAAAGGCATTACAGACTGGGCACATAAGGCTAGCCTTAGATAGTTTAACAGTAGTCTATACTTTCTTTCAATGACAATTTCTGGCATTTGATACCGGGTCGAGGGATGGTCTACGTCACTAAAAAACATGTACACGAATGGAAAGCGATCCCATTTCACAACGCTTGCTAGTGGCAGCTCTACCGCGGTCCCATGCATTAGGGACGTTTTTTGAGTTGCAACGAAACCTGTCTGTCACAAATTTAAACCCAAACTAGAGCCGAGTTTGCGCAGATTACGCATCGATATGAAACACTAAAAAAAAAAAAAAAAAACACAAAACATAATTGATTCGTAAGATGATTTTGTACGTTAAAATATATAATCTTACAAACCCTTTGAGCATTATTGTTAGATTATTAATGCATTATAAATGTGTACGATAAAATACAGATTATGTAATAAAGTTCAGAACAGGAAGTGATAATGCACATCCGAACTATGTCTTATTTTTTTTTTTAAATTGAACTTGGCTTCCTGGGTCGACCCTACCCTATATAGGTAATAAGTAAAGTGCTGGGAAGTAACAGCGGCCGGTGTTTTGTTGACCACATCGGTTCTGATTCGTCTATAAACTGCAGGCCTAGACTATATGTTCGGTAAGCCTGAAGGTAAGGAAAAGGTCTTTTATAATAAATTAGCCACAACATGGGACATATTATTCACTGAAAACAGAAATTTGAATATATTCCTGTCTGTTATTTGTATAATAATTATAAAATAATTATATTTAGTGTTTTATAATTTCGTGTGGGCTTTGAATGAAATCCTTTAAAGTGTGATAGCAGTTACAGTAACTAAGCCATTGTGAATAGGGTCTTTTACAATAAACACTGGGAAATATGACGTCATAGTTTTACATTCAATTACTCACTGTAAACGGCGTCCGTGGCTTATGCGGTGCGAGTCCGACTCGTAACTCCAACGTACCGCGATCGAAACCCACTGCGGGCTGTGTGGATTTGTATCATGGTACGGGGCGTCGCGGGTTGACCCAGCCTAAAATAAGTACCAGGATGTATGTCCTAGGGAAGTAAAGAGGGCCGGCGTAATGCTGACCCCATTACCCACTTAGTACCGATTGGTCTGTAAAAATATGGGTGCTCTTTCCATATGCCCAAAGCGCTTAAAGGCGTAAAAAGGGATATTTACTTTACTTTTACTAACTGTAAACAGCAATTTAAAAATATTAATGTGTGTTATTTTTAGTATAATTATAGTATACAAGTTACTATCATATAAGTACGGTGAGTCGCCATGTCGTAGCGGCTAGACCCTGGCGTGCAGATCAGAAGGTCGTGGGTTCGCTCCCTGTCGGAGCCGGACTTTTTTTCAAAAATGACCTAGTCTCCCATGTCGAAGCAAGCCTCAAGTGAGTCCCAGGTGCAGTCCCGGGAAGTAAAGGAGGCCGGCGTGATGTTGACTACATCAACCATCTTGTACCGATTGGTCTATGTAAATATAGGTCAGCACTATATGCCCTTTACGCATAAAGGCGTGGAAAACGGACCTTAATTTTCATATAATTACAAGGGAGGCTTTACGGGAAAAAGTGTGATATGAATTACAATAATCGAGCCATTGTCTTGTAAATAATATTGTTAAGGTTGTCAAGAGTGCTCTTCACGGTGTAGATAGTTACGGTGATGTCATGATAAAAGTTTAAAGATAACTGTCCTACTTTTGGCGTGCACCAAAGAGAAGCAGTGTTCTGCTATCCGGCTGTTGCTGTTTTTTTTTTTTTTTTTTTTTCAGCAAAGGGGAAAACATATAGAAATACAGAGACCTAAAATTGTAATGCATGCTTGTCAGTTAAGCAAGTGTATGAGTGGAGTAGGACGTTTTAAAACGGCGAGACTTCTCTGACAGACTGTTCGAAGACGGATGAGGCGCGTCGAATAGTGATCCTTGGGTTGTTTGCAGCCATTGAAGGCTTCTCTCTCCACTAAGTTTAAATTGCAGCCATATGTGGGTCAGGACTTCCATTAACATGTTCAGTATGAGTTCATGAGAATTTCATCTCTTGTTCTAGTGCTCCCTGCACCGAAGCTGTTGCCACTAACGTTGCAGAACATCCTCCTGAGCTCCATCCGGAACTTTTGGCCAGAAACGATGTATATGAAGAAGTTAGAGGCGTAGTTGAGATTGGTAACTGCCTGTAAAAACAGAAAAGTATCAATAGTCAACAGTAAATTTTGTGTTACGAATCAGCAAAATAAAGCTAGTGTGATCACACCATGTCTAAAATCCCAAACTGCATTACCTGGGTTGTGGGTATGAATTCTAATAAAACTGGGTTTTACCTCTAGAGTCTACATTACTGACGTTTATACCCTTTTAACCCATGTCATTATCGTAGTCATTACTGACGTTTATATCCTTTTAACCTATGTCATTATTGTAGTCATTACTGACGTTTATATCCTTTTAACCCATGTTATTATCGTAGTCATTACTGATGTTCATATCCTTTTAACTCGTGTCATTATCGTAGTCATTACTGACGTTTATATCCTTTTAACCCATGTCATTATCGTAGTTATTACAATCGTTTATATCCTTCTAGCCCATGTCATTATCGAAGTCATTACTGACGTTCAAATCCTTTTAACTAATGTTATTATCATGGTGATTAAAGCCGTTCATAATATTTCAACATGTTATTATCGTAGTCATTAATGACGCTTATATCCTTTAATCCATGTCATTATCGTAGTCATTACTGACGCTTATATCCTTTAATCCATGTTATTATTGTAGTCTTCTGGGTCAACGTGGCGAATATTCGAGCTTACTGATCTTAGTCGTGGACATTTTTTTGCTTGTGACATTAGTTAGTCGTCGCAATTTCCTCTATGTGTAGACAGAAAGGATACAGTTCCGTTGCCCAGTTGCAGGGTTGAGTCCATAGCGTGACATTGAGCTGCAAAATTCCCTTAGGATGCTTTTCGACTGTGCCAGCCGTGACGAGAGCTACTTTTTTTTAAAGGACCTGCTGATTACCCACGATTCTCTTATAAGGTAAAAGTAAAAACAGAATACTACGGGACCACACCTTTATAACAAGATTACTAAAGAGATTACCTCCTTTTATTTATATATAGTTTTGTGGGGAAGTTTAGATTTTTTTTTTTTTTTTAAAGGCAATCATCATCAGTTTCCACTTCTACCGCTAAGCATATCGGGAAGTAACGGTTTGCGATCTATTTGCTTGATGGACTGCTTTGGCTATTGTCATTACGGTCGACGTAGAAGCTCTTGAGTGTCATTAATCCATATTTTATCAGGACGGCTTTCGCTTCAGATCTTTTAATGTGTAGCGCCAGCGTTAGTAGTTGTTCTGGCTGCAAGTTTATCATATGACCAAAGTAGTATAGCAGCTAGGCAATGGCGCCTATGGAAGCAGTGAAGATCTTGAGGAGCGTGATGATCTTGAGAAGCGTGCGGATCTTGTGGAGTGAGAAAATTGAGGAACGATTGGGTCTAGTGGCGTTAGGAGGCGTCGCCCTCTACAAGGCCAAGAGTCAGATTGTGACCAGTTTTTTCCCTAAGATGGCGCTTGTCGTGTCACCATCTACTAGGTCCCAAGATGGCGGCTTTTCATCTTGTTCACATTGCGTATGCTGTTTATCTTAGGTATACTAACAAGTAAAGATACTTAATAAATCGTGTTACTATTCGAAAGTTTAGGCAAATGTCCCTTTAACTTCTGGGGTTCCCTTTTAGGAGCACACTATAAGATAGTTGTAGTCTGTTAACAGGACAGCACAACAAGCGACTAACATCCGGTGACACACAGTGCCACAAGTCGGGTGCGGATCATCGAGGGACATGTCCCAGAAACCCCATTCAACCCATGAATTTTGAACGGCCCTTGACATCAGCTGAAGTGGGAGAGGGGGGGGGGGTTTACAGTAACAAAAATCACGTCCCATATGAATGCGACACTCAGACAATTGGTGTAAAGAATTTAAAAAAAAGAAATTTGAAAAGATTTTGTTTATACGAGTCATTAAATCAAATGAAAAATAAATGTAAAATAATGAGTAGACTATATATAGTAACATGCAAATAAATTTTAGTATTTCACAGACAATACTTAGCGAACAAGAGAAAATCAATAAAACACAGCTTTATTGTAAAGAATAATGTTATGTCATTTTCATTATTAAAAAGAAGGATAATAATTAGAACATAGGAGACTAATAGCATATTCATATTTTAAAAGACTAAATAGGGGATGGAAATTATTTAGGTTATGTATATGTAACGCGTGGCCGGGAACAGCTAGTATATATATATATATATATATATATATATATATATATATATATATATATATATATATATATATATATATATATTCATATATATATATATATATATATATATATATATATATATATATATATATAAATATATACTAGCTGTACCCGGCCACACGTTGCTGTGGCCCAGAATTGTGAAATAGAGAGGATAGAAAATAGCTTTCAGCTAACAGTGTCTGCAATACCCTCCCCCCTCCCCTCGACCCAGTCATATCTCTTTCACCGAAGGATTGAAAAATCATCCATGGCGAAATTATTCAATTAGAAATAGTTAGGAAATAAGAACTTTAAAATAATATTTTATATTACCAGTACTACTGCA
The DNA here is from genome assembly GCA_905116865.2 of Candidula unifasciata. NCBI lineage: Eukaryota > Metazoa > Mollusca > Gastropoda > Stylommatophora > Geomitridae > Candidula > Candidula unifasciata. Next base: position 19,770 of record CAJHNH020002810.1, read on the forward strand.
ACCACTACCACCACCACCATCACAACAACAACAACAACAACAACAACAACAACAACAACAACAACAACAAAAACTGTCACTACACTCTGTGTAGGTCGGTATAGAAAGAGGAGTTAGCGCCGCATGCTGTCGCCACGGACTATTTAGTTTAAATTTTCCCCTGAAATAGGAAAAAAAACTTGATCACGTAACCACAGTGAAAAGTACACTATACTCACGAATAGCGGAGAAAAAACCCGCATCCGTTGTCTCTCCCTCTCCGAGGGAACGATTTTTAACTGACCTTGGCATCCGTGTCCACCCAAACTAAACTTGACTGTAAGCCGTCTTAGTTAACAGTTTCTGTCATCGCCGAATATTTTTTGATCGAGAAGAGTCGCGGGGAGGCTAATTAGGACCTAACTAAAATCGAATGTCATTGGGCGAAAGGCGCAGATATCGCAGCCTAGTTGTAAACCACAACACAATGTTGGCAACCACCCTTTTAAGGGGAAAAAAACAATTACCACCCAACGGGGAATCGAACACCGGTCACCCGCGTGAAGGATAACATACTTACAACTATACTACCGACGACTGAAGAGTTTTAGGTCAGATATCGCAGCCTAGCTGTAAACCACAACACAACGTGCTAACGGCCCTCTCGAGGGCGAACGAAGATTACCCGTGACATGAACATTGAGCATCACGTCGCCGCTGTCGCAAGCTAGTTGTAAACCCCAAAACCGAAACAGGCGTAGATATCGCAGCCTAGCCATAAACCACAACACAACGTGCCAACCGCCCAGTTAAGGGCTAAAAAATTATATCACCTAGCGGGAAATCGAACGCAGGTCACCCGCATGATAGGCAGAGGAGCTACCAACTACGCTATCAAACCCTCAATCAGAGCGTGGAAATGAAATTATATAATAATGCAAAGTTCAATAAGAGCTCAGCAGTCAAATATGGCCAATTATACAAAAACAAATCCTGGCCGGCAACGAAACAAATAATAATTTGACCGTTGCTGAATCTACGTCGTTCGTGGTTTGTGCGATTTTCTGACAAATAATCACGCTTTGAGTCAAATGCAACGTTGTGTGCAAATTTGAATGCAATCGGTTCAGTAGTTTCCGAGTTTTTAAATAAAAATATCGGAAAATTAACATTTTTATTAATATAGATAACCTTTAGGAAAGTCGACCAGCCCAACAAACTTGTAAATGAAAATTGATCTACTCTTTTTGGGGAAATAACGTGAAACTAACCCACATTTGTAAAGAAAAGAGGTATGAGCTGAATTTCTACTAGGGATCTAGATGAAGATTGATTGAGAACCACTGCAAATACCATTATTTGAGGAGATGGTACCGTTTTGATGATTGACTGAGTGACTCATTCATTCATTCATTCGTGAAACACACAGGCTGATGTAAAAAAAAAAAAAAAAATTACCTGCAAAAAATGCATCCAAGGCAATATTTTCAAAAACGTGTCCGCGGACAGTGTTCCAAAGTTTTGATGAAGTAAATACACTGTAATTGTTAAGATAATCAGCGGCAGCGTCGTGACCAAATACGTGAATGAAATAGCAACCAACATTCTTGTAGTCTTATTGTGTTTTCGCTTTCTTCCTGGGGAGTCAATAAAAACACATCAAGAAGGTGATAAACGTCATTATACAACGACTAACTCTCTGAGGAACACTAACATCGCGGAGGTGCCTACACGCAATGCAATTAATCTTCTTCTTTATGTTAACCGGTTGTAAGCTCCAGCGGAAGGTTCCATTGGCCCACTTCTAGACTGTAGTTTTGCTCCATAATTTGAGTTGTGCTTGTGTATCTGTATTACAAGTCTGGCTCAGTTGTACGCGGACTGTTGGTTTTCTGTTTCTCAAGCAGATGCTCTGTGACTTCAAAGGAAATTGTTTGCTTGTTTGTTTGTTTTAGTATCCAGAAGCCGTGAGTTGTTAACCCTTAGGCTCGGTATTATGGATATCGCAACCTTTCGGCCTTGATTCCATTTTAAATACCGTAAATCTGGAAGAAATGTGGCTTTTCTGCCCACCCCCGGGAGTGAACCCGGACCACAAGGAGTTCGTCACCCGCTCACCGCGCAATCCGGTTTAGCCAACTACGCTAGAGAGACGGGCCTACTTCAAAGGAAATAAATGGGGTCTAAGAAACCACAAAGGGAAATAATTTCGGAATTGCTTGCTTTTTTGCTTGTTGTACCCCAACATGACATTACACCAGTGATAAACACCCGGTGAAGCAAAGTGCCACCATGCGGATGAGGATCACCAATTGAGAGGTCCCAGAAACCCCTTTCAGTTGTTATGGTCACAATTGTGGCCTAGCTATATTCAGGGTCCCCGGCAAAAACCAAGGTGGGGCTTCAAACAACAAACAATTGCTTCCCACAAGGGGATGACTTGAATCAAAATCGGAATTAAATTGGAAATTGTGTCATTAAAAATTAAGATTTCACTTAAAATGCTTTGCAAATTTCCACTTTTGAGGTGTTTTTTTTTTTATGGCTACATTCAAAGCAAAGAGCTACTCAATAATTCCAAGAACTTATCTTGCATTTCGGATGCTGAAAAATTTTGATCATGTCAAGTGCCACGACGGATTGGAAAAAAATAAAAGCAGAAGACATGGTACCAGGAAGGAGAGGCAGGGGCCAACCAACACGAAGATGGGCACAGGATATAAGTGACTCCGTGAGTATGACAGTACATGAGGTAGGAGAGCTAGCGAGATACCGAGTTTCTCTCAGGCAGACTGTGATGAGAGCGACGTTCTGCAAAGGACCTGCTACATGATGATGAACCTTGTGAATGTTTAAAAAATATGTCTGACAACGTGGCACGACTCTGTATACTCACTGATCAGCGCATTGATTACTCGGTCGAACCTGGTTTTATTTTACATTTATTTTCTATCGATCCACTCCTGATGTCATTGTGACTGCTTGGCTGAGATAATTTGATGAAGACATTCATTCTCTTCATCTAGGGGGGCCCTTTCTCTGTTCGGCCTTCTTTCTGATCGTTCAAGTTACAAAGCATCGACTGTCTGTCTTCATTGTGGAATTAAATGTAGGCCGTGGTGTTTGCCAGTGCTCGTGTCGACCTGATTTTAGGTAACCTCACGCATATAAGAACAAAAAAATTTTAATACCCTACAACCATGAATTGTTTACCCTTTGGCTCGGTACTGTGCAGATCGAACCCTTCGGCCTTGATTCCATGATAAATGCCATAAATCTGGGAGAAATATGGCTTTTCTGCCTACCCCCTGGCGTGAACCTGGACCACAAGGAGCTCGTCCCCCAGTCGCGCGCGGTCAGGTTTAACCAACTGAGCTAGCGAGCCGGACATAAGACAGTGTAAGAAAGTATACACAGGGTGTGTTGAAAGAAAAATGTCTGCATGTTGAAAGTAAAGTAAAGGACCCATTTTGACGCCTTTATTTGTAATGGCCATATTGGGCTACACCTATATTTTGTGAGAGTCGCCGTGGTGTAGCGGTTAGACACTCGCCTGTGGATCTTAAGTTCTTGAGTTCGGGTCCTGGGCAGCTAGACTTCTTTTGAAAATGACTTTGGCTCCCTGGTCGACCAGCCGTGAGTGGGTACCAGGTATATCCTGTGAAGTAAACGCACCAAGTGCCGATCGGTCTATACAAATAAAAGTCCAGCCCTATATGCCCAATACGCATGAAAGTGAGGAAATTGGTTCTTTACTATGTTACTGTATTTTATAAACCAATCGACACGTATATGTTTAATTAAGCTTATTAAATCAAATGATATTTTTATGGTTACGGAAATGCATAATTGGAAAAGGAATTCATTTTCACACTGAAAACATACAACGGTACAATAATATTGAGTCCCTTTATTGTATTAGACCTGGTACTGATTTCATCACAGCATAATTGGCTATGCTTTATAAGTGAACTGTTGCATGAATACCGGACTAACATGCTCCATTCATTGTTAAAGTATTTCCGACTCAATCTATATTTATACAGCATTCCGGCCGCCTCTACTTTTCGTGACATTTCCTAATAGTTTTTTTTTTTTTTTTTTTTCACTTAAGCGAATAATAAAAAGCATAGAGGAGATGAATTCAATGTAGTTTCTGTACGTTGAAAGTTGTGTAGCATCTTTTAATATTGTATTGCGTATTGGCAGAGTCTATTTCACTCTCTCCACTAGTATCATTCTTTGCTTGCCTGTTGTAGTCTGCTATTCTCATATATTAAGCTCTATCTGCTGGCTGGATTTGTTCCGTTTTGACCAGATGAACAAACAGTTTGATTCTTCGATGTTCTGTGAAATCGTTTACAGTACTTTGCCCAATATTGTTCTTGGATCTTTGTCTCTTATGCCCTCCACCAGTACTTCTTACCTCACATGTTGCAATCCTGCGTTTTTGTTTGTCTAGTTCTTCCATGACTTCAGAAGTGGCGTTTTTGTTTGTCTAGTTCTTCCATGACTTCAGAAGTGGAGTTATTGTTTGTCTAGTTCTTCCATGACTTCAGAAGTGGAGCTATTTGCTAACTTAAGGTGTTGACCATCTGTATTCAGTTTTCTTTTCTCTGCCAATCCTCCATCATCGTTGGATATACCTTGAGATAACATGTTCTTCTTCTTCTTTTTCTTCAGCATTCCGAGCCCTTGATGTTCATTGCTGCAGTTATCACCCACCTCCATTTATCTCTCTGGTTGGCCTTCTCTTTCCAGTTGGTGACACCAAGCGTGTGCAGGTCTGTCTGGAGATTATCTTGAGATAAAATACTCAACAACCTCAACATCATCATCATGTGCCCTGCCAACTGGCGTAGGCGCTCATGTGTCTGCACACACCATGATACCTGATTGTCTAGAACAGCCCTCTTTATGATATCCCTCCATGCCATCGTTTCAGGACAGTCAGCATAATCTCTCTTGGTCTGCCTATACCCCTTTTTTCCACTGATCTTTCAAGTTGTCACGATGTTTTCAAATGTCTCTCTTCTCATTATGTGGCAAAAGAACAGTGTTTGTCTCTTTCTTATTGTTGTATATAGAGATCTACTTTCTTTAGCTTCTTTCAAGCAATCGTTGTTAGTTACTCTGGCCGTTCAAGATATTCGCAACATTCGTCTCAGAAATCACATCTCTGTTGCTTCCAAATTCTTTATAATTTGTTCACTGACATTCCAGAATTCGCTGCCATGCGGAAACAGGTTCTATGTAACATTTTAGCAGCCTCTTTCTGGCATTAAATGAGAGCATTAAATGAGAGCATAAGATATTTTTCAACAACAACACACATAAAATAACTATTTAAAAAACGTGTCATTGATACTGAATCACTAACCAGTTAGTCTTGTGGATGATGATTCTTCGTTGTGTGTGGCTTTCTCCACGCTAAATATCTGGATTAGAACCCCTGTGTTGCAGATGACAACAACGATGACTGGCGTGATGAACAGCAGCGCAAACTGGTACACATAAATGTGGAGAGGAATGTAGATGTAGTCGTGGTCTGGCGATCCCACACAGTGGTTGTTGTGATTCTCAACCATGACAAACCTGTAAACAGAGGATTCTCATCTATGGTAAATTTGTAGATTACTCTCTACCGTGATTAACATTTAAACAGAGGATTCTCATCTATGGTAAACTTAAAGAATACTCTCTACCGTGATTAACATTAAAACAGAGGATTCTTATCTATGGTAAACTTGAAGATTACTCTCAACCGTGATTAACATTTAAACACGGGATTCTGTACTGCGGTAAATTTGTAGACTATTCTCAACCATAATAAACCTGTTAACAGAGGATTCTCATCTATGGTAAACTTGTGGATTACTCTCAACCGTGATTAACATTTAAACAGGGGATTCTGATCTGCGGTCAATTTGTAGACTATTCTCAACCATGAAAAACCTGTAAACAAAGGATTCTCATCTATGGTAAACTTGTAGTTTACTCTCTAACGTGATTAACATTTAAACAGAGGATTCTGATCTGCGTTAAATTTGTAGACTATTCTCAACCATGATAAACCTGTAAACAGACGATTCTCATCTATAGTAAACTTGTAGATTACTCTCAACCGTGATTAACGTTTAAACAGAGGATTCTGATCTGCGGTAAATTTGTAGACTATTCTCAACCATGATAAACCTGTAAACAAAGGATTATAATTTAAGGTAAAATTGTAGATTATTCTCAATATTTCCCCGTGTGGGTTCTGGTGTCCTTTTATAGGGAAAACAAGAATAGACTCACTGCCCACCCAAAAGCATGTCGTAAGAGTCGACTAATTAGAAGCTTCCTTTGAAGTCAAAAAACATCTGCATGAAGGCAAGGAACCAGAAGTCTGCATACAAATGAGTCAGATCTGTAAAAAAGATGCACATGCAACACTCAGAATCTGAAACAGGACTGCAGTCCAGAAATGGACAAACAACAAGAACTTTCCGCCACAGTTTACAGTTGGTGAATGAGAAGAAGAAGAAGATTTTCAACCTAAATAAACATGTGAGCAAAAGATTCTTATCTATGGTAAACCAGTAACTACCGTACTCTCATAAATGCTAACACTGCAGATTATTCTAAAATAAGCTCATATTTAGCCACAATATGGTCAATATATAGATTCTTCTCAGAATATTTTCAACCAGAAAAACATGTGCCCAAAGTTTTCTTATGTCTGGTAAGCACGTAGATTATTCTCAACCATAATCAGCTGTAACTACGTTGTTGCACACAAGAAAACAGGGGGCAAGAGTAGTAGTAACCTTTATCAATCGTGAACGATATTCTGAAATAAATCTCAAAATAAATTTTTCTCAAACTATGTGAACACATTATTTTTAATTATAATAAATTCGTTAAACATTTAACTGTTCAGAAAAAAAAAAAGGGGGGGGGGGGGTGATCAATGAAGCATTGATGATAGCTAATCAATCAGCTAATACCATGTGACAAGATGGGGTTATTGCTACTATTACTCACCTAAACAAGGTCTTCTTTTGCCACTTATCCCCCATTTAGCATAAGTCCTAAAAAATATATTTAAAACAGCCACGTCCTCTTATCCTTAAGTATCGCTTGCCGCTCACTCACTATCTTTTAACCTCACCCACTTCTCTGGTAGGCTCGAGGGCCCTATTGTGGGGGCCTAGTGTGGGAAAACAAGAATAGATCCACTGCCTTTCCAAAAAGCATGTCGTAAGTGTCGACTAATTGGGAACTTCCTTCGAAGTCAGAGTGCATCTGCCTGAGAGGCAAAGAACCAACAATCTGCATACAATTAAGTTAGATCTGATAAACGGATGTGCACGCAACACTCAAGATCTGGAACAAGACCAAAATCAAGTGGTGGACAGGCAAACAGAACTTTCCCATGGAATGTACAGCCTGTGAACGCGAAGAAGAAGAAGAATCTCCTCCACCAGCTCTCTTCTTAGTGTGACTTTTTTTGTTTGTCTCTTTATTTGTCGCTGTAGGTTCCCCTGCAAAGATGTTCTAGTTGTACTGTTCTCATATTTTCCTACCGAGTGACATTTAAACGTCAGCGTCTTTTCTTCACATGTGTATAATAATAATAATAAGTCGTCCCCATGTGGGATGCAATTTTTCGTTATCTGAAGCCCCACCCTGGCTTCTGACGGGGGCCCTGAATATAGCCGGGCCATAAATTTGGCCCAACGGCTGAATCCACAGGTCACGGGACAATCTAATATTTCAGTGGGTGATAGATAGGTTGAATGCAGTTCGTTGGACCTTGACTGCATGCAGTTGTGGGACCTAGGCTGCACTCCCTCGTGGAACGTAGGTAGGTGGGGTTAGGGCCAGTTCTAGATGTGTGTGTGTGTGTGTGTGTGTGTGTGTGTGGTTAAAAGCATCAGAAAGCTGGGAAACCCAGTCTTACCACCCTCTAAAATGTTTGACTGTCCTGCGACGTCATCTGGGGGGTAGGATATTTTTAAAACTTCTGCAAATTTCCCAGTGCCTTGAAACTAAGCTATGTGCTGTTTCTGTGTTCGCTTGATGAATAATGACAAAAGTTACCTGAACATCTGAGTGCAGGCCAGAAAACTGAACAGTGTAAAGATGATGATGACAGCCCCTCGTTGTTGGCACCACATGTTGCGGCGAAATGGCATGCAGACGACACACAGGCGCTCCATTGCCATGACAGCAATCAGCCACGACGACATCAGGTTGCACACAGCCTCCGCAAACACGAAGAGCTGTTTTGGTGAGGACAAGTGAAAACAAATAGAAAGCCTTAATATATATGTTTCTTTGCCTGCAGTTGCTTGTGTGTATACATGTGCGCTAGCATTAATTAGTGTTTCAGTGTGTATGTAAGTGTGTGCGTATTTATGTCTCTGTTTACACTGTGTGTGTTTGTGTGTGTGTACTTGCGTGCTTCCATATGTGCATATGTGTGTGTGTGTTAAACAGCTGAATTTTAATTTTTTTTTTTTTTTTTTTTTTAGCTTTATCTGACACCAACTGAGACGAGGTGGATAATGAAACCCAAAACAGGCACTGAATAGGAAAATAAATGGACTATAAACTGACAATTTTCGGTACAATATGGACAAGATTGAAAAGGACAGAACAGACTGGGAAAATATACTGCAAGCAATGTATGACGTAAAAACAGCACATCAGTATGATCATGGTGATAACAGCTATGATGATCATGATGCTGACGACGATGATGATGATGATGACGATGACGATGATGATGATAATACCGGGAAAACAAAAACACACCTTGCAGGCATCGTGGGAGAAAGTGTAGAACAATCCAGGTTCTGGTAAACTCTCGTTCAACATGTGCATCTCCTGACTTATGAGAACCAAGCTGTGGTAAAATCATCGAACATTGAAGTCGCTGCAGCATTAACAACGAGCGTTTAACAAAAAATATGGATATTAATTTTCAACATCTACAAAGTTACCCACTTGTGGTTCAGACATTTAGATATATCCTTAATAATTAAAACATGACCTAGCTGTGGTAGAAACATTTGTAATCACAATGAAACTTCCCTTTTCAAACTTCGTTCCTGAAGTTTGTTCGGAAACCATGGTGTTCGATAACTGAAACTATTTTCCAAGTTACAATTCATGTAGGATTGACGAATTCATTCCAGAAATTCAGATAATTATTTATTCAAATAAAACTTTACAGCTGCCCTCTCAGACCACGCCCAGCAGTCCGCTTTATCATTCTACCTGTACCTCCATAGGTTCGCAACCATTATAAGGTACCGCTGCGTCATATGACCAACCATCCTTGTCATTTTTTTGATCTGCCTGTTTAAGTGTTAGTGAAACCATTTATCTGTCAGTGCCGTGACCTAAGCACTGCCATTATGTCCGTGTGAAATGACTCGGAATAATTTATTTGAAGCTATACAATGGCTGAATTTTTTTGTTCACGCTACTATAAATCCTCACAGACACTGACCTTGTTTGTCTACTGCCAGTCCTGTGAGGGTATTATCCATCTGTTTATGAAGTCAGGGGAGACTATTGTGAATCATAGAATTCTGTGAATATGACCTTTCCCGATGGCCGCTGTCAGGGATTTGGAGATCAACGGTTTCAACAGGGATTTATCATTTCGCATTTCCTGTATGGATGAGCTTGCCGGAGCTGAACTAAAGCTGTCATGTAATGTGTTTCTGTCTGCAATCGGAAAGCGCCAGTCATATAGAAGCTAGTGTATACTCTAAAGAAGATAAAGCTTAGTGACTATGATGAATGGTTTTCATTTTCTCTGATGGCCTTCACTGGCAGATTTTATCTACCATTGACAGCCTGTGTGTATTGTTGCGCAGGTAAAAAAAATCGCTTGGCAGTCGGAAATCGAAAAGAGTAGCCTTACGACGCTGCCTGAGTAAAATTTGGAGTTAAAAATCTACCCAAAGTATTTCACGACACTCGTCAGTACTACAGAGCCTGTGCACTGTGCTGAGCTTCTTCGGACTCAAACTTGAGTAAGAAAAAGAGCGGAGCACTTATGGGTTACTGCCCGTGTGCTATGATGTTGTTCCGTTGTTTAAACTTCAAGCTTCAAAATTCAAACTGTGTTATTTTCCAGTCTTGCGCTTACACTCTGGTAGTATATGACTACTGAAGCTAGGGTTTTATCTTAACATTAAAAAATAAAGGAAGAACCCCAAATGTAAAAGTTGATGAACATCAGTTAAAGCAGGCAATACACTTTACATATTTGGAAAACATTTTTCAGAAGACGAAAGAATCAAATTTTTTCAAAATCCACCTTAGACGCAATACAACTAAACAGAGTTATAGGTCAAATGGCAACAATTCTGAAATGTAAACATGTTAAAAATGAACTCAAAAAGAGTGTTGTTCAACACAATATTCTTACCAACGCTGTGCTAATAATGTCAAACATGGACACTGCAGAAAACAGAAGGAAAATAGTCACGACAGAATCGAAATATTTACGTATATTTGCAAGGTGTAACGAGAAAAGATCGACTCAGGAACGATAATTTCAAGAGTTGAGGTAGCACTGAACCAATACTGAGCTGTATCGGTAGAAAACAGATCAAGTTTTTTGGCCACATAACAAGATTGTCAACAGACAGGGCGTCACAAAGAGCAAATATTTACATCGATAACAGAGCAAGAGGTCGACCACGCAGAAATATCGAAGGCATTAAAAAGTAATTTATACGAAGCGAACAGAAGGGCCTGTTCCAGATATCTTTTCCTGCCCTGATACTGCAAGGCCTTTCTTGTGTAGGGAAAAGAACAATAGTAAAAATTTCAGTTTGAATTTGAAACTATCGAGTGTGCCATGTTTTATTCTTATGGAATTCAAGTCACAGTTTTTCACTAGGAATAATTACTTATTATTATGTCTACTATGGCCATCTAGATGTTCATATCCATGTGGTCTGGGGTCATTTATGTAGTTGTGGAAAAGTCAAGCTGATCTAGTGCAACAAGTCTGTGAACCTGCAGATTGCCAAGTGTTTCTTTCTCCTCTTGTTCACCATCAACATGATGTAAATCCAGCACGTTTTGGTTATTCGCCCACTTCTGGACCATCAGACGTGTTTTAGACCTTGAGAATCCGTTTTACAGATCTGGCTTATTTGTTTGCAGATTGTTGGTTCATTGTCTCTCAGGCAGATGAACTCAGACCGATGCACTCCGACTTCTAAATAAACACCATAGTTAGTCGACTTTTACGATATGCTTGTAAGCGAGTCAGTAGATCTAGTCTTTTTCTCCTAAAATGGGCCCCGGTATCCACACAGCGATGCCATGGTTTTAGTCATCTCATCCCAAGGGTGGTGTCGGTTCGTTATTACTGAACCTGTGCTATTACTATCAGATCATCCCGCGAGCCACCAACACGACCGTATGCTTACCTCGACGCGCGTGTTTCTCTAATATGAAATACAATGACACCTCGGAATTCGAACACAGTCCGTTCCGAGACGACGATCAAATTCCAAATCGTTTAATTCCAAGCCATTATTTTCCAATTGAAAAACAGATGGGGAAACTAAGAATTTCTGGGTCCAACAAACGGAGCAATTTTGTTTTCTTCTGTTTATAGAAAAGAATGTGTGATCTACGCAGTAACCAACTTCCATCCACTTATGTGCAGTATACATTGTAGCGGATCATGCCTTTGTGTATAAAGTGGGTGGCGTCGACCAAACATAGAGCTTTATGTTTTGTTTTTAGACAGCACATAATTTGGTTGCTACAGAACGTTGCAACTGTCGCAGTTTTTCACTGAGTGTGGTTTCACTAGGCAGTTTTACATTTAGTAGTTTAGCATTGCTTGCTGATCGGTCGACTCTTCATACCACTGTCGAAATCAACGCTGGACGATCTGCTACCAACTTGCGGCAGCTGGGATCGAATCCCGTACCTCGACATTACAAGGCGCGTTCGCAACACCTAATCCACAGACGAAGACATAGTTTGTACAAAGTAATTTAATTTACTGTACATAGACATTGACAAAATCGAACTCAGTTTGGTCCTGGGCTGTACTTAGACCTTACACACAGTTCACTAAATATACATTTTTTTTACATGGATTTCAAAGACATTACATAGGCTTACATGCAAACTATAATTATAATGTTTAGTATACACAGATCAGATAAATTATGCATAGACTGTATGCAACAATTAATGGAATCCATTTTTCAACATACATACGTTTGTATTTTTTTTTTTATTATTATTTACATGATTGCTATCGTCATTACTCGTTAGCATTATTTCTATAAGTTACTCAAATTTTAAAAGCAGAAGTAGCCTTAGCTAATTCACGCCAAGGCCCTTAGCTATGTCACGTCATGTCACGCCAAGGCCATGGGACAAAAACCGACAAGGCTATTCGACAAATCACGTCAAGGCTATGGGAAAACTCACAAGTCTAAGGGACAAATCACAACAAGGCTATGGGACAACTCACGACAAAGCCATGGGATAACTTACACCCAGACCATTGTGCAAATGACACCAACACCCTGGGACAACTGACGCCAAGACACTGGGACAATTACCAATAAGGCCATGGGATAATTCACGCTAAGGTCATAAGACAACTCACACCAAGGCCATGGGACAGCTCACGACAAGACCATAAGACAACTAACGACAACGCCATGGGACAACTCACGTTGAAGCCAAGGGACACCTCACAACAAGGCTATAGGACACGTCACGACAAGGCTATAGGACACCTCACGACAAGGCTATAGGACACGTCACGAAAAGACCATGGGACAACTCACGACAAGGCTATGGGGCAACTCACTACAAGGCTATGGGACAACTCACACCAAGGCTATGGGGCAACTGACGCAAAAAGTGAGAAAACTCACGCTAGAACCGTTAGCCAAGCTACGCCAATGCCTGCTACCCTTTGTTGCCTACTATCGCTTCCCTCAATTCCGCCCGATTTCATCATTTCTCTTTGTTAGCTCTGTTTTATTTTACAGTCTACTTCATGTCGATTAGCTGAATTTTGCAACTAATGAATTTTTCGACGTATAAAGTAACCAATGTCACGCCAATCCATCCCAGTTCGTTTTTTACGTCAAGATTATTAAGTTGTCTTCCTTTTCTGTTTCGTGCCATGTAAGCACAGATAACATAAATGCCACGGTAAAAAATGTATTACTAGTTACAAATTATTGATGACAAACATTATGAAATACAATTTATTTTATTCCGCTGTATTCGCTATTCTCGGTGTAAAACCTGCCATCCTTTGCCACTGTGTGACCTAGATATCAGAAATCTTTAACCGGTTCCAGATGTTTAACATTTATTTCTAATTTCACTGTGACTTTATTGTCCCTTCTGTCAATTATGACCAGTTTTGTTTTCATTTAATTCAAAGCCATTTAGTTTTGATGGCTCAAGTTATTTACTTATGATGCTAGTTATCGGATTTCCTGATCCGTTTAGGGTTGAAAAAAATTAGGGTTGCATCATTTGCACTTCTCACCTGCACATCTCAGGTTATTTAAGGTTTTGGGAGCGTCTGTTCTTTGAATTGTTACAAGGTCGTTTTGTTATATAGGTTAAACAAATGAGGGATTAATCGATTATAAGCAGTGATCATTTAATGAGCATACACTAGCCTACGCAGGGTGATATCTATGCATGGGTACGTGGGTGGATAGACTGACGAAAAGTCTGATGGAAGATTTTATGGATCAACATTATCATCATGTGCCATAAAAACTGGCGTAGGCGCTCATACATGGTTGCCTGAAACAGCTCTCTGGATGATATCCCTCCATGCCATCGTTTCAGCCCATCTAGCATCATCTCTCTCGGTCTGCCTCTACTATAGATGGATAAATAATATTGATTGAAGAGTTGGGTGGGTAGTTATGTGGGTAAGTAGGTATGTATGTAGGTAGGTATGTAGGTAGGTAGGTAGGTAGGTAGGTAGGTAGGTAGGTAGGTAGGTAGGTAGGTAGGCAGGCAGGTAGGTAGGTAGGTAGGTAGGTAGGTAGGTAGGTAGGTAGGTAGATATGTAGGTGGGTAGGTAGAGAAGCAAACTTGGCAGACTGATGCAGGCAGATAGATTGAAAATACATACGTATAGACGTATGGGTGGATAATTAAACCGGCAAAGGCAAGGACGTCAGAACGTGAAGGCTTAACCGTTAATTCGCTATGAAGTTTTCGACGAATAAGGTTACCAATTTCGCGCCAATCCATCTCACTTCGTCTCTTACGACATGCACAAAAATGGAGTTAACGAGGTTGGGGAGGGGGGCGACTTCGACCCTAGATATTTACGGAGGGCTAATTGGCGCTCTAGCCTTGTAATGTATAGCTATCTTTTAAAGTAGTATTAAAATATTTAACATTTTTTAGAATGCGTTATTATATTTCTTTGCTATTCAGAGCATTATTATTGTTATTATTATTATTATTATTTTTCACTATTATTACAATTTAGTATTATTAGTATTATTTTGCGGCCCCTATTGATTGGCAACATGCAATAGTTATACCATTGTGGAAGAACAAAGGAAGCAAACGAGAATGCGGTCAATATCGAGGCATCTCTCTTTTAAGCCATGTTGGCAAAATGTATGCCAAGATAATAGAAACAAGACTGAGACCAGTGATAGAACCACAGCTGGCAGAAGAACAGATGGGATTTAGGAGAAATAGAAGCTGCACAGATGCAATCTTCACACTAAAACAGTTAATAGAAAAGAACATTGAATACAATAAGAACTTATTTGTGGCATTCGTGGACCAGGAGAAGGCATTTGACAGAGTCGACAGACAATTACTATGGAAAATAATGGCAAGATATGGAGTAAGCGAACATCTCATCGAAGTGTGCAAAAGTTTATACAAGGATTGTAGAAGTGTAGTTAGAATAAATCAGGGAACATCTCATCCTTTCACAGTGACATCTGGTGTAAGACAAGGGTGTGTCTTATCACCACTGCTGTTTATCACCTACATCGACAGTATATGCAAGAATGCCAAGCCCATGAATGAAGATTTTAGTAAGATCAACGAATTACTCTTTGCAGATGGCCAGGCCTTGATAGCAGATACAGCCATGAAATTGCAACAACATCTAATATCCATGAATGAAGAATGTAAAACAAATAATATGAGAATCAACACTGAAAAGACAGAAGTAATGTCAATAGGAAAAAAAGAAGACAGATCTAAACATAGCAATAGAATACAAAGACATTAAACAGGCATCTGAGTTTAAATATCTGGGAACTACATTTACCGAAGATGGGAAATTGGATAAAGAAATTGACATTAGATGCAGTAAAGCAAACCAAGTATTGGGACAGCTAGCCTCCCTCTTACAGCATAAGACAATCCCAATCAGCACAAACAGACATCTTATTCAAAGCATATTTATTCCAACTCTGTGCTACCAGTGCCAGACATGGTCACTCACAACAAACCATAAAAGAAAATTAGTAACCACGGAAATGAGATGTCTGAGAAGGGCTGTAGGAGTGACCATAAGAGGTAAGATCAGGAATGAGATCATAAGAAAACAAGTCGGCACAGAACCAATTCTGGATTACATACAAAGACAGCAAGTGAAATGGTTTGCCCACTTAGAGACAATGCCTTGTGACACCATACCATACAAAGCATACATGGAAAGAGAAGAAGGACGTAGAGCACGGGGTAGACCAAGAACAAGATGGAAGATAACATCAGAGAAACTCTACAACCGCACGATGTGCCTATGGTCGAGGCAGTCAGAAGAGCTAGAAACATAACCTTATATCTCCCTCGACACGCACAGCGGTAAAAGAGGAAGTGAAGAAGAAGAGGAAGAAGTATTATTTTGCACTTGAACAAGGCTTGAGTTTCCTTGAACCCTTATGTTGTCCTATATGTTTGTCCGTTATCAAGAAAGATTTCATTTAATACAGGGAAAATGGACACCAGACAATGTGGTGTTGCCATGTTCTGAAGAGACCAGAGTAGGTATGGAAAACACTTCTTTTCTTTTGTCCACGTGCCGCTAGGGGTCGCAGATTACCATTTGATCCTCATCCGAGCTGGGACACGCTCCGTTTCCCGGTGGGGTTTCAAGGTGTCAATGACTCCTTCAGTCCATCGTCTTATTCGTCGTCCCCTGCCTCTTAGTGTTACTACTTTCCTGGTGTACTCTCTCGTTGTTGGCACCTTCAGATAATTATTATTTAATGGCCATGTCATTTCTGGTTTTTTTCTCTATGAGTGACATAAAATAATTGACGCGCTGCCCCCCCCCCCCCCCTCTTTACTAACAAACATATTGTAAAGTCAACTAATTAGTTTTTTTTTTTTTTTTAAAGTCGTAGTAAATAAGGCTGAGAAGGAAGGAACGAACAGTCTGTATACAAATAGGCTAGATCTGTAAAAGCGTATGCACAAAAAAAAAAAAAAAAAATTCTGAAACAAGACTGAAGTCCAGAAGAGGACAAATAACCAAAACTTTCCGCCAGTTGACATGCAGTTAACACAAAGAAGAAGTCGAAGAAGAACATGCCAATAGTACTTATTATTACCCCTTCCTTCACATCTCTTCTTACCACCCGCTCAAGGGAGGCAGACCGGCCCAGTCAGCCACGTCATCAGAAGTCACTTATTCCTGAAGCTATTTCGTGTAGTGTTTGCTTGGCCTCTGGGGTCTGTCATAAATGACACTAATTTGCACTGTTGACGCTCTGAGTCACAATCACGCGTAACGCCAAATAACTAAATATGCTTATTTCATAGATATGCAAAGTCTTTACAGCTAATGAATCTTTCGACTCCTGACCCCCAACACAGTTCTATCATCGCAATAATGGCAAACACGGGTCACGAAGTAAAGGAAAAACAAACAGCTAGGCGCAAATACTTGCTGTTGTTATTTGTTGGGTTTCGTTTACATACGTGGGTGAACATACTGATATACGTAGTAATTTGTGCTGAGTTCTGAAGATCAATTTGACTTCGTAGCTAGTTATTACAAATTAGCAGCGAGAAATTACTTCAGACAAACACTGTATATATTAAATGATTTTCTCCAAAGTCTCATTTCGATTCATTTTTCAGAGGAGATGACTCAGAGGGCAAAAAGTGAATAAGTTCAGAGAGCTGGAACCCGGGGCTTAGGGACTTTTATCGCCCATACAAGGAGTCTCAAGAACCAGATAATAAGAGCTGCTGGTCAAACATTCTTTGACGCTTTTCCAGCACCGAAATACAAGCCACTACCATCTCATCCCCGCCTATTAAAGAGCTAATCTCTCTGCACACTAAATCCAATTGTATTAATTAATTTAATGTAATTACCATTTGACTCACATTGGTCGAACAGAGATACAATTTGAAAGTGAAGTGGCACAACATATACCCAATTGGCTACATTCACAGTTCAGGGATTCGACAAGGGCGTCGAGACCAATCAAGATCAGAGAGCCGACCTTTTCTGTATGACGTAATTTGCTAGATTCTTAAAATGCAGTTGACAAGGATAGTGCTTTACGTGTGATTTACCTCACACGGAACAGGCAAATGTTGAGACTGGATGAAGCTTTAACAATGAGACTGAATACCCTCTCTTGTGTAAACAGAAGGAATTCATCACAAATCTGAAGTTGCCTGGTAAATGACATGACTATTGTGAACTTCCGGTGGTTAAACTAATACAAAGTATCAAAAGCAACCATGTATATTTAAATGACATTTTCTTAGTTCAGTGTGTGTGTGTGAGTGTGTATTTCATTATATGTTGATGTAACCTGGTTAAATACAACGAACTATAGTAAAGTAAGTAAAGGACCCTTTTCCACGCCTTTGAGCGTGTATGTCATATAGGGCTAAACCTATATTTTATAGACCAATCGGCACAAAATAGGTGACGTCGTCAGCTTCACCCCTGCTACCTTGACTTTCTAAGACTAAACCCGGTACCCACTCAAGGCTGGGTCGACCTGGGAGCCAAGGTCATTTTTGAAAAGTCATACAACGAAATATGCCTAACAATAAATTTTGCAGTGTATTTATTGTGTCATCATTACTTAGATTCATTACCTGAAAACATAAACATATTTTTGTTTTAATTGTTGCCAGACATAAACACTTTAAAGGTAGTGCACAAAGGACAGTAAACCAACAGAGAACTAGTGTTGTCAGTCGCCAAACACTAAGCGAGGTGCTGAAGAAGGGGTCTGAGTGCTTATGGACTTGTCTAGTGCACTATGACAGTGTTTCCCAAACTTGTCTTCGTCGTGGCGCCTTTTTTCACTTAATTTTTTTTTCCACAGCGCATTAAACTAAGTAAAAGTATGACTATTCTAAAAAAAAAAAAAATCGTGTATGTTCGAATATTTCGCGGCGCCCCTGTAAAGAAGTCGCGGCTCTCTGGGGCGCCTGGATGCACAGTTTGGGAATCACTGCACTATGAGGGTGATTGGTCGATTGACTTACTAACCAACATTTGCAGAGTACAGCGGGCTTCTGTAGGTATGCCTGATATGTCGTGTTGAAGATTCTTACCGCGAAAAAGATATAAGTAATCAGATGCTTATTTTTTTTACAAATTAAATATGTGAACACTGAGAAAGAGATTTAAAAAAAAAAAAACTGCAGATAAATTTGTCCAAATCATGTTTTGTAACCTGTGCCATTTATCCAATGTCATCCTTTTCAGGACGAAATTTGTTGTCATTTTAAGCCCTACTCTGGCTTTTGCCAGGGGCCGCGATATAGGCAGGCCATATAAATGGTCAAATGTCTGAACGCGGTTTCTGGGACCTCTCCACGGTGATCCTCATCCACATGGTGGCACTTTGTGTCATTGGGTGTTTATCGCTTGTGTGATGTCCTGGTGGGGTAGAAATTCAGTTCAGTTCGTATCGTAACCAAAAGCTACCAACGACCAGCTCGCAAATACTATCCTCGCTTTTGCCTCTAATTTGCCACACACATAGAAAATATTTATGACAGTCACTTATTCACATAAGAAAGAAATAACACTTATAGTCAATAGCTGGAATGCTTGAGAGTTTACCTAACAAAACAACTTTAAACAGTCTGCGTTGGGAATTATAGAGATAACTTATAATTTATAATTCAGTGTTCAAATATCTAAAGAAATAACGTGACCTACATGTTATATGTGAGGTCTAACTTTGTAGTTGTTAGCTTCGATTTTGCCTGCTCTATGCTAAAAGTCGAGATGACTCACAGTAAACAAAACATAAAAAAGGTAAAGGACCCTTTTCGACCCCTTTAGGCGTGTTGGGCATATAGCGCAAGACCTATATTGTAATAGACCAATCGGCTCAAGATGGGTGACGTGGTCGGCCTCCCACAGACCGCCTTTACTTCTCGGGACTACACCCGGTACCCACTCTGGGCTGGGTCGACCTGGGAGCCAAGGTCATTTTTTGAAGAAAAAAATCCGGCTCCGCTAGGGAGGGAACCCATGACCTTCCGATCCGCGGTGAGCGTCTAGCCGCTCGGTCACGGCGACTCGCCGATGACTCACGGAAAGTGAATGAGTATAGTTTGTGTCAGAACCCCAGGGTTTAGGAACTTTCAGCGCCCATGTAGAGTCAGCAGCACTAACTAATAAACAGCTGTTGGCCAAACATTCTTTGACGCTTTTTTTAATAGTGAAAAACAAAACACTTACATCCCAACCCTTCCTGTTAAAGAGTTAGTTTCTCCGTACAAGTGGCCTAGAATATAGACAGACAATGTCAGGCGCCGTTGAGGCGTAGATTGTTTATGGTTTTAGACCCATAATTTTAATAAACAAATCGCCACTCACTGAATAACGTGTTTAATAATTCACCGGCCCTTTGAAGAATATTCTCTGGCATTCGTTTTAGACTAATTCGAAACAGTAGCTTTCCCATGACGATTGTTTGGAAATTAGTTCCCATGTACTGCAATAAATGGTGATTATTTTGATAACTGTCCGGTACACAATGAAAAATCCGCAACTCACGGGAGACTATATGCTGCAGATGATCTCCTGAGAGTGAAACGCCTATGACGCTTGCAATTTGATCTTATAAAAAAATCTCCTGTTACGCTGTTAATTAAATGTGAGCCTGGTGATAGTTTGCCTTGAATCCGTGTCTTTGAAAAAAAAAAATTTTTTTCAATATACCGCGAATAAACAACAACTAGATGTTTGTTTACAGATATTTTCGAATTCTCACAATGAAATGATTATTAACAGGTTTTATGCCAAATGTTAACAATTTACTCATAACGGTTACTGATTTACAATATTTTTAACTTTCGGCAGGACGTTTGAAACAGACTATAATAGCAAGATATACTTTTTCTCAATTCTGACTGTAACTGCATCTTGCATACAGTATTATTTCTTCAGCCCAATCGCACGCAATCATTTATAACATAAAATAACAACTTCTTTGAATACAATAAATTAAATTGATAATTTACTGTTTTATCTTTCAGTCGAAATCGACCTGCCAGTAAAGGTCAGTTGTTAAAAAGAAAACCTTCTTAATGTGAATTCAAAACCACAGTCTCACTTAAGGAAGCATGCGTCTAGCCACTGCTCTACTGCTGCTTCCTGTTGACAGACACAGCCAAAAATAGATCTGTTGATGAAGAGACATGCTCTGTGGTTATCGCGGTGCAGGGGCGCCTACATCAAAACACCAGTGGGGGGAAAAAACACACAGAACAAGTTGAGGTCTGGGCGGTGCAGCCAGTTTGAAATGTTACTGAGGTGCGGGCACTCACAAGGCCAAAACAGTATTTAAATTTTGATGATGATGATGATGATGATCAGAAGGATAATGATGCAGGTTTTAATGGCAATAAATCAGTCAATAAATGTCGTCTCTATGATGAAGAGGGCTCTAATGGATCACCAATATGCTACATCTCTTTTTGCACACTCTCCGACTGCTGTTGACAATCTCTTGATGTTGTCCATCCAGTTGTAACATGAGTGGCGAGTGACTTTTCTAAATCATTTCACACACAACCTTTAGAGAACAAACTTTCTTATTTGTGAAAAATGGTCGGGAGGGAGTGGATGAAGTGGTGGGGGATTTAAGCTGTATGTTAGCTTACCAACAATATTAATTGAGCCCTCTAACCCCACCCCCACCCACCAATGGAAGGGTTCGCACAGGGTTAGGACGCTCACATGTGCTGGTGCCCTTGTCACCAAGATGTCTCTCTCTAAAGTGTGGTTTGGGTTTATTATTTTGTCCTTAATTGATGTTTGTTCGTTGTTGCCGAAGAGCATCACAATATCATCTGTCAGTGTCAGACTGGCTTTGGGGATCGCTGATTAGGCCAATCGGAACCCAGAAACCTGTCTGTTGCAACGAGGGTGCAGAGATGTAGAATGACGTTTGGAAGGAAGTAACATGACATAGGATTTTCACATGAAACTAATCCAGGTGGCTTCTCCCATTTTCAAATGTTTACTAGTTAAAAGGGCTGGCACTCGCATAGGTAGTAGAACAGGCGATCACACATGCGGTAATCGTTTCAAATTCTAAGCGCATGCTTCAGAAAATCACTGCAGAGAGTCTTTGCACCGAATGGGTAGAGTAATGTTCGTATTTTCCCAGGGAAACTCTCTAGGCAGTAATATGGGAGTAAACTTTAAGATAAGAGAGAAAGACGCGAGAATGTGAATACTCGTAGAAACACGAGATATACAAGCAGGGCTCAAACTAACACATGTAACCAAGAACGAGTTATAAGGTTAGACGAAGGTCTAATCAGTTAGTTTGTGATTCGCAGCCATGTTAGAGGTTGTGTTTTGTGTGAATGCGACATAGTATAGATGAACAGCGTGGAGGAGATTAAATTCGACAAAATACCGCACAGCCAGAATCCAGTCGTTGCCAACTAGCCCGATGGTGGAGCTGTACTGCCAGTGGTCGGAGATGCTCGTGTGAGACCTATACATAGGGCGCGATTGAGACGTGATGATTTCAAAGGAAGCAGCGAACGAGAATGACTGTGAACAGCGGTGAAGAACTTTGTCATTGTTACTAGTTGAATATATGGACACGCTAAAGAGTACTGACGGTTACTGGACCAGATTGTCTTCTGTAAGTAATGAACATAAAAACTGCTCTTGTATCTCCTCAATAACGTATGTGTGCGTCAATCCATCATGTGTGTCAGACATAGTAAAATCCCAACCAGATCACACGAGGAGAACAACGTCGCCGGTATAAAACATTCGAAAGTCGCAGTTAACCTCCATCATCTGGATCTACACACCGGGACACGCATGAGTACATGGTAATGAAAGAGCTGACCAGTTGGCAAGTAAGGCACCAGTGCAAGCGGGAAGAAGCGTAAACAGAGCTGATATCATCAACGCTGTACGGATTTGGGGGATAACGGCGAATCTCTGACGCCAAAACAGCTGCGTGACCAAGGAGAAGTTGAAGCACGTCTTTGTCGTCTTCGAGGTAAATACAGGAGATACTATAACCAGCTCCTCATGGGAACAATCAGTAGAGGTACCTTGAAGATGCACGGGGATGCCTAATGTGAAACTACGTCGATTTTGAAAACAACATAACAATGGCTGGAACCCACGGAGAAGGGCACATACCCCCCCCCCCCCACCGGGGGACCCCTTGGTCCCATTTCCCCCTCAAGAGATTTAGAAGAGGTTAGAGCCCCTTATAAATAGTTAGAGGTCGGAATGGATTCCTCCCCCACCTCATTTATCTAGACAATTTGCAATGTAGCTAAACATGTCTCTTAATCTCCTTTTTCTAATCTTTCCAGACCATGTAAAGTTATCTTTTTGAGTAGTTATTAGTAGAAGTACATTTTACCCCACTAGGACATCACGCAAGCGATAAACACCCGATGACACAAAGTGCGACCATGTGGATGAGGATCACCCGTGGAAAGGTCTCAAAAACCCCATTCAGCCATTTGGCCATATTCATGGCCGTTTTATACTACGGCCCCAGGCAAGAGTCAGGGTGGGGCTTGAAAAAAAAAAAAAGGAAAAATTGCATCCCACGACGAAATAACTGGATTTATCAAGTGGTCTTTCTGCTCTCTTCTTCTCTTCGCCGTCTGTAAACTCTGTTTAAAAGTTACAGTTGTTTGTTCATTTCTGGATCCTTTCTGGCTCATTTGTTTTTAAATTGTGACTAATTATTTCAGCTAGATTACTAAATACATTTGCAGTTCAGCACATTGTTATCATTTTTTACTGCATACTTAAGCATGATTTAGACCCCTTTAGCTCCCGTTCTCCTAAAAAATAAGGTAAACAATTTTTTAAAAGTTTTTTTTTTTTTTTTAGTTGAAGTTTGCACCCGTTTTCTAGGGTTGTATATATAAATAGCTGCATATCCTTTGCATGACGTTGCGTGTTAAGCTCACCTTTTGTCGATTCTTGTTGGTTTCAACAAGGAAACTTACGTTTAGTATTTTGCAATTGCTAAGTAAACGGTGGACAATTATACAGTTAAGGCCAGGTGCTAAATCCTCTGCAGCCTAATCGAACTGGTCATGTCAAAATTATAAAACAGGTTGTTGTTTTTTTTACAACGACTATGGCTTCCAGGTCCAGCAAGCCTCAACCGGATACTAGGAAAAGACCAACAAAGTAGAGGCGACGAGGTGATGTGGACCATTTCACCCACCGAGTGCTCAATAATCTATAAAATATAGGTCTAGCCCTATATGCCAGACACGCCTAATATTCTAGAAAGGGTAATTTGAATGAGTGCCGATTTGTTTACAAAGTAGGAGCATTATTAACATTATTTGCGCTTGTAGCGTGATTATCACCTTTCACCTATATGTATAGATAACCCGGTACAGATATGCGGTACAGATAATGCGCTACAGATATGCGGCTCCCAATGCAAACAAAAACTGTTGTCGATCAGGCTTGTGCTCTAAGCACTCTTTTTTATGGCCGTGAAACTTAGTCAACTCATTCAGGGCAGGAAACAACAACGGTTAAATAGCTTATACATGCGATGCATAGGAAGAATTTTTTGACATCAAATGGCAAGACACAAACACTGGGGTGCAACAAGAAAAGATTTAGTATTGTCGGTACACTCAAAGAGAACATCCAAGAGCTCTCTAGTGACGAATTGAGTCAATTTTCTTGAAAAAAATAACTAAATTCTCAAGCTCTAGCGATTATTCTAACTAGGGCTGTACCGAATATTCGCTTCATTTTTGCTTCGGGGCCGAATAGTGGTCTTAATTAACTTTTCGGTATTCGGCCGAATACTTGCGGTCGGGCCGAATACAAATAGTGATTACCTCACATCCGTTTTGCATACACTGCGACGGACTGAAATAACTCTCACATTAACACATTATTTGCTGTTGCCTAAGTCTATCGTAGCTGGGGAAACTGCGTCCCGGTTGCGTGGTACAGCAGCTGGCAAGGTCTTTGCCAGCTGACTCGACCTGGGCATTGCAGCAAAGGTTCTCTAACTAGGTGCTTATGCCAGTAGTACCGCCGCAAAAATCAAGAAAAATTGGCAATAAATTGTGACATTTCTAAAGAAGGCATTAAGATACTTAAAAGTTAAAATTTAAATTGTTTTTCCTCGCCACTGTCGAAGAGAGTTTTCTTCCTTGTTTAACACTTAAAGTGTATCATATTGCATAAAATTCCAACCACAGCGTGCTAAAAATTGTCTTTATATTTATCTAGAGGTGCGACTGATCCTCCATCTGTATTCGTGAAGTGGTCAAGCAAGATTTGGCGGAAATTTGTAAGGGAAAAGTGAGGTCTGTACAATAGTCACTGTTAGCCTCGTCAAGTAAGCACTTATATTTAAAGGCAATGCGTTGCGAGTACTGGACAATCTTTTGGCAGGCCAAACAATTGCTTGAGGCCTCAGAGATGTGGTTTTACAGAATAATGGTCAAAATACCCTGGATAGCAACAACAACAACAACAACAACAACAACAAAGAAAGCAACCAAGAGGTTTTGAAAGTTGCGTGAGCCCGAAGAAAACTAATCACGACATCAGAAGGAGACAATCATCATTTTTCGGCCATGTTGTCAGAAGAGAGAAAATGGAACACGTGGTGACCACTGAAAAGATCTGTGAAAGAAGGGATATAGAAAGACAACAAAAGTAGATTCTTGACAGTCTTGTTGCATGACAAGGAGGTGTGTCAGCACACCAACTAATACATGCTGCAGGGAATCCCAGATTGTGTGGAGGCATGAACGCCCCCACCAGTTGGCAAGGCATCTGATGATGATGATGATACACTATTCGTAGTCGTATTCGGCCGGATAGTTGGTCCCGCTTTTCGTATTCGGTCGAATAGTGAAAATCACTATATATAGTATAGCCCTAATTCAAACAGCAATTAATTTGCTTCCTGTTTCACAAATAAATAGTGTCCTTCAGATTTGCTACTGTTTTAATGTTTGTAATAATACAATTTGTTGTATAAAGCTGAAACACGATAACTGATTATCGTTTTTGTGTTAACGATGATAACAATTGACAACAGCGCATATGTTGCGCGAAAAAAAACTCACACAAATAAAAACACTAAGCAGCAACTGGAATACGAGTTTCTCTTCAAACAATCAAAAATTGTCTGATCACGTAGACCTTTATTTAAGAATACCTTCTATTCCATTCCTCATCAGTTGCCTCTAGTTTCGGGTTCGTCTGAATTGAGCAAGACAACACAGCAGACAGACAGCAAATCAATGGTGCCGTGTAGTGTTAAGTGACAACTGCAGATTTTGTCTGGGCGTCAACGATAGCTATCGACGGGCCTGAAAACGCTGGAGAGAGATTTATGCTGATTGAGCTATTGAAGAACACGACAGTTACAGGCATCTAGTCTGATGAGCTGAGCCGGTATCTATACCGGTGAGCGTATCGACTTGCACGCTTTTAAGATGGGGACTATAAATGGGCAGAGATATATGAATGAGGTCATCAGGGCGCGTGTTACTCCCTAAATAAGACAGCTCGGTAGTGAATTTCATATTATTCACAACAATTTCCCTTCTTCTAAAGGGCAACCCTTGTCATCACACATGCTGTTGTCGATAACGCCACGCATCTCTGTGTGGGTATACTCGTACTCCTGACCTGAATCCAATATAACAAGCTTGGAATATGTTGAGAGAGTGATTTACTACATTCCGCGCCAACCACAGACATGTGATGCCCCAAAGGAAACCCTAAGACGGCGGGCGCTAGTCAGGGAAGCGGCCTGCGGACCTAATCTGGCCTGCGGACCAAATCTGGCCCGCGGATCATTGCCTGCTCTATTAATAATCTTTCCATGATGGTGTTTGGGCTTCTCGTTCGTAGCGATCCGTAATTTCAAATCAAAATTGTGACCCTTGAGTTAACTTAGCTGAATAGGACTGACCTAAGGGTTCACTCTATACACTTCCGCAAAATAAACTGAACAGACTTACTGTGTCAGTTACACCTCTGTTTTTGATTCTTTGATAATGCAAGAGGTCGCCCTCGATGTAAATGGCCTAAGAAAATTCAACATTTCTATAGTGCTCACACATGAAAATTTGGCAGTCACATTTTCAATTATTTTTTTATTTTTTACTACCCTTTTTCTCTCCAATATCAATTATACAAAAATTAATCGCGTTTTACTGTTTAAATGATTACTCCCAGATAAAATAATATTGAGAATTTAGGTAAGGATCCCTTTTCACACCTTTAGGCGCATCAGACATATGTGAAGAGCACCCGTATTTTTACAGACCAGTCGGCACTAGGTGGGTAGTGTGGTCAGCATTACGCCAGCCACCTTTACTTCCCCAGGACATACATCCATCCTTGTACCAATTTTAGACTGGATCGACCTTCGACGAAATGTTGAATAGACGTTCTATAAAATATTGTTTAAAGATTTATGTATTACATGTTAATACAGTTTCATATATATGTTACTAACTTTTTGTGGAGAATTATGTATATATATATATGCCAATACATAGCATCTTTGGAGTGTCTATGTTTACTTGCATTTCTGATCTTGAAATATCCCCCTACTATTCTATTCACTGACATGTCTAGACCCTGCAGTCCAAGTCCTAACCGGTTTCTTATTGTCAACAATTCGGTACAGTAATTTAATTAGAAATTTATATTCGCCTGACTAGATAAAAACAGTATTTTTTATTGCTAAATATAGTTTGGAGTTAGCACATTGTTGGAAACTTCGTTTTCGAGGCAACTATCAGCTTAAGTGCACAGACTGGGGGCATCCTTTCAATGATCATCTGTCCATATCGTTCGCACCTAACGACTCAAAAGTCCTAATTGCAATGTTACAATCATGTTTTAATCAACATCCTAAAAGCATTACAACTCGAGACATGATGAAAGACACCAAATTCAAACCCTTCTATCTGATCTACAACGATGAGATGGTCAGGGTGGCTGCGTGTCGTTTATCCCCTTGGGGTTGCCGCCTGAAAGGTTTGACATCCTGAGATCAGAAGATCCCAGTCTGGATGATCAACCAACAGGATCTAAAAGTCTGACACTATAAGAATTTGAAAAAAAAAAACAAAAAACATAGTTCCAATCAAAGTTGGAAAGCAACGGTAGCTCTTGATTAAAAATTATAAAATTTTGAGAACAAATGTCTCAGAAGAACACTAAGTCTGCGTTGGACAGATTTCAGATCCAATACGCAAATAAGACGAGGGACCAAACAAAATAATATATCCAGTTTTATAGGAAAGCGCCGCCGTATGCTGAAAAGGAAAGACTGACTACATCAGTGCTCGTAACAAACTAGTTGACCAAGACTAGTTATTCTATTCAAATTCGAGGAAAGATAATGATCGGCTTTATTGCACCCACATGCTTCCCCTATTAGGAGCGGCTGGCCCAATAGTTAGGGCGCTGGCTGTCATGCCGGAGATTCGGGTTTGATACGCGGTAATGGATGACAATTTGTGTTAACCGACGCTGAAGTGGCTTACTGGTCTGTCAATGGGTAACTCAGTCGCTGGTCGGAAGGTTGTAGAGTCTGGTCCTACTTGGTGGCGATCAGCATTTAGCCATCAAAATGGCGCAACAACAACAACAAAACACTGATGACAATTTACCCCTAAAGCTCCCCCTCGGAGGGTGTTGGTTGAACTTGCTCGAGTTGTTCATCAGTGAAAAACGGCAACGTCGGCTTTGTGGCTAAGTCGATGCGAACGCTTCGTAATGCCGGGGTGCTGGGTTCGATCCCAGCTGCCGGCCATGCGCCTTGCGTTGGTTTCGACAGTGGTATCAGGGTCTGCCTCGAGTGCTAGAGGTTCCGGGTTCAATCCCCGGTAAGAACTGGGATTGTTTCACGTGGACTTGGATTTCTAGTATTTACCCTGGTCTCTGGGTATTGAGATCGGACGCCTGGGTGCATTGTTGTGCACATACAAAATCCCTTGGCAGTTGGAAATCGAAAAGAGTAGCATAATGGCGCTTCCCGGGCAAAATTCAAAGTTAAAAATTTACCCAAAGTATTTCAGGATCTTCGCCGATGCTACGGAGCTTGTGCACTGTGCTGAGCTTCTTCGGACAGACTTGAGTCAGAAGAAGAACGGAGCATTTACCCGTGTGCCATGATGTTGATCCGTTGTTCAAAACTACAAACTTCAGACTAATCCGACATATCTGAATCCTTGACTAGTCCGTAGACTAGTAGCCCGTCGCTAATGTAGTACTTCTTAAATATAGCACAACTTATGAACTGTATTGCTACAGCGACGAACCTGAGAGATTTCTAAAATCCCAGTATACACTAGTCTGAGGTCAGAGCCCGAAACCGAGGCCAATACTTTCAGATCGCAGAGTAAAAAAAAAAAAAAACTTCACAACGAAGATCACCTTCCAATTCTCTTTGAGGAGAGTTTCGTCATGTCATTTAAATAAACATTTATGGGGAACCTACATTTATTAACATGCATACTAATGACATTGTTAATGCGGAATATGTTCACTTCTAATGTGTGTAAATGTGTTGTTCGTCCATCACTAGTGGTGAAGACCACTTTTCATCCAAAGTAATCTTCTTCTTCTTCTTCGCGTTCACCAGCTGTAAACTCTGGCGGAAGGTTCTGGTTGCTCGTCTACTACTGAACTGCAGTCCTGCTCCAGAACCTGAGTGTTGCGTGTGCATCAGTTTTACAGATCTCATTCTCTTGAATACAGACTGTTGGTTCCTTGCGTCTCCGGCAGACGCACTCCGTCTTCAAAGGAAGCTCCCCAATTAGTTGACTCTTACAATATGCTTTTGGGGAGGCAGTGGGTCTATTCTTGTTTTCCCCACAATGGGGCCCCGGAACCCACACAGGGGATCCAAAGTAATAATAAGCAATGATTTTGAGTACGAAGGTGGCTGATTAGTCCAACATCAGCTTGAAGGTTCTTGAGCAGTGCGGACAGCAGATGGAAGTCGCAGTAACTGTGGGATTAACTATATGATTCTTTCTAGTCTGCCTCCGTACCATGCCTTCTGCTCTAATATTTTTTTCCAATCCGTCGTAGAGCTTGTTATGACAAAAATGTTTCAGCTTCCCAGACAGAATGCTGTTTTTTAGCCAGTCTTCCTTGATGATCAGATCTTTCAAGATGTCAGTATTTCTTCTCTTTTTTGTCCAAGATATTCTGAGAATCTTTCTATAGAATTTTAGCTCAAAAG
The DNA here is from genome assembly GCA_905116865.2 of Candidula unifasciata. Classification (NCBI taxonomy): domain Eukaryota; kingdom Metazoa; phylum Mollusca; class Gastropoda; order Stylommatophora; family Geomitridae; genus Candidula; species Candidula unifasciata. The sequence goes on from CAJHNH020002810.1 coordinate 49,514, forward strand.
CCCCTATTCTCTTTCTTAAGGACTGCGAATAACACATCCACTGCGACTATTATTTTCATGGGGTGGGTAACAGGAAACAATGTCATTGTGACTAACTAAGCCTTAAATAAATGTGAAGCATTGTGGACTTGGCCATGAGGGAATTGAATCATAAGGAATTTATTATAATATTTTAATGTGTGTGTATGTATGAGTGGTGTAGTAATATATATTTGTTGCAGAAAAGATGTCATATATTTTGAGTGAATGAGTATATTAGGGTGTTACATAACACTGAGTAAAAAGAAGTAATTCGAAAGAGTTGGAGATGATGAAGATTAGCTGGCGTTTGTGGTGAATGAAATACATGTAATTATATTGATACATTTTATGTCTCACTGTTTTTAGCATGATGTGACATTGGTTGAAACATGATTACATGAGGAGCCCGATATATGTGTGTGGCATATGGTAATGGGATTTGTAAATATGCAAAATTCATTGTCAAAGGTGTGTTAAATTGTTTGTTTTTCTATTTGCAGTTAATAGTACTGCCTGGGTAAAATGTTGGGTGCGTAGTTTTAGGGTTAGTGTTAGGTTGCCTAGTAGCTAGTAGTAAATCCTTGTCAGGTATACTAAGTTTACACCAGTTTTCTGGGGAATGTTCCCTGTCAGTAACTGACTAGCTGTTGGTGTTTTCAAGTAATGTTTTCGTTCCACCATTACATGATATCTATACTGTTGAGCCAAATTAGCGATTCTGATTTCCAGAGCTCGTAGTAGAAAACATTCCATCTACCACTGTTTGAGCTTCAGATACCTGCTGGAGTCTCTATCGTAACAAGAATCCCCTTTTCTTTGCTTCCTTACCTGTCTTGAAGTCAGAAGGCGCCCTTTACGTCTCCTCCCCTCTTCTTCTTCTCGTTCCCATGGTACCATTATCTCTTCTGTGTCATAAATATAAAGTAACCTTTTTGGTAGATTGAGGCGAGCTGAGTATATGCTAGACGAATTCTGTATAAAAATCATCACTTAACAGGTGATTTCCAGAAAAAAAAATTTTTTTAGTTTGAAGGGGCCTAAAAGTCCAAGTCAGTGAGTCAGTGACAGTAATTCTTGTTTTGATGGGTATTTTCCCTACTTGTGGTTTTTGGGAGAGATGGAAAAGAATGGGGTGGCATGTTTGGAGAAAAGAATAGACACAATGCCTCTTACAATACATATAATGAAAAAAGTGATAAACTATCCTGAGGATTTGTTCTTTGGAGCTGAGGAGTAAGATATAACAGCCCAGATTGAAATTACATGTTTCAACCGCCGTCTTAAGAAGATTCGAACACATCAGCACCGCGAAATTGTTCTAGCCATTGCACAGCTGCCTCGGCCAGCTTATGTTTTCAATGCACACAAACACATACTTGCAATCAATCAACCAGGTGTATCTCTACATTAAAGTTGGCTGCCATTGATCTCTACCACTTCCTGTCTCTTGCCCTGGTTCTACGCATCATCATACCTCTCACCCATCGCTTAATGCTGTCCTCCCACTCATCCACCTGTCTACCTGTTGCTTGTTTGACTTCCAGTGTGGTTTTAGAAAAAAAAAATTGGGGGAGGGGGTGGGGGGGGGTGGGGAGGGGTAAATATTTTACCCGCTTTTCCATTTTTTTTAAAATTGGTTTTATTTTCAGAAATTCCTATTTCCTCTCCATAGAGCCTCTGTATTTAATTGTTATTGTTTCAATGAAATACACATACACGTGTAAACATACACACAACAAATATTTGAAAGAGACGCAGTTTTATTGAAACATCTATTCTCCTTCCTTTACGGCTTTTAAATTTGTGTTTTCATTTAAATACAGCTAGCAAGAAGTATATACAGTTCTTAATGGACATCCCTGCCTACGTCACCAAATTTCCAAACTAAATTCAGCACGACCACACAGTGCCTCGCTGATTGCTCAATTATGATGTAAGAATACAGCTGGTAAAAAGATAACATGGTCGCGTGTGTGGTAAATAGTAAGGGGGAGACATACGAATTACTGGATGATTGAAAAAACAATCCGCTAAATAAATACTAAAGCTTGGTATTTGTGTTGTTTTACTTGATTTATAAACGTAATCTTGTAATTTTCTAGGCACATTAATGTAAGTGATTCTGTATACCATTAGTCAGTATCCAACGATATGCCTGTTACTGTAGCACATTAACTGATTATGTAGTGGCACGCCAAGTTACTTGAAATCAAGTTTCAGTATAGTCCGTTCCAAAAGTTGCGCCCTTCATGAAAAGTAAATAAGTAAAGGACCCTTTTCCACGTCTTTTGGCGTATAGGGTATGTAGGGTTTTGGACGTATATGTTTGTAGACAAATCGGCACAAGATGGGTAATGTGGTCAGCATCACGCCGGCTGCTTTACTTTTCCGGGGCTGCACCCGGTACCCAATCAGGCTGTGTCGACCTGGGAGCCAAGGTCATTTTTGACAAAAGTCTGGCTCCGCCAGGGAGCGAACCCACGACTTTCCGTTCAGGGGCGAGCGTCTAGCCGCTCGGCCACGGCGACTCACGAGCTCTTCTTGCTTTGACATATATCTCTAAAACACATGAACGGATCAACAGGAATTTGTGCATGTGGTCTTTAATCCCACACATCCTTTTGATTTCATAACTTACTGCACATGTGCAGCTTTTTCTTAGACAAGATAACTTCTTTTATCTTTGTCTGGCTCATAAAAAAATATTTACATTAACATTACTTTCTAAAATCCAACCAACAAGCATTAGGACAGTATATTACGTATCTACGTCAATATTGGAAACAAGCGCGCCTCAATTTATTACGCCCATTATCTGCAAAATGCGCACAGTTTGATGTTTTGCTAACTTCTTTACAAGTCATTGACTATTAAAAAGTTAGTTGCATATCATTTACAGGACGTTGCAGAACCAATCCCAGCATTTGTTGAAGGCAAATGTTCGTCCAGTAGTTTGCCACTGTCCCTGGACAGTCGGCTTCTCGATACTACTGTTGAAACCAACACAAGGCGCAAGGCCCGCAGCTGGGATCGAACCGGCCCCACGGCATTACAAGGCGCGTTTGCAACCCCTAAGCCAGAGACGCCGACTAAATGCATTCTTTGAATGGGTGTCTGTCTTTTTTTTTTTTTTTTTCTACAAGGACATGACGTTTAATACGTTGCATGTCAAATTTGAACAATTTTCACCTGTTTCTGAGTTACAGATTTTTGACTGACCGACTTTCTACTTCACTAGGACCACGCAAGCGATAAACACCCGATGACACAATGTGCCACTATGTGGATTACCGTGGGGAGGTCTCAGAAACCGTGTTCAGCCATTAGGCCATATTTATGGCCGGGCTACATTGCGACCCCTGGCAAGAGCCAGAGTAAGGCTTTAAATAACGAAAAATGTCATTCTAACAAAAAACGGGTTGTAATTTTATTTCTACGGATATTGAGAGATTTTTAAAGTAGGGCAAAAAATGTCTACAATTTTCACCGATCGGTTTCTGAGTTACAGACTTTTAAAGTTATGCACGATTTTAAAAATAGACTATTTTATATAAAAAATATTGAGTCCTTTTGCAACGTACGTTTGGCTTAATAGGTACCAGGAGTCTGCCGGGTAATGCTTCAAGCTTTCATTATGAATTATAAAGTAAAGAACCTATATCACAAGAGTGGCGCTCAGTATATGGTTTTACTGCATATTTTTATAGACTTACTGGCATTCCGTGGGAGATGTTATCAACATCATGCCGACTGACTTTACCTCCACATCTTTTCCAGATAACCATTTTAGGCAACTAGGGGATTATTCAAAACAAAACTCTCCTTTCAAAGACTTGTAACGTAATGATGCCGTAAGCAGAATGACTACGTTCTTCTTGCCTTTCTTCTGAGTATGCATTGTCAGTCAGATCATCTGATCACTTCCAGTTACAGCCTTCTCTTCAGACAAATATCTTCTTCTTCTTCTTCTTCTTCTTCTTCTTATTCTTCTTCTTGTTCTTCTCCTTCTTCTTCTTCTTCTTCTTCTTCTTCTTCTTCTTCTTCTTCTTCTTCTTCTTCTTCTTCTTCTTCTTCTTCTTCTTCTTCTTCTTCTTCTTCTTCTTCTTCTTCTTCTTCTTCTTCTTCTTCTTCTTCTTCTTCTTCTTCTTCTTCTTCTTCTTCTTCTTCTTCTTCTCTTCTTCTTCTTCTTCTTCTTTCTTCTTCTTCTTCTTCTTCTTCTTCTTCTTCTTCTCTTCTTCTTCTTCTTCTTCTTCTTCTTCTTCTTTCTTCTTCTTCTTCTTCTTCTTCTTCTTCTTCTTCTTCTTCTTCTTCTTCTTCTTCTTCTTCTTCTTCTTCTTCTTCTTCTTCTTCTTCTTCTTCTTCTTCTTCTTCTTCTTCTTCTTCTTCTTCTTCCTCTTCTTCTTCTTCTTCTTCTTCTTCTTCTTCTTCTTCTTCTTCTTCTTCTTCTTCTTCTTCTTTTCTTCTTCTTCTTCTTCTTCTTCTTCTTCTTCTTCTTCTTCTTCTTCTTCTTCTTCTTCTTCTTCTTCTTCTTCTTCTTCTTTCTTCTTCTTCTTCTTCTTCTACTTCTTCTTCTTCTTCTTCTTCTTCTTCTCTTCTTCTTCTTCTTCTTCTTCTTCTTCTTCTTCTTCTTCTTCTTCTTCTTCTTCTTCTTCTTCTTCTTCTTCTTCTTCTTCTTCTCTTCTTCTTCTTCTTCTTCTTCTTCTTCTTCTTCTTCTTCTTCTTCTTCTTCTTCTTCTTCTTCTTCTTCTTCTTCTTCTTCTTCTTCTTCTTCTTCTTCTTCTTCTTCTTCTTCGTGTTCACCAGCTGTAAACTCTGGTGGAAAGTTTTGGTTTTTTGTCCATATTTGGACTGCAGTCCTGTTCCAGAATCCGAGTATTGCGTGTGTATCCATTTTACAGATCTGACTCATTTGTGTGCAGACTGCTGGTGCCTTGCCACTCAGGCAGATGCACTCTGACTTTGAAGGAAGCTCTTAATTAGTCGACTCCTACAACATGCTTTTGGGTAGGCAGTGGGTCTATTCTCTTTTTTTTCCCCCAGTAATAGGGCCCCGGAACCCACACGGGGAGAGAACAAAATTATCTATTTGTGCTTTCGTGCTGCTGCATCGCTCCCAAAAGACATTGATAACATATAGCGTGTTATGCTCAGTTTACCACTGAAAAATGCTGAACTAGCCAGTCTATCTATCCCTTTGCTTCAGAAAGCAACTACTTAACATAGAGAAAATATCCAAAGGATGCTAATTACTCTTGACCTCTGAAGCGATGCTTGCCACTCAGCAAGGAGCATAGCTGTCTCTGCGTTTCTCGGCATACTTTTTAGAATCTTTAAGCAATCAATATGATATAACTTTGTTACGATACATTAACACAAGTAAGAACTATTTATAAAAATATTCTCTCTCTTCGTCTCTCTCTCTCTCTCTCTCTCTCTCTCTCTCTCTCTCTCTCTCTCTCTCTCTCTCTCTCGCTCTTCCTCTCTCTCTCTCTCCTTCTCTCTCTCTCTCTCTCTCTCTCTCTCACACTTCCCCCCTCCCCACCCCACACACACACCATAAGGCAGTCGCTTTTTATGGCTTGCTAACAGTACCGAACTTTGCACATCAGCCAGTCATTTAGTCTACTCCATGTCTTCAGCTGTTCTGTTGCTTATCTTCCCCCTGATAATATGCAAGAACATCATCTGTAAATGTTAATATCCTATCAAACTTGGAGCTTCTATTTCTTCATTCTTGTCTGTATATACAGTAAAGAGCACTGGTGAAATTGCAGAAATCTGACACATTTTACCACAAAACTTTCTTGACCGGTAACTGCCCGCACTGCTCGACAGGAACCCTTTCCTTTCCCCCAAAAATGTTTGCTGTTCAATTGCAACAACCTGCACTTTGCAAAATCTATTTTGTAAGATGATAATTCTGAAGCCACTAAGTCTTTAATGAAATGTGTAATTGGTTACATCACACACAAAAACATAACTTTTTATAGATGTTATCTCGTTTAATTATCTTTAATAGCCAGGGATTTCATTATTTTAAAATGCTTAATAATAAAATAAACTCAATTGATTTTTAACGCTTTCATTTTGCTCCGAAATGAATGTTTTCCTTTTAATGCACACATTTTTTCTAATGAGGTCAATGTTGTTTACTTCTTCTGTATTTTCTGGTTCTGTTATTCATTTTTTTTTTTTTTTTTTTTTTTTTAATTTAATTAATTTTAACAATTAAAAATGATTCACACACACACACACACACACACACACACACACACACACCAAAAAAACCAGCAATAATGAATAGCTTAAATATTAAGTACACCTGAAAGGGTCTCTAGCTAATGACACATTCAGAGACATGTCCAAGTTCAGCAGCAGTCAAACAAAAGTTATTCACAGCAAAAACAATAGGAAGCTTTCAATACTGAAAAGGTCAGAGATTTTGAGTTCAAATAATTTTGGAAAAAAACCGTTGAAGGAGGCTGAAATAGAAATTCTTTTCTGTTCAGGTTTTATTCTGTGGATGGAATTCTTTTATTTTTCTGTTGGAAACAAAATTTAACATAATTACATGCCCGGCTCTCTAGCGTAGTTGGCTAAACCGGATTGCGCGGAGACCGGGTGACGAACTCCTTGTAGTCCGGGTTCAATCCCAGGGGTAGGCAGAAAAGCCACATTTTCTCCCAGATTTACGGTATTTTCAATGGAGTCTAGGCCGAAAGGTTGCGATATCCATAATACCGAGCCTAAGGGTTAACAACTCATGGCTTCTGGATACTAAAACAAACAAACAAACAACATAATTAGATACAGTTTCTACAGTGAAAGTTGACTACTGTGTGCTTTTACCATTATCGGCCTCTTGCCCTAATTTTAACACTATTTCGAGCAGCCATTCGTCCAGTGTTTGATGTTATCCTTCCATTTTTACCACTGGCTGCGAGGCTGCGTGGTCTCGAGGCGTGGTGTCGGCCTCGAGTGCTAGAGGTTCTGGCTTCTGGATTTTTTTACGTTGACTTGGACTTCTAGTAATTTTACCAGGTCTCTGGGTAGTGAGATCATACGCTCGTGTGTATCGTTGCGCACGCAAAAATCCCTCGGTCGTTGGAAATCGAAAAGAGTAGCCTGACGGCGCTGCCTGGGCAAAATTTTGGAGTTAAAAAATTTACCCAAAGTATTCCAGGATCCTTGCCGGCGCACTGTGTTGAGATTTTTTTTACGGACTCAGTCTTGAATTAGAAAAAAAAAGGAGCATTTATTGATGTGTCGTAATGTTGATTCGTTGTTCAAACCTCAAACCTCAATCCTTGTACCGCTGGCTACTGCTCTACGATCAGAGTTTACTACCAGGGTAGTTGTAATATTGTCATAAAGTTTCACAAACTAATTTTTGGCGCTGCTCTGATACTGCTGTGACAATAATGTAACCAGCAACTCGATTGTCACAGTATTTTGGTAAGAGCGAATGCTGTCCCTCTCATAATATATTATATACATGTATATTGTGATAATGACAGCATCTCTCGTATTATAATAGCCTCCTTACCTAGTCGCCTTGTACGACTTGCTTGTTATACGGGGGGGGGGGGGGGGGGGGGGGGGGGGGGGGGGGGGGGGGGGGGGGGTGGTGAGTTGGGTTTTTCCCTACTTCGTCGAGTTAACTATGCAGACTTATTGTTGCATATGTCCATACAATTTAACAGCTAATACACACACACACACACACACACACACACACTCACCCACACACCACACACACACACACACACATAAATGCATTTGATAACAACTGTTAAAATTGAACAAAGCAAACACAAGTCGCGATAATTTAAAAGTGTGAAACTCTTATGAAAAGCACACTTGAATGGACGGCTGGCGATTAAGCAATAATTAGCGACGCAAGTGGAAGGTTACCAGGTTATGAGTGTACAAACCCGAGTAAAGAAGCAGCCACTATTGGATAATCATTGCAGTCATTTTTGTTTTAGATGACATCTGATCGGTTGATATAGGAGACAGGCATCAGAAACAGTTTAAAACCACACTGTTGTCATCATCATCATCATCGTGTAGCAGGTCCTCTTCAGAACGTAGCTTTAATCGCCATCTGCTTGAAAGAAACTCGGTCTCTCGCTAGCTCTTCCGTCTCGAGTACTTTCAAACCAAGGAGTCACTTATATCCTGTTCCCATCTTCGTGCTGGTCGACCACTGCTCCTTTTACTTTGTCTCTCTCTGCCTCTTTGACTCTCTGTCTGTCTCTCTCTGTCTCTATGTCTCTCTCTCTTTGCCTCTTTGACTCTGTCTCTATTTGTCTCTATCTGTCTCTATCTGTCTCTATGTCTCTTTCTCTGCCTCTTTGACTCTCTGTCTGTCTCTGTCTGTCTCTATGTCTCCCTCTGTGTCTCTGACACTGTCTATCTCACTTTGTCTCTATGTCTTTCTCTCTGTCTCTTTGACTCTCTGTCTCTCTCTATATATCTATGTCTCTCTCTCTTTGCCTCTTTGACTCTGTCTCTATCTGTCTCTATCTGTCTCTATGTCTCTTTCACTGCCTCTTTGACTCTCTGTCTGTCTCTCTCTGTCGCTATGTCTCTCTCTCTGCCTCTTTGACTCTCTGTCTGTCTCTTTGTGTCTCTATGTCTCTCTCTGTTTCAAACACTGTCTATCTCACTCTGTATGTTTCTCATGTCTTCGTCTCTTTCTTTCTCCACTCGCCCCCACCTCACTTGCTCTCTTAAGAGTGCACCCGACAGATTTACATTTGCTAATCCCGGAGACCTCGTTTACTCGTATAGCAGGACAACACAATTATATTCGGGCACCACAAGGTGCGATTATGAAGAAACCGACTACAAACAAGAATAAAAACGACTTAGAAGTCACCTGAAGTCCTCTATGGTTGGGATATCAGAACCAAGTGTATATTCCAAGCGATATCGTCACTCCCTTCAGATATGTTGTAAAACACGTCCCTTTACATGCTAGTGGCGTATCGGGATTATGAAGTCAAACTCACATTCTGCATAGACCAATAATGATGTGTGCAACGTCATGCCGGCTGCCTTTACATTCCAGACTTAACTGATGCCATTTAAAGACTGGGTTGATCCTGGAAGCAAAGTCTTGTATGCGGATTTGAACCCACGAGCTTTGGATCCGCGAGTGAATGTCTAACAACTGCGCCCCTTAGGTACTGGAATATAAATAAACTAAAGAACCTATTTCGACGCCTTCATGCGTATTGGGTGTAAAGGGCAAAATCCATATTTATTAGATGATTCGGCAATTTTCATGTGATATGGTCGTATCATGACGACACCGCTTTACTTCCAAGGACGTGACCTGATATACATCCAAGGCTGGGTTGAACTGTGAGCCAAGGTCGTTTAAAAAAAGTTCAAGATCGTCTGGACCCGAGCGCACGAACTTCAGATCAACCGGCTAGCGTCTAGCCAGTACACCACGACGGCTCTCCACGAACTTCAGATCCGTAGGCGAGCGTCTAGGCAGTGCACCACGACGGCTCTCTTGTATGTTACAATAGGAAAAAACTCACAGGGAGCAAGTACAGCAGGGATCTACCAGTCGTCAGTAGAAATTATCCTCGTCGACACGCGTTTCGGCCCACGATTCCTAGACGCATTCGGAGGTGGGCCCTCCTGAGTTCATGAAGCTCAGGGCTGGTTCCCCGCTGTACGGAATTACCGGATGGTGTTATTCTTTCGGCCAGAGACAAGACGACTTGGTGGTTTCGCAGGAGGTACTGTGAGATAAGAAGTCGCCACGGCAGCCTAATTAAAGCAGTCAGCATGCCTGGACGACCGAGCGACAAGCTTACTTTGGTTTACCGGACACATGTTGGATTTTTATTAGCAGTTGGCAGAGGAACACTGGCAGACAATTCGGACACGATGGACTTTCAAAGGGGTGAGAAACCCTTTTCCACTAGACACTCGGACCAGCTCACCGAGGTCCGTCCCCTACGTTGTTGCGCTGCGTCCAAAGCCAGCTAGAGGCCCTTTCGGCTGCCTCTCCCAGTTTTTTGAGTGTTCGTTTCCGTTCATTACCGCGCAATCCTAGTTCTTTCACCACATTGTAGAGCGAAGTGGAAACGAGGCCTCTCGCTCTCACTTCGACGGCAAATACCCGTACTGTGTAAGCCTCGTTTCTCCTCAAACCGGCTGCTAAATCACTGTACTTCTCGAGCTTGTACAAATGATTCTCCTCCATACGCGACTCAAACGGGACAGTCAACTCAAATAATATACCAACTTACCTGTCGAACACTGCAAGAGCACTGAGGTAGTGAGAGTAGGACTTGTAGCGCAGCCGTGGGCTTTTCATGACGGCGAACGTTAGAGAATTGGCAATCAGTCCGACTGCTACAATGATGTGTGTGGCCACTACTTTGGTCCTCCATCCCCACTTGGCTGGCGAATCTGGGATTGCTGACGGATGAATAAAA
>CAJHNH020002810.1:70000-72500 GCA_905116865.2 Candidula unifasciata
AGGGTTCTTTACCGTTTACTCGCTGAATCAGTCTTTTCAGGTATCAGTCTTCTGTATAATTGGTCGTGCCTCTAAGCAAAGGTAGCAATCTCACACGATCGCCAAAATCGCAGATTGGCTGAGTGTTCTTCCTGACCAAAGATGAAGTCGCCGTGGTGTAGCGGTTAGACAATCGTCTGGTGATTGGAAGGTTGTGGGTTCGGGTTCCTGTCGGAGACGGACTTTTTTCTTTCATTTAATGACCTTGGCTTTGAAGTCGACCTAGCCTTGAGTCTGTACCAAGTGCAGTCATGGAAAGTGAAGGCGGCCGGCGTGATGCAGACCACAGTCAAATTTTTCTAATCACTTTATGACATTCAGCTGTCTCAGGAAGTAAAGCCTGTTTTTTTTTTTTTTTTTTTCTGTCATTCCATGATATATCTATGCATATACTCTGTACTGCTACACATACATTCTACCCCAGAGACGAGCCATTAGTATGAAACAGTGGCCTTTACCTTCTAAATATATATATATATATATATATATATATATATATATATATATATATATATATATATATATATATATATATATATATATACAAGGAGCTCTTTGGCAATATTACCTGGCAAAATGGCTCAGAGTGCGGCGAATCTATCTGTTATAACAGTTGTTCTTTTGTACAAAACAAAACCTATGTTAGTCATTCTAATCTGTCTTTTGTTGGTTTTTCCCCGCGCCCTGGACTAAGTACTCCTGATTACCGGAAATATTTAAGTAAAGACTTCCTAGTGTGGCTGTTCTGTCTCAATGTGTTGTTCTTTATGTAATAATGTCATCACATTCTGCTTATTTTGTCTCTAGAATGTCTCTATCTTATCTTATATCTCTGTCTGTCTGCCTGCACCGTCTGTCTGTCTGTCTGTCTGTCTGTCTGTCTGTCTGTCTGTCTGTCTGTCTGTCTGTCTGCCTGCCTGCCTGCCTGCCTGCCTGCCTGCCTGCCTGCCTGCCTGCCTGCCTGCCTGCCTGCCTGCCTGCCTGCCTGCCTGCCTGCCTGTCTGTCTGTCTGTCTGTCTGTCTGTCTGTCTGTCTGTCTGTCTGTCTGTCTGTCTGTCTGTCTGTCTGTTATATTATACTTATATATACATGTATATACAGTGTTTGTGTGCGATTAGGTGTATTTGTTAGCTCATGAGTGTGCGTTTCTGTCACTATTGCTTCCTGTGCTTTTTTTGCCCTGTGTCTATACTTTACGAACGAGCTGGTCAACTGATTGGGGGGGGGGGGGGGGGTATCTTAATGGAAAGTCTTCTTTTAAAAAAATGCGTTCTTTTAGATAGATGTATGCCTTTACTCAAACACCCCACCCACTCCACCCGAACTCTCTGTTGAATGTTCTAAGACGCCTCTGTATCATGTATATATAACATCAGAATTGTGAGTTGTTGTTTTAAAGTTAGTTGTCGCATGAAAAAAAAAAATTATTGTAGTGAATTTTTTACTATTACATTACTGAGACCTAAAGAATAGAAATTTGATAAAAGATGGAAGAGTCATTCCAAATAACATAGTGAGTACCGATCATGGTCCACTGTTCGCATAGCTCAGTGAAGCAATCACACATACATCTGCGACTGGGTCGCCCTCGCTGGTAGACGAATTCGTCGCCGGTCGGAACAGTATTTTTGGTCAGTCCACTTTCGTCGACTCAACATTGCAGGGGTCCTTTTTTTTTTTTTTGTGCTCTTGGTGGCGTCATGTTGGCGTGAAATGCTAATAACCATTTTATGTGGCGCAAAAAATCCTTGTTCCAATTATAACCTAAAGCTACCACTTTGAGGATTCTGTTTGACGATTTGTTGTTGTTGTTGTTGTTGATCAAAAATTAGTCAGTAAAGCAAATATAAGCATACACACGCGCGCGCGCGCACACACACACATACACACACACAATACGGCAAAAAGGAAAAAGATGGTTGACATAAGAAAGCTAGACGACACAGAAAATCGGGCGAAAATAATTAGGGGAAAACGTCAGTGAAAGTAACTAAGTAATGTACAACTTATGATAATGTACAAGAGCATCTTTCTGCCAGTTCTTCTTTATGGAGCGGAATGCTGGAGAATGACCAAAAAGGATGCACACAAGCTGTCCACCTTCCACCACACATGTCTACGTAGAATTATCAAAACTTTCTGGCCAGATACAATCTCAAACACTAAACTACTTCAAATCACAAACCAAGAAACTTTAGACAGTATGATTACCAAGAGAAGATGGAAATGGCTTGGCCACGTTATGAGAATGACTTCTGATATACCTGCCAAAACAGCTCTCACATGGACACCAGAGGAAAAGAGAAAACAGGGACGCCCAAAAACAGCGAACGATGGAAAGTGACCTGAGTGCATCTTTGACATGGAAAACTGCATTGAAGATTACACAGGACAGGAAAGCATGGAAAGTCCTCTCTGAAGCCTCATGTGCCACTAGGCATAACGAGAACTGATGATGATG
>CAJHNH020002810.1:77500-93007 GCA_905116865.2 Candidula unifasciata
CAAAAACATAACTGTGTAGGCAAAATATTTTTTAAAAATCCAAATATTATCATCCAACAATTGTATGTGTGTGTGTGTGTGTGTGTGTGTGTATGTGGGTGTGTGTGGGTGGGTGGGTGGGTTGTTGGGTGTGTGGGTGTGTGTGTATATATATATATATATATATATATATATATATATATATATATATATATATATATATATATATATAGCCTGGGCCAAAGCTAATAATTCTAAATTTGGAACCGTGGCCCTAAAAGACCTAGATTTTCCACCCCTGTTCTATATTTAATAAACATACAATGTATTCATCGGCACTCATAGAAAAAAATGTAGAAAGATAGAATGACCCCTGCTCTAGGACGTTCTATATTAGCCATATTTGTGACAACACCCATCGATGCCAGTTGATCTCTAAGAAAAAAAAAGAGATAGCACTATATATCTAATACTCTTTGAGCCGTGGAAAATGGTCTACATCTCTCTCTCTCTCTCTCTCTCTCTCTCTCTCTCTCTCTCTCTCTCTCTCTCTCTCTCTCTCTCTCTCTCTCTCTCTCTTTTCTAACATCTTCATCATCATCACTTTACTTTTTTAGCTGTTTTATGTCACACAGTGCTCACAGTTTAGTCTTCTATAGCGCTCTACACTAAGCAGTCCTTTTGGTATCAACGAGCCTGGAGAGAATGAGGCACTTGGTGTCACGAGAGGGTGTGGCAGGCTCACTAAACTCAGAGGAAAGGCGAGATGGATATTTTCCCAGATTAGTATTGAAACTCTACGCTGGCTGCTGAAGATGAGGACGGAGCAGGCATGGGAATGCCCCGAGTTACACCTAGGTGCCTCTTCTCTCAAAGCCATAATAATCTAGTTTTTCTACTGATTTCGTTGCCTGTTTCCAAAGGGCCTTGACCACATCTGCCTTGTCATGTATTACAGTTTACAGATGTTGCCATAAATGGTATGCTGTTTTCTAATGGTATGCTCTTATTGTAATTGATGCGGGGATGGGGGGAAGGGGAAGCGGTTATATTCAGGTTTCTGCTACGTAATATTCAAGACTTAAAGGTTTAAGATGGGACACTGTTCTTCAGACATTGCTTCTATAGTGAGAAGAATTTTGTTTCTATACCGCTGCCTCTGTCTTAAAAAGTGAAGATCCATTTTCACGCCTGTAGTCGCATCGGGCATATCGAAAGAGCACTTATATTTTTACAAACCATTTGGCATTAAGTGGGTAATGTGGTCAGCAATACGCTGGTCGTCTTTACTTCCCCAGGACAGAACATCCTGGTACCCATTTAGGCTGTGTCGACCTGCGACGCCCCATACCACGATTCAAATCAATGCAGCCAGCAGTAGGTTTCGATCGCGTTACGTTGGAATTACGCGTCGCCTAAGCCACGGACGTCGCCTGTCTATGTCTTAGGGGTTGTGAATTCTCGATTGTTTCCGATTTAAGTTTTAAGGGGTGAAATAAAAGCTCTGCAACAAAATCTCCCTGGAAATAATACTTGGGTACCAGAATGGGATTTTAAAATAACTCTCCTTACCTCCTGTATTATTACTTCTTTTAAGGAGGCGAAGGGCGGGTAGTCTTGATTCTGAGGGTTAAGGGCTTATGGTTAGTGCAGTCAGTGCCAACTGTGCAGATTGGAATTTATTTTTGCCTCAGACAGAAATAAAAACCCACCATCTAACGGAGCATTCGATCTCATGCCTTTCAAGTCAGCGCCTGGAGTGTTTAATGGCTCGTTCAGCAAGTCTTCGCCCAGCCAGGATAACATAGCATAAATGGGGTCAGCAAGTCTTCGCCCAGCCAGGATAACATAGCATAAATGGGGTCAGCAAGTCTTCGCCCAGCCAGGATAACATAGCATAAATGGGGTCAGCAAGTCTTCGCCCAGCCAGGATAACATAGCATAAATGGGGTCAGCAAGTCTTCGCCCAGCCAGGATAACAGCATAAATGGCGTCAGCAAGTCTTCGCCCAGCCAGGATAACATAGCATAAAGGGAATAGGCAGAGATACGCTAAAGTGCTTTCAGGGCTCAGGTGACCACTGCATGGGAGGAAAAAGGTAAACTACTGGCAGATATTGAGGTGGATTCGTGTGAGTGAATGCCATGGATCGCATTATTTAGTTAGTTGCGTATCCATGGCATGTATGCGTGCATACTGATTGCTGTGGTGCGCCTCTTGGCTGGTTGCCTCCGACTTCAGCACCTTGTTTTGCAAGGGTAGACTGTGATCATACTCGAGGAGAGTAGGCTCATCCATTCGTCTTTCGCCTTTACCTCGTTTGTTGCCCCATCCAGTTTCCCGCTGGGGGTTGAGATCCCAACCTTCAACTGGATTGCTGGGAAGAACAGGGTCCACCGCGTGAAGGTGAGGCAGGCTTGAGCAAGAGAGGCTAATAGACATTAAGAGTCTTGTATTGCGCATTAAGGCAAACCTTTTGGCCAGAAAGAACGTAAACTTTATGGACCACTGAATGAACTAACAACGACAGTGAAATTTATACAAGAGACAAGACTGCTGATGTAGACAACTTATTTCAGGCGAACGAAAGAAGAAGAAGTTGAGTATCCTTATAGGACCTGGCCTAGCATTTTGTCTAGGCAAATTTTAAGTCCATTGATTTGTCATTGAATTACATTATATGGAGGGCAATCAATTGGATAGCGAATGTGTACAAAGAAGGACAGGTTAGGAGCTTACCGTCTGAGAAGAAATCTGTCAAAATATTTATGAATGCCGCGTGTGGATTCTGGTGACCCATTTCAGGCTAAAGGAAAAATAGACCCATTGTCGCCCTAGAAAGCATGTCGTAAATAGCGACTAATTATGGGTGTTTTCGAAGTCTGACAGTCTGTACACACAAAAAGCCAGCTCTGCAAAACGGGTGTGCCAGGAAACTCCAGTTTTAGAGCCAAATTAAGTTCAGAAGTGGACGGTAAAAAAAAAAAAACATTCTTCCGGAGTTTACTGCTGATGAATACTACGGAGAAAAGAGACACGTGATGACAACAATGGTCCTGAAATCCCATTCTCTTACTTTTGAATATTTTTCTTAACGCTGGCTGGTCTTGTTAGTCACGCAATCGCCACAGGCTGTAATTCCCCTGCCTCCATTATATGACACATCTTCTTATTCTTTTGTCCTACTGTTCTGTTTATTATATGAAGTGTCGCAGAAAGGTGTTATGTATAGTTTCCTGTCTTTTGCTAGCTGTGTAGCTTTAGTGCATACTGTCGTTTCTTTGCTGTCTCTTTTACAATATAAATGTATTGCCTGGAAAGACAGAAAGGTGCCAACGTGTAACTGTTCCATAAACAAAAACCATTTAAAGTAACTGATCAGTATACTCACTTAGATAGCGATTTCTCAATAGGATACAACAAAGAATGGAATTATGACACACTTACAAAGTATCAGCACCTCTTAGAAGCTTCCACAAAATATAGAACTATAAACTGTATAGTTTTAGAACAAAGTTGAATATTTTCAACGCTACTGTTATTTCAGTTGTAATATGTGACAATGAAAATGGGAGAAGCACCTGACAAAAGTTAAATGCATTCCAAAGCAAAAGCTCGAGGACAATATTACTATAAAATTCAATGAATTCAAAATGGGTAATGAAACGAGAAATGTGGCAACCACTTGTATCATCACTTATGCTGTTCGTCCAATGGTGACTGGATTAGGTTTTATGAGTGTGCAGATAGCTGATAAGGTCAATTCTAGAACTGAAAGTTCTTGTGCAAAGTGGAGAGGGAAAAGAAGCCGCATCTCTCTGGTGATTTGCTTCAGTGTCGTTCCTGTCTTGTCTTTTCTGAATTACTTTTACAGTTTTAACAGCTTCATGGGCCACAGCTCCTCAATGAAGAGAGGAGCGCCCGAATGAGCGGTCACATACAGCGACTTCTGGGTTTTAGGATCAATACAGAAGGTTTTCATTGAGGTATTGAGGCTGTCCTTAAAACGTTTCTTTTGTCCACCTTGAGAGCGTTTTCCTTTTAGTAGCTCACCATAGAACATTCTTTTTTGGTCAGGCATGCGTACTGTATGACGTGCCCAGCGAAGCTGTGATTGTTTTGGAATCGAGTAAATACTGGACAGTCAGCTCTGTCAAGGACTTTAGTGTCAGGGATCAAGTCTTGCCATTTTATTTTCAGCAACATTCTAAGGCATACTGTGTGAAACTGGTTCAGCTTCTTAACATGGAGCTGGTAAATGGTCCATATTTCACATGCGTAGAGAAGTACAGGAAGTACAACAGCTTTGTACAGTTTGACCTTTGTCTGTAGGCTGAAGCCAGCTTTATTCCAGATTTTTGTACGAAGTCTACCAAATTCACTGCTGGCTTTGTATATCCCTGCATTTATCTCTATATCGATGTTAACTTTCTAAACGAGCAGGCAGCCAAGATATCTTAATCTGTCTAGTTTTTAGTGCTTTGTCCTTGACTGTGATGTTTCGTTCAGACAGACTTGTACCTGTAAAGGCTTCGGATAATTTGGTTACACTATGTTACACAGTTATAGGACAGGGAGGACAGTGCTATATTAGAAACTACCAGGAGTGAAACGACCTGAGCACCATCAAACAGGCACTGAAACTTAAATGCAGTGACTGACGACACCAAAACGTCCAACAGAAAATCTGATGTGAATACTGAGTATAGAAACCAAAAGTACTGGACTGCGTTACCTCCATGAAATGACCGGACAGGACTGACGGGAATAGAACAATAGACCGCGAACCTATGTGATATATATTGGTACGACTATGTTATATATATATATATATATATATATATATATATATATATATATATATATCATCATCATCAACAGTTCTCGTTATGCCTAGTGGTACATGAGGCTTCAGAGAGGACTTTCCATGCTTTATATATATATATACATATATATATATATATATATATATATATATATATATATATATATATATATATATATATATATAATATATATATACACCCGGCCGCCGCTATATATATATATAATATATATATATATAGATATATATATATATATATATATATATATATATATATATAATGATATTGGTTGAAAGTAGCAGCAATTTGTGTCACACACGTTTATTTGTTAACTTACTTTTTCAGGGTGACAGTGAATGAAGGGGGCAATACAAGTGTATTACTGTGATTAAAATAAAGACGCAAATTCACTGAACACCACCACATCAACGCCTAGAAGTTTCAGTCACTGATATTCTCCTTTCAGGCTGCACAGGTGAAGGATTAAATGAGCGCAAACATACAATGAGCACATGAACACCAAAAAATACCATGAGTTCGATGTACAAGTAATCTATATCGATGCACTGCAATCAGTTAGAAAGTTATCCTGGCAACGTTTACATGTGTATTGATTATCATATGCTCTACAAGGGTATTCATAAATCCAAGGGCCGCGGCCCAATTACATGCTCTACAAGGGTGTTCTTAAGCCCATAGTCAGCGACCCAGTTACATGCTCTACAAGGGTGTTATCAAACTTATAGGCCGCGGCCCAATTACATGCTCTACAAGGGTGTTCTTAAGCTTATAGACCGCGGCCCAATTACATGCTCTACAAGGGTGTTCTTATAGGCCGTGGCCCATAATTGGACGGCGGACCAGTCCTTGTGAGTCGCTATTAATTTATAATTTCATTTAACAAGAAAAGACTACTGATCTCTGACTTATGGATCTATCGAAAAGTTGGTCGGTTAATGTTCTGCTATATACATGTGAAAAGGACATTTTCAGCCATGTCAATAACTAAAAACCCTAATGGTATTGCAGCGCTTAGTTTATCAGAATCAACACTTTTGTCACTTAGAATTTCTGACCTCTGAGCATCAGCACTTGTCGCAGTAGCCGAAAATGTTAATTTTGTGGCATCGTTTTCAAGGAAAAAAAACTACCATCTACATTTGACAGGTAAATAAAATAAATAGACATACCCATGTGGGATGCAGTTTTTTTTTGTTATTTGAAGGCCCACCCTGGCTTTTGCCGGGGCCCTGAATATGGTTGGACCATAAATGTGGCCTAACAACTAAAAGGGTTATTCTGGAACCTCTCCACGGG
The DNA here is from genome assembly GCA_905116865.2 of Candidula unifasciata. Lineage (NCBI taxonomy): Eukaryota > Metazoa > Mollusca > Gastropoda > Stylommatophora > Geomitridae > Candidula > Candidula unifasciata. The sequence goes on from CAJHNH020002810.1 coordinate 83,623, forward strand.
TGATCCTCAACCGTAGGGTGGGACTTTGTGTTACCGAGTATTTATCGCTGATGTGATGTCCTAGTGGGGTACAAAAAGAAAAATAAAATAAACATTTGGTTTTGTTTCTGTGTTTCCTCATGTGGACGGAGATTGAAAAAGTTTGAAAAACACTGCTCTGCAGTAAGAATCAACCAGATCGACATTTGTCTCCATTAGTAGACAGACGATCGCATGGCACGTAATGAAATTATTTCTGTATTAGCTTTGTCCTAATTATACATAGTGTACGTGAAAGGCTGTAGATATTGTATTCAAATGTTGACACTTTTCTCTATTGTTCTGTGTGTACAACTGCGCTGTAAATGGCGTATTTTGCAGTAAATGAAATGAACCAGATGAAATCAACAGAATCAAGACTATGGATGTTCCTAGCAAATTGCGCGTATTGTAATAACTATGCAATACTGGCGACAGTAAACATCTGTTTCTTGCCTCTGTTGAATCTTCGTTCCAGTACATATAATTAACCTTTTGCTTTCTTGTATGCATGAAGAATAGCTACGAATATGAAAAGTAAGCAGGGGAATTAGGTAATAATTCGATTTTCAAAACTCTATTACTCTGAGAGAATTATTTTTAATTTGCTTAGTATACGAGAAATAATATTATATTAAGTGTGTATTTTCCGAGAGTGTGTATATATTATATATATATATATATATATATATATATATATATATATATATATATATATATATATATATATATATATATACATATATATATATATATATAAGGTCCGACAATTAAGTAATGAGACTGATTTTATTATGGCCAAAACAAAAATGCCATCTTTGAAGCAAAGCATGGAATTCACAGAGACAACCTTCGTCTTTGATCTGGCAATTTTTCATCACCGCCCTATAAGCAGACAAAAAAGAAGCCGCCATTATGTTGACCTAGTCAGAGGTGCATTGTTAAGTAATTAGCATGGAGGAAAAGCTAACATTAAATTCTGTTTAAACATAACAAAAAGTGCAATTGAGACAGTTGAAGCGACAAGTTTATGGGGATAATTGTTTATCTTGTACACAGATTTTCAGGTGGTATTTATAATTCAAAATTAGTGTGAAAATGACTACTAATGCAGCTGGACCTGGACGTTCAATTTATGTTCATAATAAAGAACTCATAACAAAAGTCAATGAATGGATAGAAGAAGATCATTGTCTGATTGAGGATGATGGCAGACGGTACTTTTGCACAAGGTGTTAATCATTCCTTGTGCGGCCCTAATGGGATTGAACTTTAACTTGGGGGATCCAAAATCTTTAGTTCAAATCTGTATCGAGTCACTTTCGCCATCCCCAAATAATCAAGGCTCCCATGTCTACTCGGCCTAAAATTTGTCCCAGGTATTGAAGAGGGAAGTAAAGGTGGCTGGCATTATGACTGACCACAGCACCGATCGGTCTATAACATCTGTACCTAGCACTTTGTATCCAATACGCCTAAGGAAATGGAAAATTGTCCTTCACCTTGTTTTCTTTTTTTATTTTTTTTTTATTCCATTATGCATGTCATTACTTATTTTTGCCATTTTTCACGTGTTTACCAGCCAAATGATAGTTAAAAGGAAAGTAGTAATTGATATTCTATGTTTTCAAAGTCAGCCAGATGTGGCGCGATATTAAAGTGTGTTAGGTGTTGATAGCCAGTGTAAAGCAAAGTACACACACATTTAAAAAATTTACCCTGTTTTTGACTTAACGGACACATGGTGCTAAATCAATGTGTGTAAATATACTAATCGCAGTCAATGAGCAAAGGTGAATAAAAATCATCTAGCCGATCGAATTTAATTTCCAGCACTTTTCTTAACACATGCCCATTTCAGGTCAAACACATCTAATTTAAACAGTAGTCAGTTCAACATCCAAATGAATCCGTTAAAGTCTAATATACTGTCCATAAATGCTTTATCAGAGGAGGCAAAGGAATATTCAGGAACGCTAGCAGCGTGACAAAAAGGAATTACATGAGAATACGAACAAGCAGACGCATTGAAAAGACGTTGCAGGTTAAAGTTCTAACAAACGTTACGGATAAAATCAACAGATGGGTAAATGCTTCTAACAGACCGTGATAAAATAATTCTCCAGATACACTTCCTGATGAAGTAGGGCTGGATACTAACCACCATACCATTTACTAATGAGGAAATTAGAAAAGCTATTGTCCAGAAGGATGGGAACTCTGCGGGTCCAAGTGCTAAAGCCAGAAAAATTATGAAGATAATAAGAAATCCATCGAAAAACAACTAAAGGTAGGAACAGATGAATTTTGGACTGTGAAGCCTTCAACAGCATTGATATGGACTAGTTTTGGACATTGATGAGACGGTACTGAACCTTTAAAAAAAAAAAAAAAAATTTAAGAACAACAAAGTTTAAAGAAATTAAATTCAGTGGTCTTTCTTAAATGAGCCTTACAGAAATATTGGGAAAACCCCAAAATGAACTGAAATGCCGTGGGAAAGCCTTTTATTACTACTTCTTAATCTTACTAACTTTATAACGGATTAGAAAGACGACAAATACTGCCTCAATAAATGGAACCTAGAGACTCCTATATACTTGCTCGACAATATGGTCTTTGATGACGACAATGATTTTGTGTACGGCTCATAAATTGAAATTTCAAAACTACCTGTAAACACTAGATAGGATACCGTAAAACTTACATCTAAATATCCACAGGGTAAAGACAACGATAATGAAAGAATCCATGATCAAATCGTTAAAACATTTCTTGGGATCTAACAATTTTCCTTTCCTTTCACTTTCAATTTTCGTCTTTCCAGACTGTATTTTGTAATATAGAGAGGGGTAGAACCTTAAAGACAAAAGTAACAAGCTAAGAATATACTCCCTACACTTATCAATGCAGTCTGAGCATTATTGTAGAGACGGGGCGTAACCCGTGCAACATGAGTCCCCCCCCCCACCCCCACCCTCTTTCTCTCCCTATCCCCACCCTCGTGACTTGCTTGTCTGGACTTCTTTCGTATTAATTTATTCTTTATAGTAGCACTATTATTAATTTCTCAAATAAAATAGCGAAATGTATTATTGGGAACTTGAAAGTACAGAGTCAGCTTCCCATTTCATTTACTTCCGGTTAACACTTCCTACTTCCTTTTCACACAAAGACACCTGGCGAGTCAGATATTTCTGCCAGCTCATATGACTCAGCATGTTCCAGTAGGTGGTTATAACTGAAGTCATCATTGTGTGTTTGCAATCCCTACCAAGGGTGGAGTTCCAGTGTAGCTGCAAGTGTCAGATTATCTAGACTGTCCTAGAAGATTCGACCTGCTCAGAAGTGTCTCCGAGACTGAAACAGAAGCTGACACAGGGAGCCCGAACTACAGATATATGGACATATCGGTCCCCTATATCAGTCTGGAGCCATTTTAATTTCCCTAGCCAGTCCCATGATTTAATTATCCAATAATTTCCATACACGATTGTTTTAATTTCTTTCAGTGTTTCGAGGTTAATTTTGACAGTGCATGTAGCCGTCGGAATATTCTTGAAGGCTGTACTGGAAAAGATAGCGCTCTAAGACCCCTCTCTAATACTAGATAAGAAATAGATGCTATGGCAAGAGCAGCCATTTTGGAATCTATGTTTACAATTTCAGAAGCATTCGAATATATAACCCATTTTTAAACTGGAGACATCAGAAGGGAAGCAAATAATATAGCAGATAAGATGCCAGAGCTAGACGTTTTTATTTTTATTTTGAATTGTTAGAAAGAGTTTTTGTTGAATTTTCACAGACTAAGCAAAGTTCTACAAAATAACGATGAGAACTTAAAAAACATGTGCAAATGTGAATGCCATTAGCTGACCAACGGTGCATTTCACGAGAGGAATTTGAAAGAGATTAAGCAGCTACAAAAGAAATGCTACCAGATGTTGATTAAAAGGCAGCTACAACATGCAAATGAATCAGAAAGAAGGTACTCAGTGACGGATACACCGGAAGTATTTTTGAAGGCCAGAGATAAATTTCGTATCACCGCTGAAAAGGAGAGGGGCGGTATACAAAGGATTAGCAGATAGATTTTCTTTTCAAAGTTATGTGCCACAATATGTCACTTTATCATGTACTAGATTTTCTTCTCAAAGTGATGTGCCACAAAATGTCACTTTATCATGTACTAGATTTTCTTCTCAAAGTGATGTGCCACAAAATGTCACTTTATCATGTACTAGATTTTCTTCTCAAAGTGATGTGCCACAAAATGTCACTTTATCATGTACTAGATTTTCTTCTCAAAGTGATGTGCCACAAAATGTCACTTTATCATGTACTAGATTTTCTTCTCAAAGTGATGTGCCACAAAATGTCACTTTATCATGTACTAGATTTTCTTCTCAAAGTGATGTGCCACAAAATGTCACTTTATCATGTACTAACACTGAAAGGTGTTCTCAGTGCTGACAAAACCTGATTAATGCTTACCTAAAGGACTTAAACTGTAATTTCTCAGCTGAGTTTCAGCAGTTTCATTCATATGTGCGCAATACGTTCAGTGCAAAAATATAAGTAAAAACAAGATTTAATCATGCTGAACTTTACAACATAAATGTAGAGGATAATATTGAGCGTGCCTTTCCGAATGAAGACATTGCCTTTAGTATATTTTTAACAATAATGGTAACAAATTGCTCAGTGGAGCTTTTATTTTCTCGGCTGAAGAATATTAAAAATCCCATAAGAAGTTAAATGGAAGTATACAAATATAGAAAATATTTTTTCCATCCACAGTTTTGTTTCTTCTTCTTGGGTATTACAAGACTTTAAGGTTCATTGCTGCAGATATCACCCACCTCCATTCGTCTGTCTGGCTAACCTCTTTCCAGTTGATGACGCCAAGTGTTTATAGGTCTAAATGGATATTATATCTCCTTCGTCTTATTGGTCTGCCTCTTGTTATACGACCAATAATCATTTTTGTGTATGTAAACAGTTTTTACATCTCTGGCATCTGATATTCTCTCATTATGCCCTGCAATTTCAGTCTATTAGCACTCATGATGCCAGTGATCAGTGGTGATTAAAACAGACTGATTCATAATTTAGTTATTGCTTCTCACTCTTCATTACCGGCTGTCTGCATCTTTTATGGGTCCAACCCTTCGTCGTAAGACTGTTTTTAAACTTGTGTAAAAAAAACCTCGTTCTTTTAGTTGTGCTCCAAGGTTTAGAGCCATATAAAACAACTAGTCTTATCAGCGTTTCACATATCTTGATCTTGGTGTTATTTGACAGATACTTTGATTTTATCAGATGTTGTTGGGCACATTGTACTTTATTTTCAGATTGTATTCTAGATTATATTTCTTCTGTTAGTATGTAGAAGCAATTAAAGTTTGCTCCCAATTATTTATATGTTTACGTTCGTTTGATTTTTCATAATATAGATTCGTATGCGGTCAGAGCAATTATCTTTTTCAATTTCTTGTTATTATCATGTATTCTGTCTTACCTGAGGGGGCTGAGTGGTCTCGAGGCATGGTGTCAGCCTCGAGTGATAGAGGTTTCGATTTCAATCCCCAGTAGGTACTGGGATTTTTTCAATGGGACTTGGTTTTCTAGTAATTTCTACTGGACTCTGTGTAGTGAGGTCGGACGCCCGTGTGTATTGTTACGCACGTTAAAAAAAATCCCTTGGCAGTTGGAAATCGGAAAGAGTAGCCTAACGGTGCTGCCCTGGCAATATTTAGAGTTAAAAATCTACCCAAAGTATTTGAGGATCCTCGCCTGTGTACTGTACTGAGCTTCTTTGGACTGAGACTTGAATTAGAAGAACAGAGCACTTATGGGTTACTACCCGTGTGCCATGATGTTGATCCGTTGTTAAAACCTCAAAACCTCAAACCTGTCTTACCTTTATTGCTAACTAGGGAGTTGCCGTGGCGTTGGCGGCTGGACGCCCGCCGGCGGATCTAAAGGTCGTGGTTCGTGTCCTGATGGACGCAATAAATGATATTGACTCCCAGGTCGACCCAGCCTTTAGTGGGTACCAGGTGCAGTCTGGGAAGTAAAGGCGGTCGGTGTTATGATGACCGCATCAATCAGCAAGTGCTGATTGGTCTTTAAAAAAAAAAGTATGGGTCAACCCGTAAATTCCCAGTACACTTAAAGGTGTGGGAAAGGGACCTTTTTTTATTGATAACTATGCCCATTTCTTTTAGCTGCTTTCTTAAAAAGAGACAGTATTTTTCATGTCCAAGTAAATTTTTACAAACGATATTATTGTCATCTGCGCAGCCAAGTATTTTTATAGTTTCTCCTGTAGTACAATCTACTTCTACATTCCACATTTTTGTTACGGTCATGTTGAAAAGTGGTGGGGACAGGTCATCGCCTCCCATTAAACGAAGTCCATTTTTGGTGGCATTCAAATAAGAAACGGGTAAACTCTTTCTATATTCACTGTCATGTGGCTTTTAAAAAATCGAGAAAAAAAACGACAACATTATGCATATCTCTTATATACCCCCAATTTGACTGTGCTGTTTACCGTAAATAAATATTTTAGTCTAACTGTGAAAGATAGGTTTTTTTATTGTTATATTATGGTTTATATAATGAATTACATATGTGTTTAAAAAGGGGGGGGGGGCAGAAGGGAGAGGGCACCAGATCTTTCAAGTGCTTAGGGTCTCTCAGAGTGTTAATCCTACCATGACTTGTGGATAAAGAGTAGTGGTGGTGGTAGTAGCAGCAACAGCAGCAGCAGCAGCAGTGTCGCGTGTGGCTGCACGAAATCGACCCAACTCTGAACACCGCAAGTACAACGTAACAAATTATGTGTGTTTACGAAAAACTATGGCCACTGTTAAGAGGTTTTGCACTCTTGGGGTCTCTGAAAAGTCACTGGACTGTGAGGACGTTGTTGTCCTGTAGAATCCCAGGAGGGAGTTTGCCCAGGGATAGCTACATGAAAGTATCTGCAGTGTGCAGTGACGCTTACCCGTCTGTATTTGCCTGGTTCAAGTTTGTTTACTTATGCGATTCTGTCAGTGTTCTGCTATTCATACATTCTGATTGAGATCGAGTAACTGACGACTGACTGGAAGGTGATATATCTGTTCAAGTGCATGCCAGGACGAGACAGGACAACGAGTAACGCTAGAGGTGCATCGGTCATATGAGGCTTGAATCATATTTTTAAAAACCATATAGGTGATGTGGTCAACATCACAACGGCCGCCTTTACTTCTCAGGACTTTACCTGGCACCCATTTAAGTCCTGGTCGACCTGAGAGCCGAGGTGATGTAGGAACAAAATCTGGCGTTATGTGAATTTGAACCCACAACCGTCGAATCCACAGGCGAACTCGGGACATCATGAAGCAGGTGGAATTACTATTGTAAGACAGATACCTGCGCCAGAAGTATCTATAGAGTTTATATGTAGTATAAATAACACAACGGGAATCCAACAAGAAAACAATGTCACCTACCAACTTGCTCCAGTTTTAAAACATCCTGCTATCACAATAGAGACAAAAAGTCAGAATTTATACCGACTTTAGGTTACCAGTGTCAAATTTGGACATTGACAAAAGAACACGAGAGAAAGCTGTGAGATGAGATGTTTGAGAATGGCTGTGAATAACACCAGAAGAGATCTAGTGAGAAACGACGTGATCACAAGAACTATTGGAACAACACCAATCGTCAAATTTATTGAGAAACAAAGAATGAAATGGTTTGGCCATCTAGTGAGAATGAAACCAACGATGCCCGCAGCAAGAGAGTACAACTTGAAAATCGAAACACCAAGATGCAGGGAAAGACCCAGAAGAATATGGATTAAAGGAGTCACTGACACTTTGACACTGCATAACATAACGGCATATTAAGCGGTTGAGTGCGCCCTGGCTGTCGATCGTCTGATGAATTGCGACGCCTAGCGGCATTAGCAGATAATGACAAAAGAAGAAGAAGAAATAACGCACACCGTTACAATTACTGACTGTCCATGTAACTACCTTAAAGGTAGCTTTGGTATTTGTCCTTGGAGAGAAAAAGAAACAAAGAACGAACGAGCTTTTTTTTTAAAGGTCACAAATTGGGCACGTAGGCCCGTTATACATTCGGCCCTTCTAAACACCCATCTTTCACGCAGTAGTTGTAATTTATCACTAAAGTGTGATTTGTTCCTATAATAATATGTATATTATAAATATCAAGATAAAACAAGAAAGAATCGGTGGTAAAATGCATGCGCAAACGTGCGAGCACACACACACACACACACGCACATGTGCACCTACATGTGCACTCCCACCCAGTCCTACACATGGAACAAGAGGAATTAATTGTGCCATTGTTTGATTTAAGTTTTTTTTTATTTATGCGACACGTCAAAAATAGTTGTTGCCCAAACCCGCAGATAATGTATTCCCCATTAACGTGCAAGCGTTGGAATCACCATTGCTATCATCATATTGTGTCGTTTTGGTAAGCGTAGGTTGTGATGTTTCACTATTTCACTCGATCACTAAAAATCCCGGATCATTTCAATGTTTTTGTCTCGCCCACTACATCGAGTCCGGCCATCAAGGCATTTATCCATTCGCCTTCCTCTTGCTCTGTTGCCATTATTCTTGCCAGTTGTCATCCAATTAAGGAGTCCATGTCCCCCTCATATTATGTCCAAAACTTATTGACCATCTACGTCTACGTAGTCAGGTAGTTGTACCCAACAAGACATCACACAGGCACTAAACACCCGGTGACACAAAGTGCCACCATGCGGATGGGGATGACCCGTGGAGTGGTCTCAAAAAACCGTTTCAGTCGTTAATATATATGTACATAATTAAAAAATGCATATAAGCATCTTGCATATACAATCATTCGCGCTCTGAAAATACACGTACACATACACTCTTATATACCCATACATACACAGACACCAGTACATCCATAAATGTACGTACACAAGCTCATATATAAAAAGGACAAGAAGAAGATGATGATGATAATGATGATGTTGATGATAACGTCGATTATGATGAGAATAATAACGATGATGATGATGATGACTCTAGTGATGATGGTTTTGGCGATTGTGGATAGTGATGCCGATAATGATTACAATCATTGTTTTTATTGTGTATGTATGTTGTCATTAATATTGTTATTATTGGTAATATTATTATGACGATAATGACCAATTTGACCATAACTAAAATATTAAGCCAACGATATTTTTTTTTTAAACTAAATTGGCTGCCCACTCCATCAATCTAATACTTGATGTTACATCACTGCATCAATTTAATACTTGATGTTACATCACTGCAGCTACCTT
>CAJHNH020002811.1:0-5000 GCA_905116865.2 Candidula unifasciata
TATCTGACACCAACAGATGGTGTGCTAATCTCCAGTCAGTAAGTCTGCTTGGTCAGTCTTATCTCTGTACCTTAACACTTAACATCTGGGGAAAAGTTGTAGTGTTTGATATGACCAACGGTCCAGGAGAATTAAAGGTGTGATGTGGTCATCCTATTTTGATTAAGGATGTATCCAAATCCCTATTTGTTTGTATACTTCAAAATACACACAAATAAAAGTAGGTTGAGGAAAGACATTCTGAAGTCACCGCGCGTATTGTCACAATTAGTATGTCTTACATGAATAAGAAGATTATTATTATTGGTTTTGATTTATAACAAAAGAGCTGTTGAGCTCACACTGTCTCACGGGCTAGTATTATATGGAAAAGGCATTTCAAAAGTGAGCTTAGTTGCTTTACTGGCAGGTTTAACGAATACTAAAGGTACACCTAATTTTGATATATGGTGTCATTTGTTTTGTGCTGTAACACATCAAATGGTTTTGAGTGTTTATCAATGTATCAGTGAGTTAGCTTATTGTATATTGTAGTGGTAACTTTATGTTATATTCATTTTTAGTGTGTGACTTTTTGCTGACTGTTATTCTCTGGGTCACTGCCTCTTTTCATTTTTTACCTGTCTCTGTCTTTCGACTTGTTGATATCCCCACTGTATGTCCTCTCCTGTGGTATTCCCTGGCTCATTCAATTTGCTCAGATCCCATATAATTTTAAGCTGTCTCTGTGTGATTTTCTATTCACTAAATACAGTACTCTGTGTGTCGACTGGTTATGATGCATACCAGTGTAAATGTTTTGCTCTTGGATGCTGGGCAAACATGGATACTACAATAATTTTTTTTTAATTTTGTTTATTACACAATAGCAGTCGTTTTCCGGAGAAGCTGTGGCGAATGTATAATATTATCAAAATCCCACGGTATATCAATCATCCATGCTGTCTCTATTATTAGTGTATGCCTAGACTGTTGTCTTATGTACTCCTACACAACAAGAGAGAAGCAGTGATATGTATATGAAAACAACACTGTATAACAATGATCCTTGTTGTACTATTCCACCTGCCAGATGGATGTTTCCATAGTGGCTTTATAGAAATAGCAGCAGCATGTGTGAAGCTGTGGTGAATGTATAATCACATCAAAATCCCACGGTATATCAATCATCCATGTTGTCTCTGTCTGTCTGTCTACATTTCATATGTATCTATCTCAATTCCCCTTTTTTTTTTCATTTTTTAAAAAAGTTCAATAAGTTTATTTGTCTGTAAAAAGTCTATATACAATAAATGCGTGTCAACTGTATTGTACGTCTTATATTTACAAGCGTCTGCGGTGTGCGTATCTTTGTGCAGTAATATTTACAGAGCGTTGCTTCGTGTTTGTATTTATGTTGCATGTGTATGCGTGACTCTGCGAACATATAAAACAAAGAGGCAAGAGGGGGCACGAAAACATAGCAGGCGGACAGGGCGGGGAACGGGGTGAGAGGGAGGAGACAGACAAGATAGACAGGGCCACTCATTTTATCTATACTGCCTTTCGGTCAGCATCAAATGTGGGGGGGGGGGGGGGATTGGGAGTGCTATTTATTGTTATCCCTCATGCGGGGGGGGGGGGGGTTGGGAGTGCTATTTATTGTTATCCCTCATGCATGCACGTTATCATTGATTTCTCACTGTGGCATCATTACTAATTGATACTTTTAGGTGCCTTGTGTAGTAAAGATATTCACATTCATACGCTTTCTATGTTAATTTTGTCAAAAACATATTGCCAAACTGTGTCTTTTTTCTTCTGCCTTCTATACTCTAATGGGGCATTAGTCCTCAATCAACTCGCGCTGTCATTATAGTCATTGCTATTACATTTGCTCTTAGTCTCTTCCCTATCTTTTTAACTTCACTTTTTAGCTCCCTTCTGCATGTGTTTTTATGGTCTTTGTATATTTTTATGCCCTTGTTGGTTCCAGTACAAAACTCATTGGCAGACAACTATGAATGTATACGGTTTTCGCTGAAAGAAAGTCAATTGATGGCCATATTCATATGTTAATTAGGTCATGTCGCCTGACCTTGGTATAATTTTATGATCTTTGTGTTCACCTTGTCGGGACGCACAATTTGATATGCATGTCGCCAGGCTCGCTATACAGGTATAATGTTTTGCTTAAAAATAGTGAGCTGGCGGCCATTTTCATATGTTAATTAGGTGCATAATGTATTATATGTTTTTAAAACGTGCATAGGCAGTTAGGTCTAACTGTCCCGCTTCCAGCAATATTTGGTTGCTAAGGGATTCGTTCAGAAACAAAAACGTTATGGCCGTAAAATCAAACATTGAGTCATTTCATCTCACTGGGTCGCATGAGGGAAGCCATGTTTTCTCCACTACAATTTTTCTGTCGTGGTGTCCGCCACTAAAATGTTAATATCTCCGCTTAGAATCGACTTACAGGCTTTAATGAGGTACCATTAGATTTGTAATTTTAATCTTTATCTAGCTGTTATAATTTCGTAAGTAAAAACCCAAAAAATAAAACTTCACTACCATCCCTAGTAACACATAATTTGTTGAAATCACCATTTATCACTTGCACCATGAGAGCTAACAGACTAAAATGGTTGCGGCATATTGAAAGAATGTCAGATGACAGAGAAGTAAAACTGTATACACCTGAGAGAGGAATGGATGAAGACCACGATACAGACAAAAAACAAGTTCGAGAGATAATGTCCAGTCAGACCTGCAAACAACTGGTGTCACAAATTGTGAAGAGAAAGCCAGCTAGAGAGATGAATGGAGACGAGTGATATCTGCAGCAGTAAACCTCAAGGGCTCAGAATGCTAAAGAAGAAGATGACTATTCTGTGTACGCTTTATATTTGACATTATGAAGGTGTTTAAAAAAAATATATGTATATATATTATACACTATGCCCTATTCGTATTTGGCCGAATAGTGAAAATCACTATTCGGTACAGCCCTAGTATGAAGGGGCTAAAGCTGGCTGGGTCTCCAGGCTTCGGCGCTCCTGATTGTACTTCTGATAACCATCGTTCTAAATTAGCAAGCAGAGAAAGTCCGGAGTTGGCCATAACGCACAGCTGTACCTGTACTTACTTCAGTCCTTGACCAAGTACCTGCAAACAGTTGTTGACCTGTTCTGATGTTTCCAGCGCCCTTGAATTCAGCATTAAATCAACACAATGACACGTCGAATGCTGGCTACACAAACTTAACAAAAAAGTACATAATTACCGACGATATCTAGCGTACGTTTATTATGAAAATTATATCTGAGCAAACAGAGGAAAATATAGATTTACTGGCCTTTTGATATATTGATTCTTAGACTTAGTTCCCTTTTCTGTCTGACTATTCACAAATTACCAGACTCAGAAAATGTGATATCCACGTGTTACTACACAAAAAGTATTTTATTCAAAAATTATATCACTGATAACAGTTTATATTTTTGAAACATTACGATAAGAAACTACCTAATCCTTGAATTGCTACACTAAACAAAATTATTTACGAGTTATTACACTAAGAAAGTTTTGTATCCAGGAAGTATTTTTTAAAAGAAAATGTTTGTTAACGACACACAGAAAGTAGCGTATCCAGAAATGTCTACACTGTGAAAGTATTGTATCCATTAAAAGTTGAATTGACAGGTATTATCCTCCTTCTTCTCTAATTCCATGCCGTGTGGCGTTGGTAGTCATGTCCATCCACAACCTTCTGCCCCGTGTACTTTTAGTCAACTCTGATACCGATGTTTCTCCAGGCCATGATATCAAATTGGGCTATCCTCCGAATAACGGGCATATATCATGGCGACCAAAAACAGGGCCTCAGTCACGTGTCAATTGCGCACTTCCGGCGACCTAATTTGCGGTTTTCCGGCGACTACCGCTACCGCCGAGAGTATTCCCCATGCCGCTCATGCGGCGTGGATTGGGGCTAAACTAGATGGCTGGGACTCACGAACAAAGCTGCAGAAGATGCGTGAGCGGCGTGGGGGAAACTCTCAGCGGTTGCGGTAGTCGCCGGAAAACCGCAAATTAGGTCGTTGGAAGTGCGCAATTGACACGTGACTGGGGCCCTGTTAGGGTATTTTTGCGGCCGCCATAATATGTGCCCGTTTTTCGGAGGATAGCCCAATTTGAATCTTTTATCTCCGTCTTCCTCTGTCTCTCTTCCCCTATAACTTTTCTAATGTCACAATGTACTCCAGTTTTCTCTTTCTCATGACGTGACCAAAGAATGTATGTATATGGTTGCCTTCTGATGTGGGCAATCAGTTCTCTTCGTGAGTCAGTTTCTTTCCAGAAATCTTCATTATTTGTTTATCTGTTCAGAATATTCTCATCATTCGTCTATAAAACCACATTTCCGTAGCTTCCCACATTTTTTTCATTAATCTACCAACTGTTCACGATTCACTTCCTTATACTAAGGAATGATTGATATAGCTTTTATAAATTCTCTTTCTGGTCTCAACTGACCAAGAAAGATTGCATAAAATATTCTTCATTTTTAAAATGCTGTCTTGAGCAACGCCGTCTCTGATAATAAATAGAGAAGGCCGTGGCTTGAGCTATTCTACATTTGAATCTTCCATCTGGTGTTATTAAAGCACTTCAATGTATCAACTTGTTTGAGGTTTATCTCATTTACGTTGATGATGTATTTCGGAGTGTCAGTTTTCTTTGTAATTATCATTACTTCAGTTTTTATGCTGTTCAAACTAAAACCCTTGTTTTTACTTTCTATTGAAATTATGTCTAATCATTTCTTGCAGTTGTGTATACACATACATACATACATACATACATACATACATACATACATACATACATACATACATACATACATACATACATACATACATACATACATACATACATACATACATACATACATACATACATACATACATACATACATACATACATACATACATACATACATACATACATACATACAT
>CAJHNH020002811.1:7500-92985 GCA_905116865.2 Candidula unifasciata
GCAGACACTTGTTGGGCTGACAGGCATATATCCTCACACGTGACCTTCATTAGCCGATGAATTTCTGTAGGTTTTAACCTCTTATCGATTTAAACAAAAAATAGATAATAAAACGCTGTTCCTCTTTTATGCACTTTAATAGTGGGGCGGGTATCTTTGAGCTGTCATTATGACGCCATTATGTTCATCTGCACCGTGATATCACTTGCCTAACGCTCTTGGCATCCTTATCAAGAGTATTGACAAATTACAAGACAGTGACACTTATTGTAATTTCTGTTAAACTTTCAAGGTTTTCTTTTTAAAAAAACCTGTATTATTATTTGTGTTATTTTATTATTATTATTGATCGGTTGGAGATCCATTGCAACCAACCGTCACTGTGAAGACGGCTTCTAATTGACTGAGTGAGACTTCTCCTCAATTCTAGAAGCCAAGACAAAATTAACACTATGTCGACGACATCATTACGGTCTGAAGAGAATGGCACTGAAAGGAGTTCCCAGGGGATCTGGCCGACGATCAACACCCAGGTGAAAACCGAGACGGATACACAACCAGACACTTACTTGTGCCAACAGAATTGGAGCTTGTCAACAGCAAGAGCTGGAGGGAGTGTGACCAGAGCTGTGATACCGATTCTTAATTCAACAAACAACATTCAACAATCAACTTGGTAATTAACAACTTGCGACTCGATTTGGATTTTTTCCCCCTGTGAGTTACGACTCGACTTGCGACTGGTAACTCTTCGACGACTTGGCACGACTCTTTGCCTCGCGGCCGACCACTGCTGTGCGGTTTTGGTGAATAACGTCACGATTTACGTTACGTTACAAGCTTGTATAAAATAGGACAGAATAAATTCTGTTTTGATTTACTAAGCTTTCGTTTTCGACTTCTTCCGCATTTATGTATAAGTTCAGTGAGCTTTTCGCACTGTCATGTCCGGTGTTGTATTTTCGCCATTATTGCATAGTATTGTCTCATATACGACTTGTGAATGAATTAATACATGAGGTAATTTGACTCGGGACTCGACTTGGAAGCATTCTTGACTTGGGAGTTGATTGCAATGACTCGGGACTCGACTTGGAAGCATTCTTGACTTGGGAGTTGATTGCAATGTCTCGGGACTCGACTTGGAGGCATTCTTGACTTGGGAGTTGATTGCATTGACTTGGGACTCGACTTGGAGGCATTCTTGACTTGGGAGTTGATTGCATTGACTTGGGACTCGACTTGGAAGCATTCTTAACTTGGGGGTTGATTGCAATGACTTGGGACTCGACTTGGAAGCATTCTTGACTTGGGAGTTGATTGCAATGACTCGGGACTCGACTTGGAAGCATTCTTGACTTGGGGGTTGATTGCAATGACTTGGGACTCGACTTGGAAGCATTCTTGACTTGGGAGTTGATTGCAATGACTCGGGACTCGACTTGGAGGCATTCTTGACTTGGGAGTTCATTGCAATGACTCGGGACTCGACTTGGGCTTGTAGGGTGACGATTTAGCCCAACCTCTATCACGCGCACACCCACCACCAAACGCATCTTCACCCACACACACACACACACATATATATGTATATATATATATGTGTATATATATATATATATATATATATATATATATATATATATATATATATATATATATATATATATATATATATGAGTGTGTGTGTATGTGTGTGTATCTGGTAATCTGGTAATCCTAGTTTCAGCTTCATAGCAAACGGGTCACCCCGTAGTTGCTCCGCTCCTGTGCCAACGAAAAACACACGTAGCTCACAGTGTCACACCATGCACTCAACTCAGAAGCTGGGCGACGAAACTATATGCTTCCAGTCTACAAATGGAGTATGTGTGTGTATGTATAGGGGTATGTGTGTGTTTAGCCGTTCTGTAGCTTTGAGGTCAGCGATGGCGTTTCACAATATGTTTGGCATAAAGGTTCAACTGGAAGGCAGTTTAGGAAAAGAACATCATCATCGCTTTTAAACTGTGGAACAACTCAGACCATGGAATAATACGAGGGCTATTCCAAAATCAACTTCTAATTGGCTGGGCGAAAAGAAAAAACGTTTACCATAACGACACCGCTCATTGCTTGCATCATTCAGTAGCCTTCAAACTCACTACACATCAAGCTACAATGCATTTTTGTGGGCTTGTTTGGAAAATGAGTATGTCTCAACTTTGAATCTGCATTCTAAAAGTGAATGCATGTCTCGTCCCTAGTCACTATTCTGTCACGAAATGCATTTCCCTATTCCAAGTAGCTTAAAAGGAACGTCAGAGCTGAGCATTTGACCTTTTGCTCGAGGAAACCAGTCGGCACAGGATGGATGATATGGTCAATATCAGGCCGGCTACCTTCACTTTTCGGGACTATACCCTGGTACCCACTCAAGGTTGGGTCGACCTGCGAGCCAGGGTAGTTTTTGAAAATAGTCCGGCATCATAAAAACTCAAACCAACGACTTTCCGATCCGCGTCTAGCCGCTATACCATGGCAACATCCTGTAAAAAGAATATACCGAAATTTTAAAATATGTTCTGTCTGTTCTACAGTGGCAATCGGGTGCCTGGTGACCTCTGGAACACCTGTGGAATCTGAAAACGTTCCGGAATGTAACAATGTGTGCAACCTTGTACCGCAGGCTACTTGTCAGTAAGTGGAAGTAACAGCGAACGTTAAACGGATACTACCATATATGTGTCATGTGAATGAAATCAAATATCATCATCATCATCATCATCATCATCATCATATAGCAGGTCTGTTGCAGAACGTTGCTCTCATCAAGGTCTACCTGAAGGGAATTAGGTCTCTCACCAGCTGTTGCCCCTCGTGCAATTTTTATTCACTTTGTCACTTTTATCCTGTGTCCATCTTCGTGCTTATCGGCCTCTGCCCTTTCTTTCTGGTACCATGGTTTCTGCCACTATTCTTTCACATCCGCTGGGGCGCTTGATATGACCATTATATTTCAGTTTCCGAGAAAAGATGCTGTTTACTAGGCAATCTTCCTGGTACCATGGTTTCTGCCACTATTCTTTTCACATCCGCTGGGGCGCTTGATTTGACCATTATATTTCAGTTTCCGAGAAAAGATGCTGTTTACTAGGCAATCTTCCTGGTACCATGGTTTCTGCCACTATTCTTTCACATCCGCTGGGGCGCTTGATATGACCATTATATTTCAGTTTCCGAGAAAAGATGCTGTTTACTAGGCAATCTTCCTGGTACCATGGTTTCTGCCACTATTCTTTCACATCCGCTGGGGCGCTTGATATGACCATTATATTTCAGTTTCCGAGAAAAGATGCTGTTTACTAGGCAATCTTCCTGGTACCATGGTTTCTGCCACTATTCTTTCACATCTGCTGGGGCGCTTGATATGACCATTATATTTCAGTTTCCGAGAAAAGATGCTGTTTACTAGGCAATCTTCCTGGTACCATGGTTTCTGCCACTATTCTTTCACATCCGCTGGGGCGCTTGATATGACCATTATATTTCAGTTTCCGAGAAAAGATGCTGTTTACTAGGCAATCTTCCTGGTACCATGGTTTCTGCCACTATTCTTTCACATCCGCTGGGGCGCTTGATATGACCATTATATTTCAGTTTCCGAGAAAAGATGCTGTTTACTAGGCAATCTTCCTGGTACCATGGTTTCTGCCACTATTCTTTCACATCCGCTGGGGCGCTTGATATGACCATTATATTTCAGTTTCCGAGAAAAGATGCTGTTTACTAGGCAATCTTCCTGGTACCATGGTTTCTGCCACTATTCTTTCACATCCGCTGGGGCGCTTGATATGACCATTATATTTCAGTTTCCGAGAAAAGATGCTGTTTACTAGGCAATCTTCCTGGTACCATGGTTTCTGCCACTATTCTTTCACATCCGCTGGGGCGCTTGATATGACCATTATATTTCAGTTTCCGAGAAAAGATGCTGTTTACTAGGCAATCTTCCTGGTACCATGGTTTCTGCCACTATTCTTTCACATCCGCTGGGGCGCTTGATTTGACCATTATATTTCAGTTTCCGAGAAAAGATGCTGTTTACTAGGCAATCTTCCTGGTACCATGGTTTCTGCCACTATTCTTTCACATCCGCTGGGGCGCTTGATATGACCATTATATTTCAGTTTCCGAGAAAAGATGCTGTTTACTAGGCAATCTTCCTGGTACCATGGTTTCTGCCACTATTCTTTCACATCCGCTGGGGCGCTTGATATGACCATTATATTTCAGTTTCCGAGAAAAGATGCTGTTTACTAGGCAATCTTCCTGGTACCATGGTTTCTGCCACTATTCTTTCACATCTGCTGGGGCGCTTGATATGACCATTATATTTCAGTTTCCGAGAAAAGATGCTGTTTACTAGGCAATCTTCCTGGTACCATGGTTTCTGCCACTATTCTTTCACATCCGCTGGGGCGCTTGATATGACCATTATATTTCAGTTTCCGAGAAAAGATGCTGTTTACTAGGCAATCTTCCTGGTACCATGGGTTTCTGCCACTATTCTTTCACATCCGCTGGGGCGCTTGATATGACCATTATATTTCAGTTTCCGAGAAAAGATGCTGTTTACTAGGCAATCTTCCTGGTACCATGGTTTCTGCCACTATTCTTTCACATCCGCTGGGGCGCTTGATATGACCATTATATTTCAGTTTCCGAGAAAAGATGCTGTTTACTAGGCAATCTTCCTGGTACCATGGTTTCTGCCACTATTCTTTCACATCCGCTGGGGCGCTTGATATGACCATTATATTTCAGTTTCCGAGAAAAGATGCTGTTTACTAGGCAATCTTCCTGGTACCATGGTTTCTGCCACTATTCTTTCACATCCGCTGGGGCGCTTGATATGACCATTATATTTCAGTTTCCGAGAAAAGATGCTGTTTACTAGGCAATCTTCCTGGTACCATGGTTTCTGCCACTATTCTTTCACATCCGCTGGGGCGCTTGATATGACCATTATATTTCAGTTTCCGAGACAAGATGCTGTTTACTAGGCAATCTTCCTGGTACCATGGTTTCTGCCACTATTCTTTCACATCCGCTGGGGCGCTTGATATGACCATTATATTTCAGTTTCCGAGAAAAGATGCTGTTTACTAGGCAATCTTCCTGGTACCATGGTTTCTGCCACTATTCTTTCACATCCGCTGGGGCGCTTGATATGACCATTATATTTCAGTTTCCGAGACAAGATGCTGTTTACTAGGCAATCTTCCTGGTACCATGGTTTCTGCCACTATTCTTTCACATCCGCTGGGGCGCTTGATATTACCATTATATTTCAGTTTCCGAGAAAAGATGCTGTTTTACTAGGCAATCTTCCTGGTACCATGGTTTCTGCCACTATTCTTTCACATCCGCTGGGGCGCTTGATATGACCATTATATTTCAGTTTCCGAGAAAAGATGCTGTTTACTAGGCAATCTTCCTGGTACCATGGTTTCTGCCACTATTCTTTCACATCCGCTGGGGCGCTTGATATGACCATTATGTTTCAGTTTCCGAGACAAGATGCTGTTTACTAGGCAATCTTCCTGGTACCATGGTTTCTGCCACTATTCTTTCACATCCGCTGGGGCGCTTGATATGACCATTATATTTCAGTTTCCGAGAAAAGATGCTGTTTACTAGGCAATCTTCCTGGTACCATGGTTTCTGCCACTATTCTTTCACATCCGCTGGGGCGCTTGATATGACCATTATATTTCAGTTTCCGAGACAAGATGCTGTTTACTAGGCAATCTTCCTTGAAGTTCAGATCTGTTAGGTTGCAGCACAACTCCCATTTGTTTCCTTAAGGACTGCGAAATCGCCACCGACTCACATCTCACAAATGTTGCAACAGGGAAGATGCTAGTTCTCGCAATTCTGACTTTTCTTCTTCTTCTTCTTCTGCGTTCGACATCAGTCATGCTAAACAGTGAGTCCCGTCTGGGTCACAAATAGGATTGTGCGTTTAAGGTCGCCACCGGTCGCCCATAGCTTCTCTTGCAATGTGGCTCCCTTGGGCCAGATCCACAGTCTTTGCTGGGAGAGGTTAGGGCAGTACTGCAGTATGTGCTCTGGGGTTTGTCTTTCTGCTCCACAATCACAGGCAGCAGATTCTTTTTATGCCTATCATGTACAGGTGTGCTCGAAGACCACAGTGTCCTGTCCGAAGTCTAAAAATTGATGTTTGTTCTTTCCTGTTGAGTTTGTTTATGCTGTCACTTTTGGACTGTAATCTCCACTCTGCCTTCTCCACTCCCGCTTGAAAGACTGCTTTAGCGCTGTTTTGGTTTCCTTGTAGCTGTGTGGTGGATGAGGTTGTGGAAGATTACTCCCAGCTTTTGCCAACGCATCACATGACACATATATACGCATCTGCTCTCATTTCCTTGAATACCACAGTGGGCTGGTGTCCACTGCAAGACCAGTTCTGCTTCCTTAGAGAGCAAGCCAATGTTGGTCCTTAGATCTGCAATTAGTTTGTCTTGTTTTTTGCTTGATAGTGCTTGGAGAACAGACAATGAGTCACTAAGTATAACAATTTTGTGCCCTCTGTGTTCTTGAGTGATGAGATGTTGGACTGAAGAAAGGAGGGCAGTTGCCTCAGCTCTGAAGTTAGTGCAGATGTCACCTGCTGGTAGAGAGAGAGAGAGAGTTTCTGCTCTACTGCTAGGGGGTTTAATGTATATTCCACAGCTCCCCTTTCTAACTGCATTTGTAGCAGAGCCATCGGTGAAAACCTGGGTCCAAGTGGTGTTGGGATACTTCTCATCAAGCATAGCAAGAGCCAGGGTTCTCTGTTGTGTCTCCGTCTGGGCATCTTTGAAGTGATCCCTGGTACCTTCAGGACTACATTTGACTTCTCTGGCTTGCTTGTCCATGGTTCTGGCCCAAGTTTTTCGCACAGTTTCAAGCAGATCTTGGTGCTGTCTGTACAGTTCTCTAGCAAGGTGGTTGGGGCTCTGACGCTTCAGTCTGTTTTTTGTTAGCTCTTGAAATTTAAAATGCAGTGGGTGACTTTGAAGTCTTTTTAATTTCTCATACTGTAAAAGAGTTTTGTATTGTCTTCTGAGTTCGAGTGGTTCAGTATCTGCTATCTTTTCTATTTCTCTGATGGGGGTGGTTTTCATGGCTCCGAGAACAATCCTTAATCCCATATTCTGAACCTTGTCCAGTTTTCCCATTGTTGTCTTGGCTGCAGCAGCCCATGCAGTGGAGGCATATTCCATGACTGGCCTTACTGCTCCAGTATATACTTGTTTCAGGATTCTGGAGTTTGCTCCCCATGTGGTACCCGCTAATTTTTTCATCACTGCAAGCTTCTTGAATGCTTTCCCCTGTACTGCTTTTACGTGTGACTTCCAAATTCGGACTTTGATTTCCTTGCTGGTGTTTACCAATCATCATCATCATCATCATCACCATTATCATCATCATCATCATCATCATCATCATCATCAGGTGTCTTGCCGACTGGCGTGGGCGATCATGCCTCTCCATTTTATTTATGTTTACTCATAGACTTTTAGTACAGTTTAATCTCTGTTTTGCTATGGTCATCTTTATTTTTACTTCAATTAGTTAGTCTCCGTTGCTGTCTATTATGTAGCCTGAATATTCAAAGTTTGTAAGGTTTTCAATTTCTTCATCATTTATTGTTATTTTTGTGTGACACTCAGTTTTGTATGTGGACATTTTCTTGTTGTTTAAATTGAGGAACTGGTTTTGATGTTCACCTTTTTTTTTTTTTTTTGTTTCTTTTTGTTTAAACATTTACACCGAAAGAAGTACTGTGATATCTCTTACTCGATGATATCTCCGTGTTATTCACCCTTTTCTCCAAGTCTTTTCTTTTTGTAGTTTTCAGCCCATATCCTGGGTTTGAAAGACCGATGCACTATGACTATGGCAGCTATGGAAGTATCCTTCAGGAACTGTTAAAGAAATAATTACAATCAACAGGAAGAAGAAGAATCAGAAAAATAAGTATACGAATGTAGATTGGGGTGGGGAGTAAATGCATGCCATAGGTGCTAAGTTCTGGTCTACGAGAGCTCTTATTTATTTAGGTGTATAGAAAAATGCATCGTAACAAGAGAATGGCCCGCAGAGTCATGACCCAAGTTTATCTGCGATCTACAATGCAAAAAGGGCGGGGGAAGGTGGGGGTGGCTTTAAAAACAAGATCAAACGAAGGGGAAAATGTGATAATCAACAACCTTAGTTTCTATAAGCTTCCTCTGTGCAGTTTCGTTTTACCAAACTAACAGGGCTGACAATAACTTTTGATCGATAACTCCTTAACTCTTATCACAGCCTCTTACGGATTTTACGATGTCAGTCATCCACTTTGTGAATTGTCATAGCCACAGTAATCAACATAATGTATGGGGGTATAATGAATAAGACCCAGCTCAAGGCCACACAAAATAATTCATAAATACATTAATTATTATGTATTGTTGGGGCCCACAAAACGTCAGATATTATCCGGTTATTTCCCTTTGTGCGTGAGATCCAAATCAACGATAATTGATTTACTGTAACTCAGAACGTGGTGTTCCATATCCGTTAAAACGCTCGACTACGTTCAGCCTGCTGTTAGCCGCCAACGGTCTCCGGATAAAGTTATGGTCAGAACGTGGTGACATTTAGGTAACTTCTATAGGGTAGGAGGGGCTGGCCAAACGGATAAGAGCGCTAGACTCATATATTGGAAGCCTAGATTCGAATCCTTGGTAGGTATAGCTTAAGGGGTTGCTGTGCCCCCCCCCCCTTGCCAGGGGCATAAATAAAATCATAACCTGCATATTCCGTGACGACTGTACTCTTGTAACCCATGCGGCTTTAAATCCAGTCTGAAGTTCTCCCCTACCTTCATCGCAAAAGTGGCCAATCCGGGCAGTTATACCAATTTTTGAGGGGAGGGGGGGGGGGCGCTATCGGGCGACGTTTATTATGACATACCCTACCCGCCTTGATACAGTGGGATAAATCAGATTGGTGGTATCTGAAGTTGCTGTGCATCTTCCTAACAGTCAAGGAACCAACTGTCTGCATACAAATTAGCCAGATTGGTAAAACGGATATGCACGCAAAATTCACATTCTGGAACAAGACCAGATAAGAAAAAGACGAGCAACCAGAACTTTCCGCCGGAGTTTACTGCCCGCCCATGATCGATAAGAATAAGATGTAGAAAAAATATGTGATATAATGGTTATTGGAAAACGCCCTCTTCAAGATATGCAAAGGGAAATAGATGATTTAGCAAATTTAGCATCAAGGATTCCACTACAGAAACTTAATCAAAAGACAACTATTTAGGTGGTAATTTTGATTGTGAAGCAAAAAGAAAGCAAGGAATTATGAAACGAATTTGCCAGGCAGTGCAGTTTTGAATATCTTGAACAAAATAAGGAATTTGAAACTGTATAGTTTTAAAACTAAGTTACATATTTTCAGTTCTAATTTCATTTCGATGTTAACAAGTGAAATTTGGAGAACCACTAAAGACATAGAACGAAAGTTAAATGCATCTAAAGACAAATGTCTGAGGGAAATGATGAAAATAAAATGAGATGAATTCAAAAGGGGTGAAGAATCAAGAGAAATGTTTGGATAACCACTAGTATCAATTTTCATAAGACATAGAAGATGGCGCTACATTGGATACATCCTGAGAAGAAACCAGCAGAGAATCATCAAACAGGCATTACAATGGGAAATAAAGGGATTTGGGCGGCGAGAACGCGCAAAAGAAACCCTAAGACGAACGTTGATAAGAGAGACCAAAGCTGCTGGACTGGATTTCATCCACGATATTGAACAGTTGCACAGATTAGAACGGAATGGAGGAACAGACTGTGAGACCTGTGTGACATGTAATGGCACAACAAGATAACGAATGCATGAAGGAATTTCCATTAAATATCTTGTTATGTTTAATATCTTTCATTTGGCTATTCTGTGTAGCCTTGGTGCTCCGTGATTGCTAATTGGATGCTTCTCTTCCGTGTCCATCGCGACTTTCTGTAGGCAGAACCCACCGTTGGTCATATATGGTAATTCTGTTTCGTTGCCAGTAAGGACTGCTTCCTTCCTGGACACATTTGGTTGGGTAATCACCCCTGATCGGGTTGGCAACACTCTTGCCGTCTCAATTGCCGATCCTAATAGAACTGATGTAAGAACTATGGGTGCCTTTATTGCAATTCCTTATGGGATTGAACTGGGTATCTTAGTGTCACAGGGGTATGCAAACCTCCAAGTGGCAGCCCTGGTGACGGGGAAAGGGGGGGGGGGCGGCGTGGGTGACTCAGTAAATTCTGCCACAAATGTTTCTGACACTTCGTGGAAAAGCCGCTTGCTTTCAGCTCTGAAGGTCGGTCGTTTTCGAGCTACCCATTCGGTTATCGAACTGTTTTTAATAAGATGAAGTCGCTGTAGCTAAGGGTTTGTGCTTTGTGCGATGTACCTGCCTGTCGACCAGCGCTCTACAAGGAAACACTAAACCATACAGATTTATAAAAACAATTGCTGAACTGAAACCCACACTCTTACCCACACTTCTAGCATTTTTGGGGTTTTTTTAGCTATTAAAAAGAAAGTCGCGATGATGTAGCGGCTAGACGCTTGTTTGTGGGTCCAAAGGTAGTAGGTTCCTGTACTGACAAAGCCGGAATATTTTCAGAAACGACCTTGTCTCTGAGGTCGACCCAGCCTTCAATGGGAATCATGTAAAGTCCCGGGAAGTAAATGCGGCTGGCGTGATATGGACCACAACACCCACCTAGTACCAATTGGTCTGTAAAATATGGTTCTAGCCCTATATGCCTAAAACGCCAGAAGGCGAGCAAGAGGATCATTGATTTTACTTTAAAAAAGTTTTTTTATTTTAAATTAACACCTTTGGAATCGTCCACAGGCTGTACTGTCAACGCGTCGTTGATGGGAAAGGCGAGGATTGCATCGAGGAGTTTTACCTCAACGATGAACGTGTACACTGTGACCCGCTGTAATGGCTGTACTTGAGTGTTGTCCAGATACAAGCAGACAATGATTAAACGTTGAATAATGCATATTACATTTTATGTGTTTTGTGGATTATTACAAGTATATGTTTTTGTCGATCCATGCGTCTTGTTCTATCATGTGTGAGTAAATAAAGATCCCTTTTCACGCATTTAGGCGCATCGGGCATATGGGAAGAGCACCATATTTTTACAGACCAATCGGCACTAGGTGGGAAATGTGGTCAGCATTACGCCGGCCGTCTTTACTTCCTCAGGACATACATCCTTGTACCCATTTTAGGCTGGGTCGTCCCGCGACGCCCCATACCACGATAAAAAATCCACGCAGCCAGCAGTGGGTGTCGATAGTGGTACGTTGGAATTACGACTCGCAACGCCTAAGCCACGGACGCTGCCATAATGTGTACAAGTATTGGTTTTTTATTGATCCATTTGTCTTGTTCTATAATGTGAACATATTTCACATGCATTTTCTGTTAAATCCACCCATCCCTTCCCAATATTACAGCACGGAAATTGAATTATTCGGATGTGAATCAAACAGGCGGAAATCCTAGAATCGCCCTTCAGTCGTATAAATCAAGGATACGGGAGTATCCTAGGATTACGTAAAAGCCTGCAGTCATATATACGTGGGGTCCTCATCTCATCATATAGAAGGTCCTTTACAGAACGTCGCTCTCATCACGGTCTGCCTAAAAGAAACTCAGTTTCTCGCCTGCTCTTCCGCCTCATGTACTTTCATAGTCAAGGAATCACTTTTATTATGTTCCCATATTCGCGTTGGTCGACCCCTGCCCCTCCTTCCAGATACTATGCCTTCTGTTACTTTTCCAGTAATCCGTCGTGGCGCTTGATATGACCAAAATATGGTATTCTGAGAGTCTTTTTATAGTAGTTGCTCTCAACCTACCTAATGCTGCGACACTTTAACACAGTTTCCTCATCTTGTGGCGACCCACAGACAAATATTTTATATAATAACTTTAACGAATATGTGTTTTCCGATGGTCTGGGGCGACACCTGTGAAAGGATCTATTCATTTAAAACAAAATGACGCGACTGGCAGGCTGAGAACCGCTGTTCTCTAGCATGTCAGCTCAAAAACCCTGATTTTTTTTTTCTTTACGACTGGGAGACAGTCCACGACACGGCTCACACCCTTATGTTGCTAAAGGTAGGATGGAGACAGTCCATGACACGGCTCACACTCTTATGTTGCTAAAGGTAGGATGGAGACAGTCCACGACACGGCTCACACTCTTATGTTGCTAAAGGTAGGATGGAGACAGTCCATGACACGGCTCACACCCTTATGTTGCTAAAGGTAGGATGGAGACAGTCCACGACACGGCTCACACTCTTATGTTGCTAAAGGTAGGATGGAGACAGTCCACGACACGGCTCACACCCTTATGTTGCTAAAGGTAGGATGGAGACAGTCCATGACACGGCTCACACTCTTATGTTGCTAAAGGTAGGATGGAGACAGTCCACGACACGGCTCACACTCTTATGTTGCTAAAGGTAGGTTGCATCTCAAAGGTCGTCATCACAACTACCCTTACTTGCTCCGTCATCGTTCTCTCCCCAGTTTTTGTGTGGGGTACAAGGCTGGTCTCCCCCCCCCCCCCCCCCCACTGGACGTTCAACTGAAAGGGTAGAACTTGGTGTAGTCATTACGTGCCCTAATAATAATTTTTTTACGACCTTGAGCCGGGCATCAGTCAATTAGTCAGGGCCGAGCCTCGTTATGATACAGAAAGGCGCCTTAAAAAAAAAAAAGGTTGGGGGGGGGGGGGGGGGGCAAAAGCAGGGAAATCAAAATGCAGTTTTTGATCTGAAAGGGCGAAGATCTATTAGGGGCGGCATAAGCAGGGAAATCAAAATGCAGTTTTTGATCTTGAAGCGCGGCATTCAAAGACTCACACCATACAAAGAATATCTACCGCCCTGGACTGTGGGTAATTGTCACGTGAGGTAATACCAACGAGCGTAGGAAGGGGGAGGACGGTGAGTGCCTGTGGCATAGGAAAATAGGGGGCGGGGGTTGGGTGGGTTGTAGGGGTGCGTGCTGTCTCAGGTGTCATCACTGAGGGGGCGACAAAATGGGGAAAAATCTGTGTTTACATATATGTAACACACACATACACCTCCCGCATATATATATATATATATATATATATATATATATATACGCACTCACATATACACGCGTGTGTGTGTCGGCGGGGAGAGGTGGACAGGAAATATTACGCACCAGTTACCCCCTGACCTTGCTACGCAACCGCTGAGCTCCCCTCCCCCTTTCCCTCAATTTTGACTAGAAAATATATGTCAGGTGGGGGGTAAGTTTCTGGGTAGAAACCGCAAAATTAGAAACTCACAACTTATCTAGTATCCCCGTGAAGTACAATGAACGACATTCAAAGAAGCTAATTTATTGGCCCGCTTTTAAATATTTATTCAATACTTTAAAAAAAAACACCCACATTAGTAAAGACGTTCTATGAGCCATAATCATAGAAATTTCAAATAAACCTGCTCGTACACTTTACAGCCTTTTATATAGTCACACACGTATCGTTTTTATAACTTCAATTACATTATTAGGTTGAGGAATTTCATACAGCGTCCGTATTGGCATTTCTAAATGAACTATCTGAAGTCCATGTACGCTATTCATTCCTTTTGTCAACAGGGGGGTTTCAAATAACTGACTGTAAGCAAGAATCAATAGATCCTTTCATGATAAATCGTTTTCTGTAGATTGTGCAATTTTAATTGTCAATCAGGACGGCCTGAATGTACTGTTTCTTGTTTGCAAAAAAGTTTTTAGGTTGATCAGAAACTACGGCTCCATTCTCTTACGTGCCATGAATCCGCGCCATGACATTTGGCAGTCAGCTGGTTCTTGGGTTGTCTTGTCGGTCACGTCTGCAGCTGTGCGCTTGGTTCTGCGACAAGGCGGCCCGGTACACACAACAGCAAACAATATATCCTCTTGTTTATAATGACACACGGCCACGTCGGCGATCAAGGATATAAATGACACTTACTGGAAATATATACTGTTAATAAGGATTAGATATGTAAGTAGTTTTTACCATTGCTTATATTTTATTGTTTGAATATATTGTATTAGGGATGTGCGGTAGTGGCTTGTCCCAACATACTGTCAGTTTGTTTATCGGGTAGTAAAGTAAAAACAAGCTGTTAGGATGGTGCTATATTCCGTTTTGAAATTGATGCCGAAATTCAGACAATTAATCTCAGTTGTAGTGGAATAAAAGTGGATTTTTTTTCAATTTATTTCCATTATTCTCAACTTTATGTCAGATTTACTAACTCACCCCCATCCGATCCCGCATAACAAGTAGCTAGAATGCATTTTTGCTTACTCGGTGTGAATTAATATACGATGATCCTTGCTGTACTGCCTTTTAAGCGTTATACAGCATAAAGTTCAAATGTAAACGTGTGCTGCTAACTTTCGCCAGAAGTTGCAAAGGCGTAACTTGTGCGGTAAGTTTTTGTTTTATCAGAATAGAGCTGAAAGTTACACTCGTTGCACTAAAAAATATTCCAATGCAGTTATAAAATTTTTTCAAACACTAAGAAGAAAGAAAGGAAAAGGATGCCATATGTATTACCCACTGGACATTCTGAAGACGGGCTAGATAAGATTCCGTACTTTCTACACACAGATTAATCAAGTAACAGAAAATGTATTGATCGGCACTCATAGAAAGAAGTAGAAAGATAGAACACACTAGACAAAAAAAAAAAAATCTAAAGCTATAGTTAAAGCACCGGAAATTGCACACACAGCAGTGCTAAGCGAGGAAGGAAAAAAGACAATTGTTAGCTTTGCAAAAGAAGTTTTTAAACGAGCAAAATGCAGAATATGTTTTCTCAACCTTACTGTATGGCACAGAGACATGGGACAATGAACAAACAACTGGAAAATCGTATCAATTCTTTGGAGATGTGGATATACAGAAGATTAGGTCGTATTTCATGGAAACAAAAGCTATCAAATACAGAGGTACTGAGGAAATTGGGAATGAAAAGAGAGTTGCTTGGTGAAATAAAAAAGAGACAAGTGAAATATTTTGGCCACATTAAAAGACATAACAGTATTGTAAAGATCATCCTAGAGGGAAAGGTTAAAGGTAGGCGAGCAAGAGGCAGACGGCGTTACAAGTGGAAGGGTAACATCAAGAGATGGACGAACAGCAGTATGAGTGAGTGTACATCAAGGGCAAGAGACAGGGCTTGTTGGAGATCCATTGCAGCCAACCTTCATTGTGGAGACGGCACCTGATTGATGATTGATTGATTGATTGATGCAGAATATTGGACGATAAATTATTATTGACGATGAAGAAATTAAAACAGAAACTCAGACAGAACCATGGCGTTTATATATCAAAATTACTTTGTGGAAAATTGTAAGAGGTGCAGGGTTTTACACCCCTATGATAAACAGTTGTATGTGACGTGGCAGGTCGACCCGAGCCTCAAATGGGTACCAAGATGGCTGTCCTGGGGAAGTAAAGACGGCCGGCGTAATGCTGACCACATTACCCGCCGAGTGCCGATTGGTCTGTAAAAATATAGGACGCTCTGCCCATATACCCGATGCGCCTTAGGCGTAATAAAAGATCTTTACTTTTTACTTTACTTATGATAAACAGTTGCAGTAACGCCTCTAACTTCACCATACTTTAATACTTTGATCCATGTCGGTTCTGTGACATAACTGAAATTATACAAGTGAATAAAATAACAAAGAAAACGTCAATTTCGGTTTAACTGGGCAGTGTATAAAAATTGTTTATGTATGAATAAAACATTAACGCCGTGATGAAAAATAGGAAACCGTGCAAAAAGGGGGAAAAAAGATTTTCCAGGATAAGTAATTACGGAGAAATTCTCGAAAATACAATGGTACGAATTAGAAAACGGTCTATTGACCTATTTTTTTTAGACCAATCAGCGCTCGATGGATGATGTAATCAACTTCCGGAAACTTTACCTGGTACTCATTTTAGATTGAGCTGCCATGGGGCCAAGATCATTGGGGGGCCGGGGGGGGGGGGGGAGGGCTGTTCTGGCTCGATGCAGATTTGAACCTATAAGCCTTCAGACTCGAGGTGATTGTCTGTCTGCTACATCAAGGCAGCTGCCTGGGTTATTGATTAACTACTAACTTTTCCGTTAGTTTTTATCCCACGGCAATTTGTTTTAAATAAACAAATAACATCATTTGCGGACCATATAACACTGAGAGAACTGATTGCCCACATCCGCAAAAGGCAATCTACATTCTTTGATCGTGTGTCGAGAAGGAGAAAACTGGAGTATATCGTGATAGTGGGAAGGTTGGGGGGGGGGGGAGGGGGGGGGAGAGGCAGAGGGAGCCTGAGAGAACAATGGCTGGACAGTTTGACACGATGGCATAAAAGATCATCTGTGTCATTGATTGAAAGTACACGTGACAGAAAGTTGTGGGGGAGATGACTACCAACGCCACACATAATGGACTTTAAGAAGAAAAAGATAACATTGCCAACTCCAAATTAACCTTCTAGACTTTGTCAACTATTTCATTGCTATTCCCTTGCTGACCAGACCAACTGATTTCATGAGCTTTGTACGACTAGCGGACGAGACGAGTTCCCACTCTCTGTCCAAACTTTGTACGACTAGCGGACGAGACGCGTCCCCACCCTCAGTCCAAACTTTGTACGACCAGCGGACGAGACGCGTCCCCACCCTCAGTCCAAACTTTGAACGACCAGCGGACGAGACGCGTCGCCACCCTCAGTCCAAACTTTGTACGACCAGCGGACGAGACGCGTCGCCACCCTCAGTCCAAACTTTGTACGACCAGCGGACGAGACGCGTCGCCACCCTCAGTCCAATTTTGTACGACCAGCGGACGAGACGCGTCGCCACCCTCAGTCCAAACTTTGTACGACCAGCGGACGAGACGCGTCGCCACCCTCAGTCCAAACTTTGTACGACCAGCGGACGAGACGAGTCGCCACCCTCAGTCCAAACTTTGTACGACCAGCGGACGAGACGCGTCGCCACCCTCAGTCCAAACTTTGTACGACCAGCGGACGAGACGAGTCCCCACCCTCAGTCCAAACTTTGTACGACCAGCGGACGAGACGCGTCCCCACCCTCAGTCCAAACTTTGTACGACCAGCGGACGAGACGCGTCCCCACCCTCAGTCCAAACTTTGTACGACCAGCGGACGAGACGCGTCGCCACCCTCAGTCCAAACTTTGTACGACCAGCGGACGAGACGCGTCCCCACCCTCAGTCCAAACTTTGTACGACCAGCGGACGAGACGCGTCCCCACCCTCAGTCCAAACTTTGTACGACTAGCGGACGAGACGCGTCCCCACCCTCAGTCCAAACTTTGTACGACCAGCGGACGAGACGCGTCGCCACCCTCAGTCCAAACTTTGTACGACCAGCGGACGAGACAAGTCCCCACCCTCAGTCCAAACTTTGTACGACCAGCGGACGAGACGAGTCCCCACCCTCATTCCAAACTTTGTACGACCAGCGGACGAGACGAGTCCCCACCCTCAGTCCAAAGGGTCAAATTTGCACATGTAGTGTGTTATCTATAGTAAAGAAATAGACATTTATTGGTATGCACATGGTACTTATAGAAAAAAGTAGAAAGACAGAATAACACACGTACCAACATGGAAATCGAAAGCTGTAGTTACCATGCCTGGAATCACCTCTGAATGACGACAACGCCTCGCCTCAGGAACACATGTGCTAAGATCGATGACCAACAACTAGCTTTCGATTTTCATGTTGCCTAACGTGTACTTCTCTCTACATGTTTATTTATTTATTTTATGTAATGTTTCTACGGCCTCAAGAATTACCAGTCTGTTTACTTCTGTGTATGAGGTTTAGCAATAAAGTGGAAATACAGATGCCCATACACAGATTAAACAGCATTAATTAGTAGTCTATGGTTAAGCACCAGCAAGGAAATTAAAGTCAACATTTTGAGAGCATGCATCTTCTCTGTAGCAACATATGGATGGGAGTCGTGGACCCCAGATCTCACAGTCCTTAAAGAAAATGGAGGTTTGCGAGCTAAAACGGTACAGACAAATTCTCAGAATACTACGGACAAAGAAGGAAAGAAATACTGACATTCTAAAAGATCTAAACATTCAGGAAGATTGGCCAGTAAACAGCATCTTGTTTTGGAAACTGCAATATGTTGGCCATATCAAGCGCCGCGGCGGATTCAAAAACATAATAGCAGAAGGCAAGATATCAGAGAAAAAGGGCACGGGCCGACCAACAGGAAGAGGGACACAGGGTATCCGTGGACTCTATGGATATGAAAGTTCACGAGGTGGGAGAGCACACTAGAGACCGAGTTTCTTTCATGAGAGCGACGTTCTGCAAAGAACCTGCCACATGATGATGCCGTTTAGTATGTAGGATTAACGTGTAAACTTCACAGATTTCAAACTACAGTCATCGTCTCCGATGGTGAATCATTATCGCCACGAACTCCGTGGCACCAAAGTCGTAGAAAAGGAGCGTGCGAGGGGTGCGGTCAGCACAGGATGTCATCACTGAGGGGGGCCAACTGGCAAAAAAATATGTTCAAAGTATTTAAAAAATGTGTGTGAGTGTGTGTGTGTTTGTGTGTGTGTGTGTGTGTGTGTGTGCGCGCGCGCGTGTGTGTGTGTGCGTGCAAAAGAGGGAGGGTAAGACTGGAAATTTTCCGCACCGGGTACCACCCGACCTTGCTGCGTCAATACGTGGCACGTGATGATATTTGCTGCTAAATTACGGATGAAAAGCGCGGATTCTCTCTGTGTATGTGTGTCTTTCTCTCTTCGTCCTTCTCTCCACTCTCTCAAACTCACACACAGGCACGCACACACATCACCCAAAGCATAAAAGTCAAAAAGTTTTTATTTAAAACCTCCCGTGTGCTCCAAGCGGCTCTATTTTGGGGGTTGAGGGTGGGGGGGGGGGGGGGGGGGGGGGGGAGACAAGAATAGACGCACTGTCCCTACCAAACATGTCTATTAGCCATCTAATCAGAGGTGATTCCTTCCAATTTATCAGCACATCTGTCTGAGAGGCGAGGAACCAACAGTTTGCATATAAATAAATCAGATCTGTAGATAGAATGCGCATGCAACATTCTGGTCCCGAAAAATAGCCAGAGTACAGAACTGGTCGAATCAGGACTTTCTGCCAGAAAGACGGTGTTTGTCATTATTTTATGGAGTCTTCACTTCGTAGAATGCAATTTTTTGTTATTTTGAAGCTACATCCTGGCCTTTTGCCGGGCCCTTGAATATAACCGGGCCCTACATATGGCCTAGCCTTAGATATAGGCTAACGTCTAAAAGGTTTCTGGGACCTCTCTACGGATGATCCTCATCCGCATGGTGGCACTTTGTGTTACGGGGTGTTTGTGTGATATCCTGGTGGGGTACAACTACCTACCTGCCAGAAAGACGGTGATTGCATACAAGCAACAACTTCAGAACATTTCACAGCAATTAGGTGACGTCAAATCCCATTATACAAATGTATTCATTTTATGGGCTTTTAGAAAACAAATTAGAATAAATGTAAATACTACAATTCCAATTTGCATGAAAAAAAAAAAAAAAAAACAATCACACTCTCTCATATTCACCTCTTTCCACTGGGAAAAATTAAATTTCGTGACAATCATAAGATTGGCGGCTATGCGGTGAAACACGAAATAAATCATCCATTGTTATTTGTTCTCGCGGTGTTTGTATTTTTGGAGACCTGTTTGTGTAAGACAGAAGTGGCTTAACCATTGTTTGTTTTAACATGGAGTTAAAAGACTGAGCATTAAAAGGCACTTATTGCTAAATAATTTTATCTATCTTATCTATCTATCTATCTATCTATCTATCTATCTATCTATCTATCTATCTATCTATCTATCTATCTATCTATCTATCTATCTATCTATCTATCTATCTATCTATCTATCTATCTATCTATCTATCTATCTATCTATCTATCTATCTATCTATCTATCTATCTATCTATCTATCTATCTATCTATCTATCTATCTATCTATCTATCTATCTATCTATCTATCTATCTATATCTATCTATCTATCTATCTATCTATCTATCTATCTATCTATCTATCTATCTATCTATCTATCTATCTATCTATCTATCTATCTATCTATCTATCTATCTGTCTGTCTGTCTGTCTGTCTGTCTGTCTGTCTGTCTGTCTGTCTGTCTGTCTGTCTGTCTGTCTGTCTGTCTGTCTGTCTGTCTGTCTGTCTGTCTGTCTGTCTATCTATCTATCTATCTATCTATCTATCTATCTATCTATCTATCTATCTATCTATCTATCTATCTATCTATCTATCTGTCTAGCTGTCTAGCTGTCTAGCTGTCTAGCTGTCTGTCTGTCTGTCTGTCTGTCTGTCTGTCTGTCTGTCTGTCTGTCTGTCTGTCTGTCTGTCTGTCTGTCTGCCTGCCTGCCTGCCTGCCTGCCTGCCTGTCTGTCTGTCTGTCTGTCTGTCTGTCTGTCTGTAGCTGTCTCTCTGTATGTCTGTCTGCATGTGTGTCTGTCTGTATGTGTCTGGCTGTGTGTGTTTGTGCGTGTGTCTGTGTCTGTGTGTGTCTCTGCGGGTTTGTGTGTGTGTATATGTCTGTGTTTATCTGTGTGTGTGTGTGTTTGTGCGCATGTGTATTTGTTTGTTTGTGTGTGTCTGCGTGTGTTTCGGTCGGTGTGTCTGTATTTATCTGTATGTATTTGTGTGTGGAATGTGTGTGTGCGTGCGTGCGTGCGTGTGTGCATGCATTCTACCACGCACGCTTTTGTGTTTTTTCTTGATATTTACAATATATTATTATATGAATATAACAAGCTTTATTGATAAAATACAACTGCTGTGTGACAGACGGGTGTTTGAAAGGGAAAAATGTAAGACGGGCCTGCGTGCCCAAATTGTGCCATTTTGAAGATAAAGTTCTATCTATCTATCTATCTATCTATCTATCTATCTATCTATCTATCTATCTATCTATCTATCTATCTATCTATCTATCTATCTATCTATCTATCTATCTATCTATCTATCTATTTGTCTGTCTGTATGTCTGTCTGTCTGTCTGTCTGTAGCTGTCTGTCTGTCTGTTTATCTGTTTATCTGTCGATCGGGTTGCCCTCTCCAGACTGCTACTTAATGTTTTTACCATGTCATGAGATTAAACAATCTCAGTCTGGACGGCAGACCAACAAGACAGCTCCTAGGTACCCTGTTCAACCTTCACAGAAGTTATAATAAGTCATCCGTAACAGCTAAAACAGCCAGGTGTGACCTGCAGTCATGGGCGAGTAAGGACGCGAAGATTGGGGAGAAATGTGCCAGATGTATTGAGTCACTTTTGCTAATCAACAGTTTTCACGCGCGAAATCAGTGTTGATAACCTCGGCTGTTTGCAGCCATGTAAATCGTGTCCTAGCGCCGGTTGTAACTCATTACAGTTGGAAGGAGTCGGGTGTACTATGTCGTGCCAGCAGTGGTTCTCAACGTGTGGCCATGCCTTATAGTCAGGTAGTTGCAGTTCCAAAGTTATAGTAAATGGGTGCCCCATTTCAAATGGTCAGATTTCCGAACCAATACACAAATAAGGCAAGAATCCAGGCAAGAGTATGTGTCTAATTTTATACGAAAACGCTGCTGGAACTATGTCGGCCACGCCCTTAGAATGGATCAATCAAGACTTCCTTACCAAGCCCTCATTTGGACACCACAGGGAAAAAGATCTCGTGGAAGACCAAGGGAAACCCTACGTAGAACTATCATCAGGGAAGGCTCGCTCATGGGCCACTCAAACATCCAAGACCTACAACAGATTGCAACGAACCGCCATGCATGGAGAGTCATGACCTCTGCCCTATGTGCCGCACTCGACACAAGAGGAAAGACTAACTAACACCTGTGCCAGCGAAAACCACACAAAATACACAGACTTTTAGAAATACCTCGAAAACTTCTGTGTGGATCACTAGGAATATTTACATGTGGTTTTAAATTCACCTATCCTTATAATTTTATGATTAACATTTGCACAGGTGCTGCTTTTTCCCCTGAAGCGGTGAATTTGTTTCATCTTTGTTTGACTAATAATTTGTGTTCCCGTAAAATATAGAATATACAGTCACTGACATGCATGGAGACTGTTAGAAATCACTTCACATGTGCGGCGATGCATGACAATTTTTTTAATAGCCTATCACGCATACAATGACAAATTGTCTTCATCTATATTACTGGGAGGCTCATGCTGTAAATGACGACATGAGAGTGAAATGCGTGCAGTATGATGTTTTCAAAAGTTCCTGGGACTCAGCTACTCGCAATCTGATTGTTTACTTTGAATCGGTGTCTGTTATTTTCATGTACCGTAAACAAGGCAACATGAACACGATGTTTGTTTTCATTAAAAATATAATTCTTACAATTACTTGATTTTTCTCGGCGTCTGTGACTTGGGCGTTGCGAACGCGCTTCGTAATGCCGGTGTGCCGGGTTTGATCCCAGCCGCGGACGGCTTGTCTTGCATTAGTTTCGACAGTGGTACCGAGAGCTGACCTTTCAGGGGCAATGGCAAACTAATGAACGTAAAATTTACAGAGAAAAACCACCACAGCCAAACATTGCTGAATTTGGTTCGACAATGTCCTGCAAAGGAT
This sequence comes from Candidula unifasciata, assembly GCA_905116865.2. NCBI lineage: Eukaryota > Metazoa > Mollusca > Gastropoda > Stylommatophora > Geomitridae > Candidula > Candidula unifasciata. The sequence continues at coordinate 30,362 of CAJHNH020002811.1, forward strand.
ACGCAACTAACTTTAACTTTTAACATGATTAATAACAGGAAAGATGATATCAGGAGGAGAATCGGCACAGAAGCACTACTGAAATGTATAGGTACTCAACAAATCAAATGGTTTGGCCATGTAACTAGACTGGTAGCAGAGAGGGCACCATTAGAGAAATGTGATACAGATACAACAGTAACAGACCCAGAGGTCGACCACGCAGAATATGGACCGCAGAAATATCAGAGACACTGAAAAGTAAGGCGGACAGAAGGGCCTGTTCTAGAGATCTCTTCCTCCCATGACGCCGCGAGGCATTCCAGGAGTAGAGAACAGAAGGGCCTGTTCTAGAGATCTCTTCCTCCCATGACGCCGCGAGGCATTCCAGGAGTAGAGAACAGAAGGGCCTGTTCTAGAGATCTCTTCCTTCCCTGACGCCGCGAGGCATTCCAGGAGTAGAGAAAAGAAGAAGAAGAAGATTAACAGGTTGCGTGCCAAATTTCAATAATTACCACTAAACGATAACTGCGTTACATAAAGCAACTACTTCTGAAATGGATTAAAGCAGACATACTGGAGTGCGCCGTGTGACGAAATGGTTTCTTAGCTTTTATTTAACATATTTTATCAATTTAATGTTGAAAAAAGCTACTGTGGTATAGCGGCTAAGTGTATGCTTGCCGACTCAAAGGTCCTGGGTTGAAATTCGCATCGAAGAGGATATTTTGTGTGTGTTCAGAACTGACCCTGGCTCACAGCTTGATCCAGCTTAAAATAGGTACCAGGTAATGACTTTTGAAGTAAAATCGGCCGGCGTATTGTTTACTCCATCACAAATCAGGCTCAGAAAGGTGGGTCCGGTTACGTCAATCCAGAGGTCGCTGGTAGTGAGAATCACCAGGATATTTTGCCCGGTCTATTCGGGTGTGTTTTGGAATGAGCAGACAGATAGGCTGGCTGGAATTACTTCATTTGGGGGTGTACTACAATAGCGCAAAGCAGAAGTGATCTCAAACGCGTGGGATGGGGTAAAAGGGGAAATTAAAGATACTGAAAATCCATACCTGAAGAGAATGATACAGCGAGAAGTAGCTGTGTTCTCTGGGCGCCACTCCAGACTCAGATTGAAGGCAAGACGAGTAGTTGAGCAGACGACAACAGGTACCATCCGTATGGAAACTCATCGCAGACTGTCGTGGAGGAGGGGGTGGAGCTAATATGGGCTCGCCCTGAATGCTGTGCTGAATGCTGTGATGTCGAATCTTCACTCAGATGAAACCTGGACAGTCACAGTCTGCAATAGAACTTCTATTTGTTGTTAATGAAAGCAGCAGCAATAACAAAAGGTTATTGTGCATTACTGCATAGGCCCATCACGTTTGCTGTGTCAAGCAATCATTCTCCATCTTTTTATAAAGTTTACAGCGCAAATCTCCAGGGGTGCAGACATTAAGCATTCGCCCATGACATTCACAGCTCACAGTGTCGCATCATGCACTCAACTCTGTAGCTGGCTTCAGTATAAATCTTGACGTTTGGGAGGCTGCTGCTATCGGATACTATGGCAAACTTCTACCCAAAGAAGCGCAGCAACTTGCGAGGCATCTAGTGAAAGGGCAGCTGAACAGCGCAGGCAGGCTAGAAAGACCCGTATAAAAGGCCTTTTACCGTCTGACACTGTTTCCTGTCATCATTGTCCTATATTTTTCAAGGTCCATACTGGGCTTATAAGTCACATCAAGCTTACAGACAATCAACCCTGGCCTCATGAAAGATGAAAGAGTGGTCCTCATCCTCGTCACTCGTGATGGGCGAACCACAGCTGGCTGATTGAGCAGGATTTCTTCAGGTTTGCTGTCCTATCCATTTTCAAATGGAGGTTGAACTCAAGTCTTCTACTGGATCACATTGTTCAACAGGGTCCACCACATAAAGGTAGGGTGGGCTTGAGCTAAACAGGCTAAAAGAAAGTCAGATTTTTAGGCCTGGTTGTTTAAACCCTAAAAAAATGTGGACACCTGGAAAATATTTGTGGGAACCACTGTCGAAGAAGGTAGGTGGGACCCACTGGATACAAAAAATGTGGACACCTGGAAAATATTTTTGGGTACCACTGTCGAAGCCAACGCAGCAAAATCGCCTGCAGCAGGGATCGAGCACAGCACCTCGGTATCGCAAAACACCTTCGCGTCGCCTAAACCACATATGCCGACATTCATTTATACATTTCAGTGTATTTTAAATCTATTCCTGCACAATAATAATATGAATATTGCATACTCAAACAAGGTTTAAGCCCATGGAAGACGCATGGGCGTAAATGATCTCAACCCCCACCCCCCTCCTATGTTCTCTGTGCCTAGCTGGCCCTGCCCTTGTGTTATTGGTTTCAAGCACGTGATATTATAATTTCTCTTCCTATGCTTTGTTTTGTTTTCTTTCCTGACGTCACGATGTTGTCCAGTGCTTCTGTTCCTATCAGATAATTATTTGTACACTTTGTTTGTTGTCTAGAGTAATCGTTTCTGGGTCCCCGTTGGGGGTGAGGAGGTGGGGTGGGGTGGCCGGGTGGGGGGGATAGAGCCCCTGCCCCCTAACAAGCATGTCGTAAAACGTGACTAATTAGGGGTGTCTCTTTCGAGTCGTAGTGCATCTGCCCTAGCGTCAAGATCCAGATCTGTAAAACAGGTATGCACGCAAAATTCAGGAATAAAACCTCAGTCCAGAAGTGGACGAACGACCATAATTTTCCGTCGGAGTTTACTGCAGGTGTACAGTTAAAAAGGGGGGGGGGCAGAAGATAACGTGGCTGCACCAGTTTTCAGGGAATTGTCAGCATCCAACATCAAGTACGGCGAATAGAATCGAATGGCAAAGTATATTTACGCACAACACCAGGGTCCCAACTATATGACTTGTAATTGACACGACTATTCTGTGGAGGTATTTATTTCCACAATAAACTTGCCCTCAAGAGTTCAACGACAAACATACGTGTGGTTTTAACTGTTGATTTTACCGATATGTGAGTGTAACGTAAAACTGTGTTCGTAAACTCCACCCCGCCCCCTCCCAAGTTGCGTGTCCTTTACATACGTTGTGGGGGCGGGAGGGGGAGGGGAAAAACATTTTTGGCTGTTGCGGTTTTTCTAGGAAAATTTACGTCTGGTAGTTTGCCATTAAACTAAACGGTCCATCTCGATACCACTGCCGAAACCAACGCTGGGCGAAAAAATCGCCTGCAGCTGGAATCGAACCCTGCACCTTGGCATTACGAAGCGCGTTCGCAACTCCTCAGCCACAGACAGGGCAAATAGTTTCTAGTAAGAATGCGACCAGAGCAACTACCAGCACAGGCGCAACACATGAACAGATCTGATGTGTAATCAAGAGGTCTTTTCCGGAGATATGGATTGATGACATTAAAATAAATTTCCTTGAAACGAGCTACCGCCAAATTGACGTTGTAGCCATGGCTAGCCCATTAGGTCCCATCTTGGCCGACATCTAGCAGATCTGCTCACATCAGGGATTTATTTTTGTACCGTCGGTATGTAGATGACATTCTAATAGTAACTGCTGACAAACAGCAGGCCACTGCGTTCCCTACCACCATGAACCAGTCACACAGAAACATCACATTATCGTTACAACACGAACATGACGGCACTTTACCATTCCTTGATGTACTTATTGCACGTAGAGAGGATGGCAGTATCCAAAGATCAGTGTACCGAAAAGAAACATGGACCGGCCAGTATCTAAACTTTTACAGTTTTGTACCTATTCAGTACAAACGTGGCGTAGTGAGAAGCTTGTTCAACCGGGCCATAAAGATTTGCACAGAAGACACACTGGCTGCAGAAATTAAAACTCTCAATTCAACTTTACTACTCAATGGGTACCACATAGGTTTCATCAAACGTCATTGCACCCTACCCAACCCTACCCCGAACGAAATTACAGTATCCAAACTACGAGTATATATCCAACTTACTTATCGAGGTGATGACGTCATGCAGCGTATGCAGGACCGACTGAAAACAGCAGTTGGCCAAACATTCTTTGCGGCTGTTCCAGTACAAGACCACTCCTATCCCAACCCCACCTATTAAACAGTCCCTTTCTCCGTACACCAAATCTAATTGTATTTACCAATTTACATGTGAGTGCCAGGTGACTTACATCGGTCGAACGGAGAGACAGCTTGGAAATAGAGTGGCAGAGCACATACCCAAATGGCTACATACACAGATCAGTGATCCTTCTAGGGTGTCGAGACCAGTCAAGAGGAAAGTACCTGCTTCTTCCATAGAACGTCATCTACTTAATTCCGGACACATAATTGACACAGACAGTGCTTTCCGTGTGGTTTACCACACTCCGAACAGGAGACTTTTGAGAATCGCCGAAGCCTTAACAATAAAAATCAACAACCCCCTCCATTGTGAGCAGACGGAATTTATCGTTACCCTGGTTAGTCACGTGACTACTGTGAGCTTCCGGCGGCCATGAAACAGAGACAATGTATCGAAGAAACTATTCGCATTTCAGGTGAATGTTTTCAGTTTTGTGCTTTATTTTATGTTGATGTAACTCTGTAGTAACGCACTTGATAAGATACAGCCAAATATTACTGGCAATAAATTGTGCAATGTATTGTTTGTATCCGCATTATTTAAATTTATTACGGGAAAACATTGTTTTGATTATTTTTGTTGTTGTTGTTGTTTTTGTTTTAGTGAAAGATTTCAATTAGTCATCGACCATATGGATCTCAACAGTACGTACGCTCCACCAATCAACAATGCCTGCGTGCCAGACATCTACAACCGACTGGACGCTGACGTCATCGAGAGGACTTACTGTCCTCTTAAAAGCACGTTATTAAAAACCCGTACCATCAGGGTCAATCTCAGATACTCTGCCAAATCCACAACCCGCACCATCAGGGTCAATTTCAGACACCCGGCCACTTCACAACCCGTACCAACAGGGTAAATCTCAGATACCCGGCTACTCCACAACCCGTACCAACAGGGTAAATCTCAGATACTCTGCCAACTCCACAACCCGCACCATCAGGGCCAATTTCAGACACCCGGCCACTTCACAACCGTACCAACAGGGTAAATCTCAGATACCCTGCTACTCCACAACCCGTACCACCAGGGTAAATCTCAGATACCCGGCTACTCCACAACCCGTACCAACAGGGTAAATCTAAGATACCCGGCCAACTTCAGATAAGTTATAATTAGGACACCAGTAACGGCTACACCACAGCATGCACGGGTACGGGCTCATCTCATACATTCAGTACAGCCCGCCATCCGGTCATCGTGCTTAATTGTAGCAGTCTCTTCTGTTGCCTTCTGTCAGTCACGGGCCGTCTTATAGAGATTAGTTGCAACGGACATCACAGCACTTTTGGCATTGCCATATGCCCTCCGTCCCCATCATCAGCAGCCAGCGAAGAGTTCCAATACTAATGGTGCCGGTTGTGGTCTCGTTGTATGTCCATCTTGCCTTCACTCCGAGCGTAGTGTGCCGGCCGAACCCTCTTGTCACACCCAGGTGCATCATTCTCTCCAGCCCATAATAATTTAGTTTCTCGTCTGACTTCGTTACTTGTTCCCAAAGGGCTCTGACCACATCTGCCTTGTCATGTATCAATTCATCACCCACCGGTGCAGATCCAGCCAATCCGTCTGCCTGTTCATTCCCCACCACGCCGGTATCGTCTGGAGAAAAGATCTAAAGAATGCTCACTGCCCGTGACCTTGCTAGTAAAGCTTGCCACTCTGCTTGAAGTAATACTGTCTTCACTTTTTGTGCAAGCTTTCAGAGTCCGTTATGTCTGACAGACTGCTATTGGTTCAACTTTTGTTGTTTCCACATTTATATCACTGACTACCTCTTGTTCACCAGCTTTCCACGTGTCGGCTCCGAGGCTGCCTTTTGGAAAACATTGAATAGACTTACTGCCGCCAAAAAAGCATGTCGTACATGAAGACCGTTTTAGGGTGTTTCCGTCGAATTCGCAGTGCATCTGCCTGAGAGACAACGACCCAACAGTCTGCATGCAAATGAGTCAAGCATGTGAAACGGATGTACACACAAAACTCAAGTTCTGGATCCAGGAGTGGACGAACACAACTTTCTGCCGGAGTTTAGAGCCGGTGCAAGCTAAATAGATAAGAAAAAAAAAGAAACTAATCTAATTTACAGTTTAAAAATGTAATATGATTTTTATCGGTCAAAATTTTTATTTTCTGCTTTTTTTCCCCAAATGTCTTGATCTATCATTTCATTCAGTCTTCATTGAACCACTGTATAATATTGTTTTTTTGTTTCAGTTAAATACAATCCATTCTTCTATATAACCCTCCACTTCTCTGGTTTTTCACAATATAATGGAGTATAGGTATATATATTTTTTGTATTAACATTTTCTGTGGTAATCGTTTTTGCCGTAAGCACAAGCAACTCCTTCAGTTCTCTTCTTTATTCAGCTCATCGTTACATCGTAGCCACTACCCAAGCGGGGAAACCGTCATTGTGTAGCGTCTAGACCCTCGCCTACGGATCTAAAGGGTTTAGCTTCAAATCCGAACGGGGGTGGAAGGGGTGGGGTGGGAGGGGGTGTTTCTTTCTTCAGAATGACTGGCTCCGAGGACGACCCTGTCTTGAGTGGGTATCGGGTAAAGTCCTGGAATGTAAAGGGGGGCCGGCGTGATGCTGATCACATTACCCACCGGGTGCTGATTGATCTATAAACTACAATACGCATGAAAGTGGGGGAAAACGGACATGTACTTAACTACATCACTCAAGCAAACTTGACATTATCGTGGCCCTTAATGTCATGTTTGATCCATTGCTATCTTCTAAAGGCAGGACGCCGAGCGGTTTCTAATGGTGGAGAAATCTCGCGTAGCCCGGGAACTTGTTCGCATCACCCAGAGACTACCCACTGTGGTCAGCCTGCAAGCTTTTGACCAGTCAGTCAAGCAATCAGAGCATGTGCACCAGGTCCGGTAACTACTTAATTTTACACTACTGTATTTATGTCGTCCTTACATATAGGCATGAGTGCATGCTGAAATCACGAGATCCCATATCTGAATGGATGTCCATCAGGGCATATCCCAGATATTCCGTTCAACCTTCCAACAAAGTTAGACCTGGGGCATCCGTACCTGGCCACGCCTGCCTGGTTTAACTTGCAGTCCTAGGCCTGTAATGACGTGATTCTATTGTCGACTCGTTCGCACAGCACTATTGACACTCGTCTGGTGTAGCCCTGACTGGTGCCCTTATGGTGACTTCGTTGGGGGTTGAACGTGCTATCCAGTATCCACCTTGTTGGTCTATCATCCAGACTGGGATTTGTTTTTAAACCCAGGGTGATAAACCTGTAGGTAGCAGCTCTGAAGGGACAAACCAACCGATCGATAGATTGATAAAGTCTGTTTCTCATAGCAATATTTCCCGTAATGAATTCGAACATAGACACAAACAATAGACTGCACATTTTATTGCTTTGCATATTTCAGGTGCATACTACGGTAACAGTTGATTAAAATGAAGCAAATAAATGAAAGCTTCAAACTGAAACACAGAATCGACCTTCACCTTGCGTTTACCCTGGTAAAACAGTTTTGAATGTAGTCAATTTTATGTTTCGTTTCGAAGGATTCATTTATTTGCTTCATTTTGATCAATTGTTACCGTAGTAAGCACCTGACGAGTTACAGCGAAATATGCCAGGCAATAAATTGTGCAATCTATTGTTTGTGTCTTCTTTGTTCAGAGTCTGTTGGTGCTTGTGACCACGTCCGACTTTAGCTATGAATAGTCCATACAGCTCAACGGGGATTCCTGTTCTTGTGCAAGTGGAGAGGCCGCTCTGTGTTCACAGTTTTTATCGAGGAGATGTATACACAAATTAAACTACAGTGCTTAAATGTCACGTGATTAGCTGTAAGGTCTATACATAGAGTCACCCACTTAGAGAGTTTGTATTCTTGAAACGCGGAGAAAGAGGGTCTGGTCGCTGATGATTTCCACAGCTATTACTCATGACCATGAAAGAAGTAGAGCATCAGTATAGCACACACACGTTATGAACAACTCACAAGTGTTCTGTGAAATATTATCATGCCAACATCAAGTTACAGGACACACAGACAATATTCACTGCAACCTACCACAAAGAAAGCACATTCAGGTAGGCAGCATCCAATATCTTCATTATAGTCTAATATGAAGAAACCACCATTATGAATAATAAAATAAATGACAATCGCCTGCATGACCAAGTTATAGCCAGATTCCATCATTTAATTGACGTTTGTGCCACTTCCGGTTGTCTGATACTACTTCCGGCTGTCTGCTTTTACTGTCTTTAAATATATTTACACCTCTACACCCCAAGGTAGAAGAGGAGCGACTAAGTAAGTAAGTAAGTATATATTCTAAGTATATATACTAAAACAAACAAACAAAACAAACAAATATATTCACACTGACGCCTGAAGCTGTACAAAAACAAAGAAGAGCGGACTGCGACATTCGCAGCAGCAGGTGGAGCCATTTCTCCCACCCCAAGAAATATTTAGAGGGAGAAGAAAAGAGACAAATTACATGCAGCCGGAATACAACATAAACCCACCCTGTCACGTGGTATGGGATTTTTCTTTCTCGGTCTTTTAAAGGAAGATCTCAACACCAGAAAGTATTTCTGTTGCATTAGTTACCAGTTCTTTAACAAACTTTACTTACGTTGCATTAGTTACCAGTTCTGTAACAAACTCTAATTATGTTGCATTAGTTACCAGTTCTGTAACAAACTCTACTTCTGCTGCATTAGTTACGAGTTCTGTAACAAACTCTACTTCTGCTGCATTAGCTACCAGTTCTGTAACAAACTCTACTTCTGCTGCATTAGCTACCAGTTCTGTAACAAACTCTACTTCTGCTGCATTAGCTACCAGTTCTGTAACAAACTCTACTTCTGCTGCATTAGTTACTAGTTCTATAGCAAACTCTACTTCTGCTGCATTAGATACCAGTTCTGTAACAAACTCTAATTATGTTGCATTAGTTACCAGTTCTGTAACAAACTCTACTTCTGCTGCATTAGTTACCAGTTCTGTAACAAACTCTACTTCTGTTGCATTAGTTACCAGTTCTGTAACAAACTCTAATTATGTTGCAATAGTTACCAGTTCTGTAACAAACTCTACTTATGTTGCATTAGTTACCAGTTCTGTACAAACTCTACTTCTGCTGCATCAGTTGGAGTTCTTTAACAAACTCTACTTCTGCTGCATTAGTTACCAGTTCTGTAAGAAATTCCAGTAGATCAGTGTTTACAGCGTTTAACAGCCGATCCAATTGTAACACGTTTACTGCCCACAGTGACATTTAAAAAGTGCCAACCCATTTGAGTTGGTTTCAGTATGATAAAGATCAGAAATTTACATGCGATGCAGGTTGCATTGCGGCGTCCATGGCTTAGGCGTTGTGAGTCTGACTCATAATTCAAACATACCATGATCGAAACTCACTGCTGGCTGCCTGGATATTTGTCGTGGTATGGGACGTCGCAGGTCGACCCAGCCTGAAATGGGTACCTGGATGTATGTCCTGGGGAGGTAAAGACGGCCGGCGTAATGCTGACCACATTACCCACCCAGTGCCGATTGGTCTGTAAAAATATGGGTGCTCTTCCTATTTGCCCGATGCGCCTAAATACGCGAAAATGGGTCTATACTTACTTTTTTTTTTCAAACTTGTTACATTTTCCAAATCTGACCATTCTGAACTTGATAAATCATGAGAGTCAGTGAGCGAAAGAGTGAGTGAGTGTGTAAGTGATTAGGTGAGTGTATGTGTGTTATAATGAATATGATTTATATATTAAAATTAATTGTGAACAAGATCTCATTTTTTCAACAGCACAAGAGAAAGAGCTATATGGCAGCCAAAAACGACGACCTAGTTTGCCACCGTTGCTACGTCCACCATCTTCCATCAAAGAAACAGTTTTACAGATTCAGGACACACAAACCTCCACCTGCAGTTCTGGAGGCAAGGGAAAGCTACAGCATTACTGGCCACCAGCCCCAGCATGATCAGAAGATGGCAACGAAGTCCAGTACTTCAACTTCCCAGAACGGAGCAGCAAGTTTTAATTCTACTGATAAGAATAATTATGTTTCCAAGGATGTCAACGAGTTGTCTGCTCATGACCAATTGAGAAAACCTGTTGATAGGTTTATACCATCTGTTGATGCCTTCAAGTTTTTAGACAGGGACAAATGGGGCAGAGAGGTGGATCAGAACCTTGGCGATACGCCACGACTGATGCCAAACGAACTTTGGAAGAATTTTGTGAAAACAATGAGTAGTCAGTATTCAAAACAACTAGGTATTCCCACCAATACGTCAAGACAGCAACAAAGCAATGATGCCTTCTTCCGTGAAAAGTCAGGTGGCAGAAGACTGTCTGTTGTGTCTGGAAATAAAACACGAGAGAAAAGCGAGCAGTTCTCGGGCAACCTCCGGACGAGTAGCTCTCGAATGAACATTTACAGAAGACCTTCTGTTGCCAATGAAGTGCAACTAAATGAGATGTCCCATTCGCATGTCCATTCCACGGCGAGCGCGCAAGATACTAACAGTCATGTTAGTGCTTCCAGAAAGGCCACCATTATCCAAGACAAATTCATTTTCCAGATCTCTATCAAGTGGCCATCAGAAATCTTCGTCTGCCATCCCTAGATAAGTTGAGAATAGTTTAGCTAACAACTGACATCACAGCACTCGGGACAGTCTCATAGGTGCCTTGTACTAATCTTCAGCAGCCAGCGAAGTATTCCAATACTGATAGTACCTGTAGCAGTTTATGTGTCCACTTGACTTTTCTCCGGGTAGATATGGAAGATACTGAAACACTTGTATTCCTACAATTTCTACATGAAATGGGAGCTGTGTGCTCTCGAGGCTTGGAATGCGCCTCAAGTGCTGGAGGTCCCGAGTTCAGGCTCCGGTGAAGGCTGGGATTATTTCACGTAGCCTTCTAGTAAATTCCGCTGGTCTCTGGGTAATAAGACCGGACGCCCGTGTGTATTGTTGAGCAGGTAAACAACTCCTTTGGCAGTTAGAGATCGAAAAGTGTAGCCAAACGACGCTGCCCGGGCAACATTTTTTAAAAGTATTTCGGGATCCCCGCCGGTGCTACGGAATTCATGTGCGCTGAGATTCTTTGGCCTCAGGCTTGAGTTAGAAGTAGAACAGAGCACTTATGGGTTACAACCCTTGTACCGTGATATTAATCTGTGGTTAAGCCTAAACGTACATCAAACATAGGAGGGGTGGTCAAAAAGTAAGGCCTTCTAATTTTTGAGCCCGTTTACAAAATGGATGCGATATTTTCGCCTCAGCTCGACACATCCGACTTCTACATGCATTTGTTGACCGGGGAAGCCTTCCCGATTAGTTATGTGGGACTTTGCAGTCTAATTATTGTGTGGTTCTATCTTTTCCCTCTCAGGTCACAGGTGGTGATTATCTAACCCCTGTCCCGTTTTTAGCCACCCCAAATACGGCCGCTTAAGTCATGGAGTAACCGCTGTTTTTTTTTTTAATTATGCAAGCTAATTCCTGTCGTTAATTATTGCCAGGATATGAAATGCTTAATTGGTTTCCAAACTGGCAATCCATCACCGGCTGCTCTTAACTTGGTATATGCCTTTATCATGCCTGATAATTAACTCCGTGACGAGCCAAGAGAGATTTTCTCCGCCAAGAAACATTAGCCGGTGTTCGACATAAACTGTAATTAGTCTAGCGCAGTGATGGGCCTATAACTTACTTTAGTATGACCTCTAAAGTAAGTCATAGATGGGTCTACTGGCGAGCACTCCTATGTTTCCTGATATTCTAGGACATGGTAAAATAACTATATACGCCCACATTATTGTATTATCATGCAATTTCTACACATTACGTATTCCTACGTCTGTTTACGTTACTATATGATTCTGTCACTGAATAATAATAATAGTAAACTCTGTTCAAACAAATGTATCGTCTTACTTTTGTTTTCTTTCATATCGATATTATCTAACACCTGTCGCCGGGCTCTCTAGCGTAGTTGGTTAAACCTAACATTGCGGTGACCGGGTGATGAAATCCTTGTGGTCCGGGTTCACTCCAGGGGGGTAGGCAGAAAAGCCACATTTCTCCCGATTTACGGTACCTATCATGGAATCAGGGCCGAAGGGTTGCTTGAACATGACCTACTTTAGATCTAAAGTAGGTAACGGCTTGAGCATGTAGCCAGTGAGTTAGAAGTGCCATGAATTGAAAATCACCCAGATATGACAGCATGTTCTTAATTTGTAACAGCAAGGTACCCTAATAAAACTGTTTTCTACAGTGGAACGGGCTTTCTTGTATTTCCTCCTGTTGGATTCCCATCCGAATAGGTGCTTTTTTAATCCTGGATCAAACTGTCAGTCTGCAATCGCAGAGGGGAGACGGTTAGAGTGATAAGAGCAGACATGTTTCTAACAGCAACAGTTGCGAAACGTGGACATTATACAGGAGTTGAGATTGACTAGACCGGAAATGGATTGGGTGGGGCGGGGGACGAAAGGATTAAGAGAGTATGGGGAGGGGGTTCGAGTGGAAGAAGATTAATAGAGTATGAAAAGGAGGGGGGTGTGGGAGGGGAGGCCGACCGAACAAGTAGGCCTGTCTTACATTCGACCCTTCTAATCATTCAAATTTCTCACAGTATTTTTTTAAAACTTAAATAAATAATGCATGATAAGTTCATATGCCAATATGTGAGTACTGACTACTTACAATAGAAGAGAAGCCATTTGGAGAGTGGAGAGTGCGGACCATTCGATCGCGGCGAGGCAAGTGCACATTTACACCCTTTAAGTTTTAGCAGAGGTTGTTGAGTTTTTTTAAATTGTTCCGGGGCAGTGTTCCCGAATTTGTAATCATAAATCTTTGCTTTTCGCTTTCACATAGATATTTCTGTCACACGGTTATATTTGACGTTTCTCTTTGTCTTCATAGTCGGCTCTGTGGCTAAGTCGATGCGAACGCTTCGTAATGCCGGGGTGCCGGGTTCGATCCCAGCTGCAGGCCATGCGCCTTGCGTTGGTTTCGACAGTGGTATCAGGGGGCCGACCGTCCAGGAGCAATGGAAAACTACTGGACGTAAATTTGCCTAGAGAAACCACACAACAGCCAGGGGCTGGTGGGGTTGGTTCTGCAACGTCCTGTAAAGGATACCCAACTAACCTTTGTCTTCATATGATTTATACTAACAATGAATTTTTCACCTGTTTCAATAATGTTTGAGAACGGTAACTCGCTCTAAAGTGCAATTGCTTGCATTCAATTCAATGTGAAAGTGAATATACAATTGTAGCCAAAATTTCAAAGTTTATTATTGAATTAAATTTCCTGCATAACAGATGTTATGAAGCCGTTCCGAACGAAATAATACAGATAACTTGAGACGTCAGTGAATGCATTTCATTGAGTTTATTGTCACATGTCGCTCAATACATACACAGCCGTCAGTACAGGGGACACTGATTAAACAAGCATATTAGATTTCTTCCTAGTCACTTGTACAAACAGATCATGAAATGTTTTGCGTGTAATCAAACATCCATTTTCAACGGAGCTATTGATCGGCAAGCCTTACGGGAAAGTACCAGACTGTGCGGAGTACAAAAATGTTTAATAACAAGGCAATATTGCAGGTAAAGAAAAGGGACCACCGTTGAGAAAGAAAGTTAACAAGAGACGATCCGTTAATTAATGCAGTAACTTCCCTTGATCTTGTGATAATTGCGTTAGATCGTAGCTTTGTGCATTTTTCCTGCTGGTGACACTTTCTAGGCGAACATAATTTCGCGACGCAGTAATTCAGACCACAAACAAACCACACATTACTATAGACGTACCATGGGACAATAAAGTCATTAGCTAATGTAAAACGAAAGTTAAAACATTGTAAATACGAAAGCATTTGCAATCAAACGCCTTATCACTGCGTTGTTTCGTGTACATTGAAGCCCCACCCTGGTTGGGCGGTGTTTATGAGATTTCCTGTACCTTTAAAAAAAAAAAATTAAAATCTCGACCACGTTCAACCTGTTGCTAGAAGCCGAAGTTCTGGGACTTGCGCCTGATGGATTCTTATCCGAATGGTAGTACCTTGCGTCGACGGGTGTTAATCGCTTGCTGGGTGGTCCTGGCTGGGTTGAACGTCAATCACTCACTCAGTAGCGCCAAAGAGTCGGCGGTACATGTAACAAACTCAAGCCCATTTCCGCCCATCTACGCACTTATGATAGACGGATTTCGGCCAGGACACTGTGATTGGACGTTCAGTCTGCGCCTCAGCCTGTGAGACGCGCAAGTGTAAGTGATAGGGACGTCAGCTTGGTCGACGCTCCTACCGCCGACTATGCGTGCTCTATATTACAGGATGTGAGCGCTTTTAACAACTGTACAACTGGCCCTAACCCCTCCCCTATACATTGAACCTAGGTCCCACGAGAGAGTGAAATCTACAACACTATACCGTGACACCCCTGTAACCTTCAGCCTGACCAAGCATGAATGAGAAGTGACCTAGTGTGTAGATAGGTGGAGCTGGGCCTGAGTTCGTCACTAGCTCCGAGTTGATGTGCTAATAATGCCCGTTGCAACTTATTGAAAGTCCGCCTAGGTTTTCCTCTGTGTTGAATATCTTCTAGAACCTCTACGCATCCCCTGCTGAATTAGAATGTCACGGTATGGATACTGTGTTTTGTTGCTCTGGCCACGTGATCCAAGACAGCTTCCCTCACGCCCACTTTATTATAAAGCAGCTTACCGCCCTGGGACGCAGTGTCGGTTAGTCTGTTTAACATCACGTGCGCGCGACAGGCCTTTCACGCCGCAACCGCACAAGAAGTTATGTGTCTGGACACGTTTCAGACAAGATGCGTTGTATCAGCAAGGTACCACTGTAATGGCAGTGCCCATACCTTCAATTTTCTATTGTAATGGAGAAGTGGCTGGGATTATGCAGTTGTCAGCTGATATTCTTTTGGGGCAGGGTTCGGATACAAATGTTTAAAGAAGCAAAAGTTAAAGGTAACGAGCGAGGGGACCAACTGGCAAGCAATGAGCGAATGCATACCAGAAGAAGCATGGAGGATAGCGCCAAAATCAACAACACTTTACCGACCAGGCTGATGGGAATGACGAATCTGACGCTAACAAGATTGTGTGACCCGGGAGTAAAGCCTGGTGAAGCAAGTCTATGCCGTCTTTGGGGTCAAGATAAGAGACATTATAACCAACTTCTCATGGGAACAATCAGTGGGGGTACTTTGGAGTAGTTGCTGCATCGAAGAACCGAGTAGGCACGGGGATCCTAAATCTGCACTGGCGTCGACTGTGATAACTTAAAACAGCTACCACACATTCTTGAGATGTGAGTGTGACTTAAGGTTGTAACAAGTCTTCATTGCCATAACAAGTCTTCATTGCCATAACAAGTCTTCATTGCCATAACAAGTCTCTATTGCCATAACAAGTCTTCATTGCCATAACAAGTCTTCATTGCCATAACAAGTCTTCATTGCCATAACAAGTCTTCATTGCCATAACAAGTCTTCATTGCCATAACAAGTCTTCATTGCCATAACAAGTCTTCATTGCCATAACAAGTCTTCATTGCCATAACAAGTCTTCATTGCCATAACAAGTCTTCATTGCCATAACAAGTCTTCATTGCCATAACAAGTCTTCATTGTCATAACAAGTCTTCATTGCCATAACAGTCTTCATTGCCATAACAAGTCTTCATTGCCATAACAAGTCTTCATTGCCATAACAAGTCTTCATTGCCATAACAAGTCTTCATTGCCATAACAAGTCTTCATTGCCATAACAAGTCTTCATTGCCATAACAAGTCTTCATTGCCATAACAAGTCTTCATTGCCATAACAAGTCTTCATTGCCATAACAAGTCTTCATTGCCATAACAAGTCTTCATTGCCATAACAAGTCTTCATTGCCATAACTCAATCGGCTGTCTTAACTCACTATCTCACATATTTATCGCCTGTCTTTAGTTAGTCACGTATCCTGTACAGGACATGGCAGAATCACCCCGAGCATTTGTTTGGCTATTGTGGTTTTTCTATGCAGATTTACGTGCAGTAGTTTGCCAGTGCTTACTGAACGGTCGGCTCGAGATACCACTGTGGAAACCAATGCAAGGCGGTCTGGTGCCAAATCGCTTGCAAGTGGGATCGAACTCGGCACTCCGGCATTACGAAATGCTGTTGCAGTGCCTAAGTCTCGACCTTTTGCAGATTCCCACACATTAAAGGTGTGAGTAATCCTTGGTTCCAAGGTCAAACACAGTTACTAGTGACTTTCGATCATGAACCAACGGTTGAACAAACTTTTATTTTCCAAGGGTTAAGAATAGGGCACGCATGCCTGTCCAACATTCTGCCCTTTTAGTCTCCCAACTGCCATGCATCATTTCATTCATACAATCAACTAATAGTCAACATTACCAACATCAGCTAAATCTATATAAATAAACATTTTAATGTTCCTCTGTTAGTAGTAGCTAATCTCTGAAAGTTCTTTACTGACTGATTTCACGTTTTGAAATAACGTTGCACTCGAATACACGCGAGTTTTTTAAAAAAAAAATAAGTATCGCACAAAGCACGAACTCCCATAGCTCCAGCGACGATCACATCTCGGTGTGGGTTTTTTTTGTTGTTGTTGTTGTTGCCGGCTTTTCCGGCGCGGGTCTTTAATTCTGCTGGTATTATTTCATTATTGGGATCATTGCAAACAGCGGTGGAATAGAATGGTGTCGATTGATCTGCGTTTGAATCATTCTGCATGAAGCTGTATGAGATAATTAATTATTTTTTCTATGGGCTCCACGAGTTGTTGAATGAATATATGGAAAATAACAGGTGAGTACTATCATCACTGCTTTTAGGACAATGTGTGGAATTGAGCAGTTGCTGCGTTCATTTCATTCGTTTCCAAACTTTGACTGCTGATATCAGAGATCTGATACCAGTAGTTGTTGTGGTTGGCCGGGTGGTTACAATGTCGGGCTGTCATGCAGGAGACCCGGGTTCGACCCTCAGTAAAGTGATAAGAGTTTTTTCTGTCGGGAGCACAATTAACATCCTAACCTGTCCATGGCGACAACACCAGCCATGCAGCTTCTCTGGCTCATAAACCACTCCTCCCCTATTTACACCGATCTAGACAGGTGGTAAAACAGGTAGTAGTGACAGTGTTTTATGTTGTTATAGTGCTGGTGGTCGTGTCAGTTGTAGTAGTGGTACTCGATGGGCGATGTGGTAAATATAACACTGACCTCATTTACTACTAATTACAATTCCTGCTACCCATTTTAGTCTGGGTGGACATGGATGCCAAGGTCAATTAAAAAATGTGTGTGATGAATTTCAAATCCTTCGGACAGGAAAGAGAGGAGTAATCGTTGGATTGGGAGGGGGTGGGGGAAGAGAGGGGTGATGACAGAAACCTTTAACTGAAAGAGCAAGAGCAATTCTCAACTGTAACCAAGTGCCTTGCTTACTGACCTAGGCAATCATGCTTCACCTCATTTTGTGATCTCCAGTCATCAACCAGCAGGTCCTTTACAGAATGACAATCTCGTCATGGCACAGCTGAAAGTCTCTCTTTCTCTAGCCAATTCTCCAGTCCTTCGTACTTTCATAGCAAATGCATCTTCAGTGTCTTGTATCCACCTTCGCAGAGGTCTGCCTCTACCTAGTATTCTGGAAACTATCATCCATCACCATTATCTCCATTCCACCGTGACCAATTCATGTGCAGACACTTTCCATGCAAAATAAAAAGCTACCAAGAGTCTTTGTAATGAGTCATTTTTCTCACCGTTGGTAAATTTTCTCATTTTTTTAGAAATAAAGGCAACTACTAAACATAAATTATGTGCGAGAACCCAGAGTGATGACATAGATTACTAATTATAATGTATAAGTAAGTGATGCTGCTCAAGGAAAACGTGCAGTTTGGTTGAAGTGTGCCAGATGAGATAAGAGTGAAATTGTGAGAACTTTTGAATACCCAGGTAACAAATGTACATACTATTGTTCTAGTATAGTTATTATCCTAGACATCAAACCTCTCGCCCATTGACCAAGGAACATCATTGGAGCAATAAACACAGTAGTTATCAGCTGTTCAGTGTTTATCAATGTTTGTTTGTATTTCAAGCTTGCTGTGTTGAGGTGTCTGTCAATGTACCTGAGCAGGCAGCATGACAAGAGCTCACAGTGTCATTGCAGTCATTTATCACTGTGCATTCAAGTCCTATACATTTCCTAATACTCACTTTAGAATGGGTCAACCTGGGAGCAAAAGTCAATTATAACCATTTTTTGGGGGAATGCGGATTCAAACTCAAACCTTTTGAGGAAGCAAACAAGCATCTGTCAAAACCATACTTATATACAAACTAAACCATCTAGAAAGAGGTTGTCTAAGAGGCTGTTTCATCTGTTGCTGTGTTTTCACAAAGCATACAAGTGAAAAATGCTAAATTATCTTAAAAAAAACACAGATAAATAAATACATGAAATATCATAAATGTGCATACATCTACAAATGGATGGACTTAAAGTGATGCCACTTCTTCAGTCACAGGCAGTCAGCCTAAACAATTATGATGCTTTCACTAACTGGCATGCTGACCACCCCGGTAATAATAGGTACAGCCCTTCCTGGTTTAATCACATAGACCTGAAAAAAACAAAATGGGGAAGGGGGTGGAGTAAGGGAGAATAAGTTCTCATACCAGAGTTTACTACAGATGAAGATTAATGATTCTCAAACTGCAGCATTTAGTACTACATCCATAATTATCAGCCGTGGAAACAAAGGATATCAATACACTACCAATAAACATGTACAAACAACTAAGCTTATTAAATATGTTGGCCAGAATTATTAAGCATTTTGCCCAGAGAAGCCAAAAACTGACACTTCCGGTTGGATCCAGTTTCCTGTAAATGTCACTTTTCCGACTTGCCTACTGTGACCTGTTTACAAGATGTATAGTTAAAACAAATGGCTGAGCTGACACCTGCGCAAAAGTCTAGGCGGTCATAATTTAAATAAATTAACAATAGCATTTAAAGAGGTTTTCCTATGTTCTAAAGAGCTATTTTAAAGCTGAGATGACATCACATTTTCTCACAAGCCTCAGTGGTAAAGGTCATGGGGTCATAGCATGAGTCGCCTGATCAGTGTGTATTTTCTAGGTCCATAGGATGTATTCCATTAAATGCTTCGCTCCGTTCATGTTTACTGATTAATCCTTTCATATATCTTTATATATAATTCAAAAATAATGTTAAAATGTCAATAAGTAGATTTTAAATTAATTTACTAGTGACCTGTGTAAAAAAAAAAATTTTTAAAGAGTTAAACAGTAGTGAAGCAGAACAGAAGAACAAGCAGGAGGAGGAGGAAGAAAAGGTGAAGGAAAATGGGGAGGTGAAGATGGAAAAGCAGAAAAAGCAGCAGGAGGAGGTAAAGGAAAAGGAGGTAAAGGGGACAAACAGAAGGAGCAAACAAGAAGAAGAACAAAAGGTGAATAGTAAAAGAAAATGCAGAAGCAGAGGGAGAAAGACAATAATTTCTAACTAAGGAGGGAGTTCCTTTCATCTATCTTACTTTCTTTCATGTCAAGCCAGACAGAAATTTTAAAAGAATTTAAAAAAAAAAAAGGAAAAAAAAAAAAGAAAAAACATATTCAAAAGGCTTAACTGAGTTTTGAGCTAAGAATTGATAACACAGCAATCAGAATATTCCCATAAGTTCTCCGTCCTCGTCTTCGGCAGCCAGAGAAAAAGTTCAAGTTTTGATGGTAGCAGAGTGTCAACCAAATCCCGTGGTCACTCATAACCATACTATTCTCTGGACACCAAAATGATTTATTTCTGCCTCTATATTGTTCACTTGCTTCCACCCAAAGAGTATTGACCACATTCAGCTTGTCATGGAGCATTGACCACATTCAGCTTGTCATGGAGTATTGACCACATTCAGCTTGTCATGGAGTATTGACCACATTCAGCTTGTCATGGAGTATTGACCACATTCAGCTTGTCATGGAGCATTGACCACATTCAGCTTGTCATGGAGTATTGACCACATTCAGCTTGTCATGGAGTATTGACCACATTCAGCTTGTCATGGAGTATTGACCACATTCAGCTTGTCATGGAGTATTGACCACATTCAGCTTGTCATGGAGTATTGACCACATTCAGCTTGTCATGGAGTATTGACCACATTCAGCTTGTCATGGAGCATTGACCACATTCAGCTTGTCATGGAGTATTGACCACATTCAGCTTGTCATGGAGTATTGACCACATTCAGCTTGTCATGGAGTATTGACCACATTCAGCTTGTCATGGAGTATTGACCACATTCAGCTTGTCATGGAGCATTGACCACATTCAGCTTGTCATGGAGCATTGACCACATTCAGCTTGTCATGGAGTATTGACCACATTCAGCTTGTCATGGAGTATTGACCACATTCAGCTTGTCATGGAGTATTGACCACATTCAGCTTGTCATGGAGTATTGACCCACATTCAGCTTGTCATGGAGCATTGACCACATTCAGCTTGTCATGGAGTATTGACCACATTCAGCTTGTCATGGAGTATTGACCACATTCAGCTTGTCATGGAGCATTGACCACATTCAGCTTGTCATGGAGCATTGACCACATTCAGCTTGTCATGGAGCATTGACCACATTCAGCTTGTCATGGAGTATTGACCACATTCAGCTTGTCATGGAGCATTGACCACATTCAGCTTGTCATGGAGCATTGACCACATTCAGCTTGTCATGGAGTATTGACCACATTCAGCTTGTCATGGAGCATTGACCACATTCAGCTTGTCATGGAGCATTGACCACATTCAGCTTGTCATGGAGCATTGACCACATTCAGCTTGTCATGGAGTATTGACCACATTCAGCTTGTCATGGAGCATTGACCACATTCAGCTTGTCATGGAGCATTGACCACATTCAGCTTGTCATGGAGTATTGACCACATTCAGCTTGTCATGGAGCATTGACCACATTCAGCTTGTCATGGAGCATTGACCACATTCAGCTTGTCATGGAGCATTGACCACATTCAGCTTGTCATGGAGCATTGACCACATTCAGCTTGTCATGGAGCATTGACCACATTCAGCTTGTCATGGAGCATTGACCACATTCAGCTTGTCATGGAGCATTGACAACATTCAGCTTGTCATGGATGAATTCACCATCCAGTGGTGCAGAATCAGCTAGTATGTTCATTTCATAATACACCTGCCTGCACATCCAAGAGAAAATATATGAAAAAGAACAAACAAAATACGCTAACTACATGGGACCTCTGAAGTGTTTCTTAAAAGACTTAACTGACAACAGCCTATGATAATGTAGTTAGTTACCTTCACACTGTCACTAACACCATTATTGTTGAGACAGTCCACGAATGAGTCAAAGTCATAGGTCAGGCCTGGAACTAGGATTGGCACCTGCAATTGATCAAGAAAATTTATAGATACATACAGGGCATGTGTGGAGACAGTCATGTGCTGCACACAAACTAAAATGGCATTTCTCAGACCGAGAAAATATTGACTTTAACTCGCTTGCATGTGCTGTGACATGGTTAAAGACTGATACTGGACTTTCACAATTGTGAAGAGGTATAGTGCAATTTAACTAGGTCACGATTCGGCATAAGACATTCTGGCCAGCTGGGTTGACTCCAATCATGCCCTTCCCCTAAGGTTTTCATTCTTCTTCTTCAACGTTTTGTCTTATAAGGGCTGTAGGCATATTATGTTGTGGATTC
This sequence comes from Candidula unifasciata, assembly GCA_905116865.2. Classification (NCBI taxonomy): domain Eukaryota; kingdom Metazoa; phylum Mollusca; class Gastropoda; order Stylommatophora; family Geomitridae; genus Candidula; species Candidula unifasciata. Next base: position 52,360 of record CAJHNH020002811.1, read on the forward strand.
AGCAAAGCCCAACACATCTGATTTCAGCAAAGCCTAACACATCTGATTTCAGCAAAACCCAACACATCTGATTTCAGCAAAGCCCAAAACATCTGACTTTAGCAAAGCCTAACACATCTGATTTCAACAAAGCCCAACACATTTGATTTCCGCAAAGCCCAACACATCTGATTTCAGCAAAGCCCAACACATTTGATTTCAGCAAAGCTCAACACATCTGATTTCAGCAAAGCCCAACACATCTGATTTCAGCAAAGCCCAACACATCTGATTTCAGCAAAGCCCAACACATTTGATTTCAGCAAAGCCCAACACATCTTATTTCAGCAAAGCCTAACACACATGATTTCAGCAAAGCCCAGCACATCTGATTTCAGCAAAGCCCAACACATTTGATTTCAGCAAAGCCCAACACATCTGATTTCAGCAAAGCCCAACACATCTGATTTCAGCAAAGCCTAACACATCTGACTTTAGCAAAGCCCAACACATCTGACTTTAGTAAAGCCCAACACATCTGACTTTAGCAAAGCTCAACACATCTGACTTTAGCAAAGCCCAACACATCTGATTTCAGCAAAGCCCAACACATCTGACTTTAGCAAATCCTAACACATCTGATTTCAGCAAAGCCCAACACATCTGATTTCAGCAAAGCCCAACACATTTGATTTCAGCAAAGCCCAACACATCTGATTTCAGCAAAGCCCAACACATCTGATTTCAGCAAAGCCCAAAACATCTGACTTTAGCAAAGCCTAACACATCTGATTTCAACAAAGCCCAACACATTTGATTTCAGCAAAGCCCAACACATCTGATTTCAGCAAAGCCCAACACATTTGATTTCAGCAAAGCCCAACACATCTGATTTCAGCAAAGCCCAACACATTTGATTTCAGCAAAGCCCAACACATCTTATTTCAGCAAAGCCTAACACATATGATTTCAGCAAAGCCCAACACATCTGATTTCAGCAAAGCCCAACACATTTAATTTCAGCAAAGCCCAACACATCTGATTTCAGCAAAGCCTAACACATCTGACTTTAGCAAAGCCCAACACATCTGACTTTAGTAAAGCCCAACACATCTGACTTTAGCAAAGCCCAACACATCTGACTTTAGCAAAGCCCAACACATCTGATTTCAGCAAAGCCCAACACATCTGACTTTAGCAAAGCCTAACACATCTGATTTCAGCAAAGCCCAACACATCTGATTTCAGCAAAGCCCAACACATCTGATTTCAGCAAAGCCCAACACATCTGATTTCAGCAAAGCCCAACACATCTGATTTCAGCAAAGCCTAACACATCTGATTTCAGCAAAGCCCAACACATCTGATTTCAGCAAAGCCCAACACATCTGATTTCAGCAAAGCCTAACACATCTGATTTCAGCAAAGCCCAACACATCTGATTTCAGCAAAGCCCAACACATCTGATTTCAGCAAATCCACAAATTGATAATCTGTTAGGGCGTGCTTATTAGGAGGCAGTAGATGTTTCCTTCAAAATGGGACCCTGGAACCCACAAGAGAAACCCACAAGTTTTAAGTATGTCATTGTCAAGAGACACCAACATATGCCATTAGGATTTTTATTCAATCAAATAGTACATCAATTAAATCCAAATATTGTATGCATGATTGATACCAGACCTAATCTTCCTCCAATTCTTTATTTTTAGTTTTAACACTGGCATAGCCACAAACGCACCTGGATTAACTTCTTGCGGAAATGATACAGCTTGTCATCGTAATCGAATGTGATGAAGAGGCCAATGGAGGCTTGGCTGAGTGATGTGTTCTGAAGTTTGACTGTAAACTTGAAGGTCGGACCAACACCTTGAACCTAGGGATCAAGATAAAAAGGAACTGAATTTACTGACTTATATAAACGAAAATACACAGAGTTAAAATCAAATATTACTTCAACAAACACAGTCACAAACAACATATAAACTACAATACACAGAATAATAAACAAATATAAACCACAACACACAGAGTAATGAACAACATATAAATTACAACACACAGAGTAATAAACAACAAATAAACTAAAACACACAGAGTTAAAAAAACATAAATTACAACACGCAGATTAATAACATAAATTACAACAGAGTAAAAAACAACATATAAACTACAACACAGAGCAATAAACAACATATAAATTACAACACACAGATTAATAAACAATATAAAATTACAACACACACTGTTATAAACAACATATGAACTACAACACACAGAGTTATAAACAGTATATAAACTACATCACACAGTGGTATAAACAACCTATATACTACAACACACACAGTGTCACAAACATTTAAACTGCAACATACAGTGTTAAAAACAACATATAAACTACAATACACAGTGTCAAACAACATAAACTACAATATACAGTGTTATAAACAACATATAAACTACAACACACAGTGTTTTAAACAACATACAAACTACAACACACACAGTGTCACAAAAAACATTTAAACTCCAGCATACAGTGTTATATACAACATATGCTACCGACGGTCGGCTTATGGATCATGCTGATATTATCAATGCCCTCAGAGAAATGGGAAGGATAGAGGACTTTGGTGGCAGTGAATCCACATCACTCGCCAGAATGGCAGACTTGGGAATTAAGATCGGCACAGCAAAAAACGAGACGCACACCGGACACGTCAGAAAACTTGTTAATCAACATAGAACTGGTACTATTAGCCATCGGACGTTGGGGTTCATACTGAGGGGAGGATCTGAGCACCTATGGACATGTCCGGAGTGCAATGATGATAACCCAACTAACTAACTAACTTACTAACTAACTAAATACAACATATGACTTACAAAAGCATTCAGTTTGATAGGTTCCATTGGATCAGAAGATATAGGACTCAAACTGTTGTCCACAGCCTTGACATATTCTTTCATCACTCGCAGTCTCAGTCTGGCCAGGTCTCGCTGGAATGTTCTATGTATGGCTGTTAGTTGAAGATATTTCACAATAAACAAAATATCCTCTGACACACACAATGTCACTACTTTAGTTGGGAGAAATTAATTCTTTAGTGGGAGGATATTAGACTTCAAAACATTAACTTGTGAACACCCTTTAATCACCTTCAATCAACAGGTCCTTCACAAAATGTCACTCTCATTACAGCATGCCTTCAAGTCTCTCTTTCTCTAGCCAGTTCTCAGGCCCTATGTGCTTTCATAGCCAATACATCTTCAATGTCCTTAATCCACCTTTGCAGCGGTCTCCCCCTGCCTCATTTTCAATATACTGTACCCTCCACCGCAGTTCTCTTCAGGCCACCATGACATTTAGCACGGCCAAAATGCCTCGGGACAGGGTGCTGTTTATGAGCCAATTCTTCTCGATGCTTAGATCATGTAAATTCAATAAGTTATTATTTATAGGTGCATTAAATTGCGCCAAGGTTGAACAGTAGCATAGCCAGCATATCTATATGTTGGTCTGGTGGTGCTAGTTCCGAATCTCCAGTTAAGTATATTTGGAAAGTGACATGGGTTCCCGGGTTGATCCAGAACATGTACTGGGTAGTGAAGGCAACCAACACAATATTAACCATAGATTAGCCCACTGATTGCTGACTGGTCTACAAAAATATGACGCTAGCACCCTACAAAACATGTCAAAGCAAGAAAGAACAAATACATTAGAGTGTATTTCCCTTACAGCAGAGGTTCCCAGTTAGATAAGCCAGTGAACCCCCCTTCTAATTTTCAAACATCTATCATGGATCTCATAGATTTAATAGTCATGTTAAAAATTGAAAAAAAAAAAAATTATCTACATTCGAATTGTAAAAACAAAAAAGGGTTAAGGTTTTGTTTGAAATGATATCACAGACACCTTAAATATGTTCCACAGATCCCCAGGGGTCCATGTACCACTAATTGGGACTCACTGCTCTAGACCAGTGGCTCTCAACCTTCCTAATACTGCGACCCTTTATTACAGTTTCCTCATGTTGTGGTGACCCAAAAACAATTATTTTCCTTCATAACTTGTTTGAATATGTGTTTTCCGATGATCTAAGGTGACTCATGAAAAGGCCGTTCGACCCAAAAAAGGGTCGCAAACTGCAGGTTGAGAACGGCTTGTCTAGAGGACTCGGCAAACCAACCCCAGCATCTCTTGGCTGTTTGTGGTTTCACTAGACAATTTGACATTCAGTAGTTTGTCACAGCTCTCTGAATGGTTGGCTCTTGATACCATTTTTGAAATCAATTCAACATGGTCTGCTGTTAAATCATCCCAGATGGAACTGAACCAGGTATCCCAGAATCACAAATCATGTTCACAACCCCTATAACACAGACGGAGATAAACAGAAAAAGGTTTTTAAAAAAATGTGTTTTAACTTAGGAGATATTTCTTTTACTGATATGAGAGTGCTTCAAAATGAACATCAAAGGGACTACAAGTTCTTCCTCCTCTTCCGTGTTTACCTTATCACTTTGCTGACCAGCATTCCGGTGCATCCCTGTCTTCCATTACCGAGCGTTTTTGCAGATATATTTCAAAATAACTGGCTTTTTAATCAAATTCGTTATAAATTTAAAAAATGAGTAAGCTTTTGAAACCTTTAGAACACCATTATGAATGGTTGCTGCACATGAAAGGAAAAAAAGATATATTATGCAAATATGGCATGATCATGGTGGCCATCTTAAATATGTTTGGTTATTTATAGAAATTTCAGGATATTTTTTTTTAAATCAACAACATTTTCCAGTTTTGAGCCGGTTTACAACACACTCCCATACTAACCTGAAGGCCTATGAATGCCTAAATGTCAACTGCCTCAGTATGATCCCAAGTGAGCTTTCATTGCCACATTTGCTGGCAAAGTCAGAATCATCTATACTACGAGTCAGGTTTTTGTCATCAGACTTGATAAAAAGGCTTATTATGACTTGTAACAAAAATTAACAAAATTTTGCTGAAAACAATGCTTGTAACAGCTCTAAATAATACTAATCCTAGGTGCAGCAATCTTTGAATAATACAAATACCCAGATGAAACTTCATTCAAATACTATGAGTAAGGTCATCTATTTGCATTCTAGATGTCGTTAGTTCGATGATAGTCACATTTGGTAACCAAGGAACAGACCAGAAATTTGACGATCATCAAATTTGGTCAGCAAAGTGTTAAAGGGGTGGTTGGCACATTATTTTGTGGTTTACAGACAAGCTATGATATCTGTGCCTTTTGACCCTGCACGTCAGATTTCAGCAAATCCGTAATTAGTTGTCTTTTATGAGATGGCCCTATATGCCTAAAATGCAAATAGGCGTGGAAAAGAGTCCTTTTCTTTATTTTATTTTCAACACATGTTTGCTAAGGGACAGTGGGTATGTTTTTTTCTCTCGCTTATCCCCTGGTAAAACACACAGGCCATAGATCCGAGACAACAAAGGAACAAAATATACAGAAACATAAGTTTCAAGTCACATACCTACAGCATGCTCCCGTTCCCTCTGTGTCTGATCCACAAACAATTTGGTTTTCTTTGGCACATTTAGCTTGACACTTTGTGCTTTGGGAGGCCCAGCAGAAATGTCTTTCTCATCAAAATTTGCAGTTCTCTTCAAGATTTTCACATAAAGCCCTCCACCTGTAAAGACAAATTATATTTCCACCAAAGTTTCCACACAGATATGACACGCAAGTACAGGTAAGTGATCTATTGGTGATGACCTATAAGTGATGTCCTAGGATTCATAAATGATGAGTTATGGGACATAGGTGATGACCTCTGATCTCTGGGTGATGATCTCTGACATCTAGGTGATGGCCTATGACCTCTAAGTAATGAACTATCATTTCTGGGTGACGATCTGTGATCACATTAATGACCTGTGACCTCTAGTGATGACATATGACCTGTAGGTGATACCTTGGGATCCCTAACTGATGATCTGTGATCCCAAGGTCAGATTACCTGCGGTCTCTAGTTCAGACAGTTAAATATTGACTTGTGATCCACAGATGATGACCTTTCATCTCTAGATGATGACCTATGATCGCTGGGTGATGACCTGTGGCCTCTAGGTGATGACTTATCATCTACAGACAATGACCTATTTTTTTAGGTGATGACCTATCATCTCCAGGTGATAACCTATGATCTCTGGGTGATGACCTGTGACCTCTAGGTGATTACCTATTACCTACAGACAATGACCTATTATTTCTAGGTGATTACCAACATGCTCTACACGTGACCAGTTTAAACTGAGGACTTACATTTTGCAGACATCACCAGTGTGCCATCCTCTCTACCAAACTTGCCAAAGCACATGCCCGTAATGACATCGTCCATCTTGATCACATCCACAAGAAACTTCTCCTTGTAGATATGGACTTCCTTGTTGCTAAGAGCAACGAGAACTGCTGTAAAACTTTTGGGCTTATAATCAATGACTTCCAGTGTAGTGATGCTCGCTGGCAGGCGGACCGTCCACAGTCTTTTACCCTGACGATTACAATTTATGTGTTTAATTAACTTGTCTTTTTCAACACTGAAAATACAGTTAAGCCTTATTTATTAAATCTGTTACCATGACAAAGATTTTGGAAATTCTGATCATTAGTTGTGTTTTCAAGCCTAACAAATATTTTGAAAACTACAAGCTGACTTTACCTGACAAGTTCAAAATGCTTTAACTCTTTGAGGCCCACACGACGGTGTGAGCGTTGTTTGAGAGGGTTCCGTTTTGCCCAAACAAAGGTGTCATCGTCACTTATGAGTCCCTTAAATTTTGCTTCGCACGCGGCTTCGTACTAGTTTCTAATGTTTGGAGGTACGATTTAACTTTTCAGGGAAAGTCACTCTGCCGAAATCCTTTTAGTTTCATTTCCTGGACTAAACCACACTAAGATAATTTAAGAGAAAACACAGAAAATTTTTTTTTCAGCAGTTTATTTTCTAAGTTCGTTTTTGAGTGCCAAAAATACCAATGTTCCAACTACAAGTACAGGTCGCAGAATGAGTCTTTTCTGCTGCCGAAGCTCTGAAATTGTTTCAGTTAGATGTTCTTAATTGTGATAATGATAATAAACATTTAGATTTTTCGGAAAGTGATTTGGACGGTGAATTTTCACCAGTGAAGCTGAGCGATCAGCTGTTCGGAATCTAGTGATTCTGATGAGTTAATTACACAGACAATGTCCCATACTACCGTATTTATGATGTAAGAGAAGGAAAGTGCTCTAAACAAAGAGACAGTACTATACTATGGCTAAGCTACACTAAAATCATCGCGGCTACAGTCTGTAAATAACTGTACAAAGTAAATAGTAAATAGTGTGTGTGTAATGGCTAATTTTTCTGCCATTTTTTCTCTGAAATTTTGCTCAGCACTCTGTGAGAACTAAGAGCTCCAGAGTGCTAAACTTACCCAGAAAGTTATTATAACTTTGGAATATGTTAGGAAATTGAACAAACTTTGAAGTTTTGTTCTCAAGTTTGGATATTCGCTACTCTTGTGGCTGCAACACCATGGTAAGTGAAGAATTTTTTTTGGTTAAATGTTGTCCTTGTGAAATTAACACCTGCTGAATTCTTCTTTCACACTAACTATAACAAAATTAAACAAACACTTATCATCGGATTCAAAATGTACATTCATTTCTCTTTTAAAAGATATACACTTTTTATAGGGATTAGAAGTATATTACAATCTCTACAGCCTTTCTTGTGCACCCTCCCCTCTGCCATTTTTGTAAAGAGAAATTAATTTGGGCCAAGTCTGTCAAAATTCATGGGCATTAAAGAGTTGAGCGGCAGGTAAAAGCCTAACCCATAGTTTTGAGCTAAATATTTTTTTACATCAGGCTGTAAGTTGCTGTGCCAACAGTACATTCTTCTAATATGAAAATCCACACAGATGCCAACAAACAGTAGACCAAAGCAAGCAAAGATGTACAGACCAGGTGGGAAGCAAAGCAGAGGCCAACCATGCAAATGGTGGGTAGAGGAAACAAAAGAGTTCCTGGGAATCCTTATTTATGAAGCACAAAAACTGACACTTTCTCATAAATTATACTTCACCTCGACAACGCAATGAATGAAAGGATCAAGATGAGAATGAGATGAGATGACACATACACACATGCACACGCATGCTCACACACACATACATGTACCACTTTCTGTAATAGTTTCTCTTATAAACATGGTGTAGGCACATGCTATACTAGACCAATAAATATATGTCAGGGATGTGACGGTTTCAAAAGTAGGTCAGGAGACTTCAAGATTATTTGACAAATCAAAATTTAAAAGATAAACTGTCATCCACAACCACAAATTAACAACCAGAAGAAACAATGAACTATCATCTATATCCCAAGTCTAGATAGCGCTGTCAGATCTCTGTGTGTGGCAATAGCTTCAGATGACCTGTTATCTTCTACAAACCAGTCTGTCTAGCTTATATCGCAGTATAAAGTGTCATCCATACAGTGGCAAGGCGGGATCAATTTTCAGGTCCAAGTGTTAGTAGGTAACGACTACACTGGAAAGGGTATCAAGTGATATTGCAACCTAAGACTGGGGGGGGGTGTTGCCCCTCACACCTTGGATTATAGCAATGTAAAATGTCATCCATACAACCTAAGATGGGAGGTGTGGCACTTCACACCTTCACTGTGTAGCAATGTAAAGTATCATCCATACAACCTAAGACTGGCAGCTGTGGCACTTCATTCCTTGGATGTTTATCAATGTAAAGTGCCACTCATGCAACCAAAAGAATGGAAGTGATAACCTTCGATATTTAGCTGTGCAAAGTGTCATCTTTGTAACGTGAGAAGATAGGTTTTGCCCTACATACCTTGGATGTATAGCAATGTAAAGTGTCATCCATGCAACCAACATAAATGTTTTTGTTGATTCTCTCCATCCCGACAGGTTGTGAGTTGAGCTCTATCATGTTTTTTGCAACATCTTTGCTGCCTCTAGGAATAACAGAAATTAATTATTAAAAACCATTAATCTTTCAGTTATATATTTAACTAGAACAGGACTAGAGTCCAGAAGTGGATGAACAACCATAACTTTCTGCCAGAGTTTAAAGCTGGTGAATGCAAAGAAGAAGAAAAATATCTTTAACATATTGATTATTTTAGAAAATTAACCATTAGTTGTTGTTTCTGAAAATTTTTTGTAAGCAGACTGGTGGTCCACAAGAGGAAGATGAGAATCTAGCATAAGCAAATCAAAGAAACCCCATTCAACCATCTGACAAAGTTACATAAGGGCACCTCTATGGTTACTAAGTAACCTGCAGTCCAATGCAGGTGAGTCTAACAAAACAAATCAGAATTTCACCTTTTCAAAGTGTAGACACGTCCATTTCTGCAGGCAACCACGATACGATAGTCAACATCAAACAGACCAGTGACACTGATAAACACTGGAACACTTGGCAGCTCCATCTGTTGATATAATCACAAGATGAAATGTCAATGAAGAAAACCAAGAACCGAGGAAGAAATCAAACAGATAACCAGCTTTTTAGACAGGACTGTCATTCATCTACCTAACAAACTCAGAAAGGCATACTGATAAAGGTGGAGAAAGGTATGCTCCGTTTAGAGTGGCAAGCATTACTTCAGAGGCCCTCGTAGTAGGAAACCTTTGGATCTTTTCTCAGGGCAAGCAGGTGTGTTGGGAAAGAAATGCACTGAGTACGATGCACAGTGAGTGCCCAATGGTCTATACAAATAAGAGTCTAGCACCATATGTCCAAAGAACCACTGATGTAAAAAAAAAAAAGGTCCCTTACTTTTACTTACTTTTACAACAGTTTAGATTCTAACAGCACATTAACACTTTTACTTACTTTTACAACAGTATAGGTTCTAACAGAACATTAACACTTTTACTTACTTTTACAACAGTATAGGCTCTAACAGCACATTAACACTTTTACTTACTTTTACAACAATATAGGTTCTAACAGAACATTAACACTTTTTTTTACTTTTACAACAGTATAGGCTCTAACAGCACATTAACACTTTTACTTACTTATACAACAGTTTAGATTCTAACAGCACATTAACACTTTTACTTACTTATACAACAGTTTAGATTCTAACAGCACATTAACACTTTTACTTACTTATACAACAGTTTAGATTCTAACAGCACATTAACACTTTTACTTACTTATACAACAGTTTAGATTCTAACAGCACATTAACACTTTTACTTACTTATACAACAGTTTAGATTCTAACAGCACATTAACACTTTTACTTACTTATACAACAATATAGGTTCTAACAGCACATTAACACTTTTACTTACTTATACAACAATATAGGTTCTAACAGCACATTAACACTTTTACTTACTTATACAACAATATAGGTTCTAACAGCACATTAACACTTTTACTTACTTTTACAACAGTATAGGCTCTAACAGCACATTAACACTTTTACTTACTTATACAACAGTTTAGATTCTAACAGCACATTAACACTTTTACTTACTTATACAACAATATAGGTTCTAACAGCACATTAACACTTTTACTTACTTATACAACAATATAGGTTCTAACAGCACATTAACACTTTTACTTACTTTTACAACAGTATAGGTTCTAACAGCACATTAACACTTTTACTTACTTTTACAACAGTATAGCTTCTAACAGCACATTAACACTTTTACTTACTTTTACAACAGTGTAGGTTCTAACAGCACATTAACACTTTTACTTACTTTTACAACAGTATAGGTTCTAACAGAACATTAACACTTTTACTTACTTTTACGACAGTATAGGTTCTAACAGCACATTAACACTTTTACTTACTTTTACAACAGTATAGGTTCTAACAGCACATTACCACTTTTACTTACTTTTACAACAGTGTAGGTTCTAACAGCACATTACCACTTTTACTTACTTTTACAACAGTGTAGGTTCTAACAGCACATTAACACTTTTACTTACTTTTACAACAGTATAGGTTCTAACAGCACATTAACACTTTTACTTACTTTTACAACAGTGTAGGTTCTAACAGCACATTAACACTTTTACTTACTTTTACAACAGTGTAGGTTCTAACAGCACATTAACACTTTTACTTACTTTTACAACAGTATAGGTTCTAACAGCACATTAACACTTTTACTTACTTTTACAACAGTATAGGTTCAAACAGAATATTAACACTTTTACTTACTTTTACAACAGTATAGGTTCAAACAGAATATTAACACTTTTACTTACTTTTACAACAGTATAGGTTCAAACAGCACATTAACACTTTTACTTACTTTTACAACAGTGTAGGTTCTAACAGCACATTAACACTTTTACTTACTTTTACAACAGTATAGGTTCTAACAGCACATTAACACTTTTACTTACTTTTAAAACAGTATAGGTTCTAACAGCACATTAACACTTTTACTTACTTTTACAACAGTGTAGGTTCTAACAGCACATTAACACTTTTACTTACTTTTACAACAGTGTAGGTTCTAACAGCACATTAACACTTTTACTTACTTTTACAACAGTTTGGGACTGAGCCTCGAGAGGCAGGGGGTAAGAAGTGTTGGTGTTGTGGGTAGTGGGTTCCCCCCCTTACTTCACCCTAGGTCTAGTGAATATCTGTTCACGAAAGGAGCGTCCATTGTGGTGTCAGCCTCTTGACCTAGCAAAACCTCTCTTACCTCAAGACCATTGTGCGTGGCGAAGAGTCACAGCCTCCCCGAGGTAGTCCCGGTAACTGGGGGTGCGAATCCCCAGGCAAAACACAATGGATCTAGAGGAGCAAACCTCGATAATAAACCCGGTGCACCACACCGTACTGCCCCCTGTGGGAGGGAAGGAGCCAGAGGTGTGCTGAACAGTCTTAGGAATGGAAACAAGTATGCTAACCCCCCTGAATACCGGAAACTATCGTGAAGGCACAGGGACTCAGGACGTGACGATCCAGTTGCCCCAACTACTCATGCTTAGGCCATGCTTAGAGACATGAAGAGCTCAGCGAAACCTGCAGGCAATCTGGTGGCGGGGAATGAGCACACTGTGAGCCCCACCTTAGCTACGTGTAAAAGGGAAAGGCAGAAACACAACCCATATTTCCTTTAGAACTGGTACAGGGCATTTCTAGCTGCTGCCCGGGGAGGTAGGTAATCCACAGACACCCCAGCACCACAATGCCATGAATATGTCAAAATTTAAGAATACATACGAGATCGGTCGTCGCCTCGTCTATCAAGGCCCGCGCCAGACAGTGGGAAACCAGGCTGTCATGTGCGAAAAATTGGCTACTGGAAAATTTGAAATAAATAGGGAAAACAGACACCCCAGGAGGAGGAAAGAGTGGGAGGGAGAGCAAAAAGAACTCAGACAGCACAGCAAAAAATACACAGATGCTCAATATTCTGCAGCTGAACATCTGTGGAATAAGAAATAAGAAACTTGAACTTGCCAAACTGCTAAACAACCACAGGGTACACGTGGCTGCCCTACAAGAAACCCTGCATAAAGACTCTGATCTGCATCTCACTGGATATACTAGTTATGCCTGTAAGTGCAATGACTGCCGGGGCATAGTGACCTATATCAGAAATGACATACAAGGAGATGTAACAATGCTGTCGACATCTCACCCTACAGATGTGCAAAAAATAACTATCTGGCACAATGGAAGCAAATACACGATATACAACGTGTACAGCCCACCTCAGACAACATGCAACATACCAGAACTATACAAGACACAGTACCATAAAACCCTTCTTGTTGGTGACTTCAACGGACACTCGCCACGTTGGGGTTACCCTGACTACAATAGCACAGGGAAGTACATCGAAGATACTTGTGAAACAACTAACCTATTAGTGCTGCAGGACACAGAGTCTACACCTACACTGTTACACAGGGCCCACCTATCTCTCAGCAGACCAGACCTGACCATCTGCTCATCCGACTTAGCAGACGCAAGCTATCCCCAAGTCCTGGACGACATAGGAAGTGACCACAAACCTATACTCACAACTGTAAGCACCACCCCTAAATTACGCTTCAAGCAGAGAACCCGTTGGAATTTCCGAAAAGCAAACTGGAAACTATTTCAGGAAACATCTGACTGCCTCCTGGGAAGAATTGACAACAGCTGTGTGGAAACTTTTTGTGAAGACATAACACAAGCAATCTTGAATGCAGCGTCGAAAGCCATCCCAAGGGGCAGCCGGAAGGCATATAAACCTTTTTGGAATCAAGAAATTCAAAATACTATATCTGAAAGGAATAAAGCAAGAATATTTCTCGAAACTGCACGTTCAACAGAAACAAAGATCCAATACAATAAAGCATGTGCCAGAGTAAAGCTTGTAGTTAATAAGGCTAAAAGAGATAAATGGACAGAAACTTGCTCCAACTTAGACCTTAGACAGAATGGAAATAAAGCATGGACTTTAGTTAAAAACCTCTCCGGAGAAAGTAGAAGGGTGAACCCAAAACCAGTGACAGATGGGAGTAAGACAATCACTGAAGACAAGAAGAAAGCAGAACATTTCAATCATTATTTTGCCTCGGTTAACAGAGCAGGTAAGCTGTCAGAACTCGATAGAACACAGCTCTCTCAGTTGAAGAAACAAGAGAGAGCTCCAACAGCCAGCGACTCCCTTTTTGAAAATGAATTTAGCATGGATGAATTAGAGCAAGCCCTGAAGAAATTAAAACCTAGAAAATCTCCAGGCCCAGATAAGATCCACAACGAAATGCTGCTACATCTTGGCCGGTCTGGGAGAGAAGTAGTTCTCAGGCTTATTAATAAAACTTGGAGGTCAAGCAAACTTCCAAGGGCATGGAGGAATGCATATATCGTCCCCATCCTTAAAACCAAAAAGCCTCCAGATGACCCCAAAAGCTACCGCCCGATATCCTTAACATCATGCTTGGGCAAAGTTGCAGAAAGAATGATAAACAGGCGCTTATATTGGTTCCTTGAGAGTTCTGGTGTTCTATGCCATGAACAGGCAGGCTTCAGAACCAACAGCTGCACAGAAGACCAGCTGTTCAGACTGACACAAAGAATACATGATGGCTTCCAGAATAAGAAACACACAGTGGCAGTCTTTGTCGACCTCCAGCAGGCCTATGACAGAGTATGGAGAAAAGGTCTCCTGATGAAGATGATGAGCATAGGAATACATGGCAGATTGTATAACTGGGTGAAATACTTCCTGATAGATAGAACAATCCAGACTAAGATGCACAACGCAATCTCTTCTAAAGAAGTCTTGGAGGAGGGCTTGCCACAAGGCTCATCATTGAGCTGTACACTATTCCTAATCTTTATCAATGACCTGCCAGAACAAATCAAGGCCGAAAAAGCCTTGTACGCTGATGACCTAGCAATATGGCAGAGTCATGAAAATGTGGAAAGTGGAGCCCAAAGACTGAATGGAGACCTTAGAAGACTGCATGATTACTGCCAAAGATGGAAACTCAAGATTAACTGTGCAAAGACGGTCTACACAATCTTTACCAAAAGCCACCAAGTAGCAAGGAAGAATATTAACCTGAGGTTAGACAAACACCAAGTGATGAAAGAAGAGCATCCCACATACCTTGGAGTCACACTTGACCCGCAGCTCAGCCTCAAGAACCATATTGAAAACATCAGGAATAAGGCATTGAGGCGGTTACAGTTATTAAAGAGACTTGCAGGTACATCATGGGGATCAGACAAGGAAACTCTGAGGGGCTTATACCTAGGATATGTTCGCTCTGTGATAGAGTACAACAACTCACTGCTTACAACTTGTTCCAAAACTAACCTAGAGACTCTTGACAGAGTACAAAATAATGCCCTCCGATTAATCTGCGGAGCTATGCAGTCTACACCAACTGCTGCATGTGAAATCCATACAAATGTGGAACCCCTTGGGTTGCGGAGAGAAAAAGCCACTTTAGAAATTTATGAAAGATGCGTTAGGAAAAATCGTAACCATCCTAATAGACATCTTGTAGAAAACTGGGAATCCAAACAAAGAATAAAGCACAAATCGGTTTTACACTGTGTAAATGAAATTCAGGACAGATACCACCTCCCAGAAAGACGTCAAGGAATTCAGAATGTTGCAAAAAAACCTACCACCACATGCTCGCTTTAAAGCTCCAGAAGTCCAAACTAAATTGGTAGGCGAGGAAACCAAACAGTCCGACCCAATCGCTCTTATGAACTCATCACTAAAGACCGTTGATTCTTACCCCCAAGAATGGATACATGTCTATACTGATGGATCAGCATTTAAAGCTACCATTAAAGCAGGTTACGGAATCTACATAGGTTATCCCGATGGATCTGTTGAAGAGATTTTTGATGCATGCGGGGAATTCTGTTCAAACTATGAAGCTGAAATAATTGCACTGGAAACAGCAGTATACCACCTAAAGACTGTAATGGATGTTTACCCCTCAAAGGTCCAAAATATTGTCATCTTTACAGATTCAATGTCTGCCCTTCAAGCTCTGGAGGGCAATGAACGCTGCAGAACTGACATAGCCAAGATAATCCTGGATGCCGATCATCTTATTACCTCATACAACATCAGAATAGTGATGCAGTGGATTCCAGGTCATGACAGAGCTGACAGATTGGCAAAGAAAGGAGCAACACAAGAACAACCACCTACAGCGACAACCCTCCAGACAGCAAAAACACTGATAAGAGCTATAAACAAAGAGACTTGGTTGAACAGATGGGCCATGGGAGACACTGGAAGAGAGGTTTATAGACATATGTCTGGCCCTGATTCTAATGACAGCATTAACCATCTAACAAGAAGGGACCAGGCCACCATCTTCAGACTTAGAACGCAACATACTCCACTCAATGGACACCTAAACAGAATACAGCCACAACACTCCCCAGAGTGCCAGCTATGTAACTACCCCTACGAAACTGTTGAACACCATCTCTTTGAGTGCCCAAAACTCAGTGAGACAAGAAGAACGCTACTCCCTCCGAGACCAGACAAGTGGAACACCTTGTACGGAGGAAAAGAACAGCTTGTGAAAACATGCAAATTCCACTACATGGCATTGGGCCAAAGGGCGAAAGCTCATGCGCCGCTGGATCGATAACAACAACAACAACAACAACAACAGTATAGGTTCTAACAGCACATTAACACTTTTACTTACTTTTACAACAGTATAGGTTTTAACAGCACATTAACACTTTTACTTACTTTTACAACAGTGTAGGTTCTAACAGCACATTAACACTTTTACTTACTTTTACAACAGTATAGGCTCTAACAGCACATTAACACTTTTTTCTAACTACAACTGACATCTTTTTTATTGCTACAATATTTACACTTCAAAGTAATCTATAGAATTTAAAATGCTGTAACCCCTGTGTGGTTCCGGGGTGCCCATTGTGTGTGTGGGGGGGGGGGGATTAATAGACCCACTGCCTCCTTAACAAGCATGCTGTAGGAGTTGTCTATTTAGAAGATTCCTTCAAAGTATGAGTGCATCTGCCTGAGAGGCAAGGAACAAAAAGTCTCCATACAGTCAGGCCAAATCTGTAAAATGGGTGCACATGCAAAACTCATGTCCTTGAACAAATCCAAAGTCTAAAAGAAATGAATGAACAACCAGGACTTTCCACACACACACACACACACAAAAAACACATGCTGTAATATACCAAATAGGGTGATAAAAATTACAAGAATCCAAAGAAAATATGCAGTTAATAAAGATTCCTACCGTGGCAAGTACTGTGAATGCTCCAGGATCAAGAACATAGATGGCTTTACTCTCAGTTCCTAAAATCAGGCAGCTGATAGCGTCCTCATCTGCCACAGACTTCTTCATTGTGTCCAGACAAGTAACCACAGTCTGGCAGACACCAATGCTCATCATTAATAACTTCATAGAGCATCTCAGTTGTAAGATCATTATTACTAAACTATCATACTTATTCATCATTACTAATACCATTTTGCTATTACCTGGTGAGAGGATTTGTATACCATGTAAGAAATGCTAAGTATAACACAAAATATGACTAGAAAGCGCAATGGGGGGATTAGAAAAGTTGCACACAAACACATCCAACCATTTCGACCAAAGCCTTTATCAACGGAGTACTAAATACAGCATAAACTGCGACTAGAAAACTCAACAGGCAAGACAAGAGGGCTAATAAAAAAACCAAGGTCAACATAACATTAAGAAGTACATAATGAGGGGAAGAGTATGAATATGCAGGCTATAATACAATATGAAATAAATAAAAAGGTGATGTGAAAAGAGGGGACAAAAAATGAATAAGTTCATTAAATGAACAAATACATTATTTAAATTAAATTAAGCTGTATTTTATATAAAAAAACCAAGGTCAACATGACATTGAGAATTACGTAATAAGCGGAAGAGTATGAATATGCAGGCTATAATACAATATAAAATAAATAAGAAGGCGATGTGAAAAGAGGGGAGACAAAATGAATAACTTCAATAAATGAACAAATAAATTATTTAAATTAAATTAAGCTGTATTTTATGTAAAAAAACCAAGGTCAACATGACATTGAGAATTACGTAATAAGGGGAAGAGTATGAATATGCAGGCTATAATACAATATAAAATAAATAAGAAGGCGATGTGAAAAGAGGGGAGACAAAATGAATAACTTCAATAAATGAACAAATAAATTATTTAAATTAAATTAAGCTGTATTTTATATAAAAAAACCAAGGTCAACATGACATTGAGAATTACGTAATAAGGGGAAGAGTATGAATATGCAGGCTATAATACAATATAAAATAATTAAGAAGGCGATGTGAAAAGAGGGGACACAAAATGAATAACTTCAATAAATGAACAAATAAATTAATTAAATTAAATTAAGCTGTATTGAATATTGATCTCACCAGGACTAAAAATCCCAAAACTGTGGATGAAATAATTTTCTAATGAGTAGCTGCTGGTTTGATCACCAGAGCAGGATTTAATAGCAGTGACTGAGGTATCGTTTTCACCTTGGCGGTCAGAACTGTTAAAATGCAGCCTTACTGCAAATGTCAGCAAGATGTTCACGGAAGTGATCGGCTAGCTTCCTGCCAGTTTTCCTAATATATTCCTTTTTACATCTTTTGCAGACAATGGCACAAATTAAGTTACGCGATTCACAAGTGAATGCTTCTCTAATGTAAAATAAACTCTTCAGGAAGCAAACTGAAGGGGTTTGGATCACAAATGGTTTTACATCTTGTACAGGAGCATTTGGAAGTACCAACAGTAACTGTTTTCTGGAACAGAGGCAGTCTGCTTCTGACAAGCCAGCACTGTACACTCAACACTGCATAAATACACACCATTCAGAACATAATCAAAAATGTAATCTGCTATTTTTAGTGCAGTTCATAACACAACATTACAAAATATTTCACATGAAATCTACGGCTGACAGTGTCGTATCAAGCACTCGGCTTAGTAGCTGGACGATGGAACCTTAGGACTCCTGGCAGATAAATAATTTGCATCGGCAAACCCTGGCTAGAAATAGAAGAACTTTTCAAAGTGTCAGCAGTAAGCCAGATATCTACCGTACTGGACCAGAAGTCACTGTTGCATATATATCTTTTTTCTTCGCATTCACCGGCTCTAAACTTCATCATGAAATTATGGTTTATTTCATTCACTTCTGGACCTGTTCCCTAACTTGAGTTTTGCATATAAATTCATTTTACAAATCTGGCTTATTTATATGCAGACTGTAAGTTCCTCACCTCTCAGGCAGAGGCACTCTGTCTCCTAAAGAAAATACTCCTTAACAATAAACTTTTACAACATGCTTGCTAGGTGGCAGTGTGTCTATTCCCCCCCCCCCTCCCCTCAAGAATGGGGCCCCAGAACCCACATGGGGAAAATATATATCATACGTAACACTGTTACAATCCTACCTGTTTTTTTAAGGGTGTGTTCTTGTGTAAGTTGACAAAATTCTCTATCTGGTTGTTGTCCAGCTGCAGAAGTTGTAATGATCTCACAGTCAAAGGGGTGCTTTCTTGTCTGAAATCAGCAAAGTTGATCAACTTGTTAGAAATCAAGGACCTTCTTGACACCACTGTTCAACTGGTCATATGGTACTAAACCTATATGTGTAAACCACAAACTTGCTATGAAAGGGAGATAATATGAACGAAAAGACAATGAAATAAAATAACTTATGGTAAGAAGAAAAAGAAAAAAACAAACATTATATAATGTGAGCAGAATCTGGCCAATAATGATTACCACTTGCCAGGTAGGGACAAGTCACCATTCTACACCTCAGGACTGGGCATAAGAAACTTGACAATATAACATATGCACAGGCTTCGTCTGAGTAGTCCATCAGTGTGCCCATGTGGGTTGTGCGTACAAACTGTAGAACATGTCTTATGAGACTGTCCATCTGTACAGCCCAATAAGAAGGGAATACTGGCCTAATGAGTCAACACCAAACTCAAAAGTTGTATGAAACTAAGTAGAGGACCTGTTCCATGCCTTCAGGCATTTTGGGCACATAGGGCTAGACCTATATTTTATAGACCAATTTGTACTCAGTGCATGAGGTGGTAAACACTACACTGGCCACCTTTACTTCCCAAGACTTTATCTAGTACCCATATAAGGTTGGGTCGACCTGAGAACCAAGGTCATTTTTGAAAAAGTCTGGCTCCATCAGGACTTGAACCCAGAACCTTTGGATCTGCACTTGAGCGCCTAGCCACTACACCATGATGGCTCCCATTATGGAACAAAAGAGGAACTAAAAAAAGGGGGTTGGGGGATTTTAACACTGGAACTCATTCTCTCAGTGTAAATCATGGAAGCAATCACAAGAAGAAGAACCTATATGTGCACAGACCAAACCTATACTGTTCTTCATAGTCCATTAAAAAAAATACTGAAAAACATGTCAGTCCTAGCAAAATCTTAAAGCACACACAGGCAAACTAAATGCATAAGGTAGCCATCAGATGTATCAACACTAACCAGAATTGCAGCTCACTGCTGATGCAAGCAGTCAATTAGGAAAACCAAGATTTAGTGGGTAATGTGGTCAACATCACACTAGACATCTTTACCTCCCAGGATATTTTCTGGTATTCAATTAAGAGCTGGCTTGATGCAGATTTTAACCTAAGGCATTTGGACAAAGTTCAACTTTCTTGTCAGAAATATGTAGAGTTAAACACTCTTGTATCTTCCTCTTCTTTTTCTTCTTGGTGCTCACTGGCTGTAAACTGGCAGAAAGTTCTGGCTAATCATCCACTTCTAGACTCTAGTCTTGTTTCAGAACTTGAGTTTTATCTTCTTCTTCTTCACGTTCACCAGCTGTAAACTCTGGTGGAAAGTTCTGGTTGTTTGTCCACTTCTGGACTTCAGTCTTGTTCCAGAACCTGAGTGTTGAGTACACATCCGTTTAACAGATAGGACTTAACTGTAAGCAGATTGTTGGTTCCTTGCCTCTCAGGCAGATGAACTCTGACTTCGAAGGAAGCCCCCAATTAGTCAACTCTTACGACTTGCTTTGTTGGTGAGGGTGGAGACAATAGTGTCAAGCTGGAAGTGGCCAGTCTTGCAATCTACATTAGGGACAGAAGAAGGCTGTGAACCAAAACCAGAATGGCATGATCAACTGTTACACACTCAGGTAGAGATCAGAGCACCTATGAAAATCCTGAATGCAATAATGTTTGACACTTCTGAAACTGCCATCTTTTATCTGTAAATTGTAACAGAGAATCTCTGAGGAATGATGACAGTAAACCGCGAGCAAACTTGAAGTGTGAAGATTTACCTCAAAGCCTCAAGTGTTTCTTTCATTCTGTAAATACTGATGTGATCCTGGGGATGAAAAGAAAAAAGCGAATCAATAATTTCCTGAGATCGCATTCTCCCTGTGTGGTTTCTGGGGCCCTATTTTGCAGGTAAACAGAATAGACCCACGGTGTAGCCACCCCCCCCCCCCTACCCCCGGCCCCAGCAAGAATGTTGTAAACAGCAACTAATTAGGGGTTTCTTTCAAACTTAAAGGTGAGGAACCAACAGTCTGCATGAAAAAAAAAAAAAAAAAAAGCTAGATCTGTCAAATGGATGTACATGAAATACTTAAGTTCTGGAATATGACTCAAGTGCAAAAAGTGGGTGAATAACCAGAACTTTCCGCCAGAGTTTACCGCTGGTAAGCATTAAGAAGAAGAAGAGACGACATTCTGTTATAAACTAACAGACGGGGGAAATTTAGCTAAGAATTAGAGATCTGGGGAGTACAGACTGGCACAGCTGGGCATGAAAGGCAAATCATATGTTTCATCCATCTTGTCAATAAGTATAGGACAAGCATTATTAGTCACAGGATACCCCTGTGGGTTCCAGGGCCCCATTCTGGGGGGTGGGGGGGGATAAGAACAGACACACTGCCCCCTAACAAGCAAGTCAAAAATTTGACTAATTAGGGGTGTTTTCTTCAAAGTTGGAGTGCATCTCCCGGAGAGACAAGCAACCAGCAGTCTGCACATAAATCAATTAGATCTGTAAAACAGATGTACATACAAAACTCAAGTTCTGGAAGAAGACTGAAGTCCAGAAGTGGACAAACAACCAGAATTTCTGCTGGAGTTTACAGCCAGTAAAGGCAAAGAAGAAGTCAAAGGATGACGATATGAATGCTGACAGGGGTGAGGGGGTTTGGGGTGAGTGAGCACCTATGAACATGCCTGGAGTGACATGAGGATAACCCAACTCATAAAATGAGCCAACAGTCAAACAGACATTATTTATTACCGGTAGCAAATGATAAGTTCAACAAACTTTCATCTAGTCTACAGCTAATGGATTGTTCCATGTAAATTCATCAAACTTTCATCTAGTCTACAGCTAATGGATTGTTCCATGTAAATTCATCAAACTTTCATCTAGTCTACAGCTAATGGATTGTTCCATGAAGCAAGTTTTCTACTTTTTTGTTGAATTTCTCCCTTCTAGGATTTCATCCTGAAAGACTGAAACCCGTTGACTCTAACAGCCACTTGCTGGGATAGGGATCAAACAGCCACTTGCTGGGATAGGGATCAAACAGCCACTTGCTGGGATAGGGATCAAACAGCCACTTGCTGGGATAGGGATCAAACAGCCACTTGCTGGGATAGGGATCAAACAGCCACTTGCTGGGATAGGGATCAAACAGCCACTTGCTGGGATAGGGATCAAACAGCCACTTGCTGGGATAGGGATCAAACAGCCACTTGCTGGGATAGGGATCAAACAGCCACTTGCTGGGATAGGGATCAAACAGGAGAAAACTCTGGAAGCTCTATTCAATAGCATGACATAGTCATATTGAGGCATCTGACAGTCAATAAAGTAACCTGTAGCCAAATGTAGGTGAGTTGCTGTCTATCTGAATCTTCTTTCTATCCCATAATTTCACTTGTAGGTCACCAGAGTTCATGGTGAGCTAGTTCACAGGCTAAGTCTTCCAGTGCATCCCATCCATCAACACATTTCCATGCTGCAGTTTTCCACTGTTTTGAGTTCTTAGTCCAGAATTTATCTTGTCTTGTCTTTTGACTGCTAATCCTTACATTTAACTTTAGAACTGCTTCAATACGGTTTACAAACCTTTTACAAACCTGTACAAACCTGTACAAACCTTGTACCAATGGAGCAAGAAAAAGAGAGAGATAGACAGAGGATTTAGACAAACAGATAGATCAAATTGACTTTATTTTATAGCTAAAGAGAGAGAAAACAAACAAAAGATTAAACAAACAAGTACATTTTTAAGTCACTAATTGGGAACACAGACAAAACTTAACTTAGCCCTTCTAACCACTCATCTGTCACACAGCAGAGAGAGAAAAACTGAGGCAGACCAAGAAATACAGATAGAGAAACTGACTAAGAAAGAGAAACAAAAAGAGAAACAGACAGACAGAGACAGACAGACAGTCTAGTGTAAAGTCTGGAAAAACATGTAAACACAGACATCTCTTGCTTGGTCCCACAGCTCCTGCTCCATTGGGTGCACATCCAAGGGAGGTAGTGTGAACTTGAAGTAGGGTCTCAGGTTTTTGTAGACATAAATATAAGGCCCCGATGCCACAGCAATAGCTGCAGAAGAATACAAAAATTTACTTCAACTAAAACAGCAAAGGTAGCACTTTACAGAATGAAGAATATTCTATGCAATCTTTCTTTGTTAGCTGAGATGAGAAAGAGAATTCTTGAAAGGTATAATATATAAATCCTATCCTAATGTGAACCATGAACAGTTGGTTCATTAGTGAAGAATTATCTGGAAGCTGCAGAGATGTGGTTTTATAGATGAATGATGAAAATACCCTGGACAGATAAAAAGTGTTATGAAGATGTCTTGAGAGAATCTGATTCATGAAGAGAACTGATTGCCCACATCAGAAACAGGCAATCTACATTCTTTGATCATGTGATAAGAAGTAGAAACCAGGAATACATCGTGACAGTAGGAATACTGGAGGCAGAGGGAGACAAATTGAGATGATGCTAGACAGTTTGACATCATGGCATGGAGGATCATCTGGGTCAGACATGACTGAAACTACACGAGACAGAAGGTTGTGGATAGACATCACTATGAACACCACACTGCATGAAATATAAGAAGAAGAAAATAGCAAATATCCACAAACTTGCCTTAGGTGGACAACTAATTATCTGTTCAATTGTATAATTGTTAAATGATCATTTGTGAAACTTTGATAACAGTACATTATGTGTTAAATAACATATTAAAATAATTAGCAAACAGAACAAAACAATTATGTACAAGTGAACACATATTTTCCCCGCTTTCAAAGTAAAAACAACAATCAAATAACATATTAATTATACTGTAATGAGATTTTATTTTAAAAATTAAAAAAAAAGCTTATGTTAAAGTACATACAAAAAACACACACAACTATCCATCGTTTACATCTACATATGGAGCATTCTTCACAACCAAAAGCCAGGTAAAACTAATACAGTCCAATCTGGCATCTGAGAACTCAAGCTTCTGGACCAGTCTAAAATTTCAAATCAAAAGTTTTTTTAAAAATGGTTTTGGGTGTCATAAGCAGAAAAAAAAAACATGATTTCTTGGCAACAAAAATCAACATACCAGGAGTTCTCGGTTCAAGGTTATCCATATAAAATGTGACAACTCCTGTCGGCAGGTCTATGATTGTATGCTCGCTCATCAAAGTTGTGTCTGGAGAACAACAATAGTTTACATGCTTACCCACATAAAATCAGTGATCCAATCTGGAACTAGCAGGAAAGATTGTGGTAGAGCATACAGCAGGTAAAAGTTAGCTGTGTATCTTTGGAAACCCATTCCAGCTGTTTTGTTGATTTGTCTTTTGTTTCAAATATTTTGTGGTTTTACTGAGCAATTTAATTAGTAACCACGGAAATGAGATGTCTGAAAAAGCTTAGTGCTGAATGAGATCATAAGAGAACAGGTCGGCACAGACCAATTCATTACATACAAAGACAGCTGAAATTTTGTTAGAGATTGCATTGAGACACCATACCATAAAAAGCGTTGTTTCAAGAAAGGATAACACAGAGAAACTCTGTACGATGTGCCTATGCGAGGCAGCCAGAAGAGCTAGAAACAGAATTTACTGAGCGGACAAGCGGTTTAAAAGAGGAAGTGAAGAAGAAGAAGAAGAAGACTGAGCAATTTATGCTAAATAGTTTGTCAATTCTTTCTGAATGGTCAACGCTTCATAGCACTGTCAAAATCAATGCAAAGCAGTCTGCTGTCAAATCTTCCACAGCTAGAATATGTATTATTCACATAATTAACTGCCTAAAGAATTATAAGTATCAACACTCTTCAGCATCTTCTTATGTAGTCGGATCACATATGGACATACACAAAGTGAAGTCAGTGTTGGAGGACAAACTTTGACTCATTAAATACTGAATATTCACCCTTCACATATTGTTCCTGTTCCACAGTGTTGGGATGTTACTTTTAGATGACTCTTTCTAAGAAATTATGTAAAACGTAAACATAACTTCACTACAGGTGCTAGCATCAAAGAGTGAGGTTAAGGTTTCACATATACTAGATAGTCTGGTGAGACTGATGCAGTGGGGAGTGACGAAAGGTTCTGGCAGATGCTCGAGGCTCAGAAGGAAAGGCAAAGAAAGACGGATGCTTATGCTAATGGCAACATTAGTATCGGAACCTCTCGCTTGCTGAAGATGAGGATGGACTAGGAATGCCCCGAGATGCTGTGATATGTTCTGAAGCAAATCATAACGAGATACTAGATGTAGAGATGGGGTGACCAACTTTCTTCCCTCTTGCGCTTCCTTCCCAGTAAAATATATACTACCCATACAACAAGCTTGGGTATTCCAAGATCCTATAAAAGTAAGTAAATGTATCTTATTTCTCAAAAGAGACTTTAGTCAACCCTCTTTTCAATACAATAAGAGAAAGTGTGTCCTATATAAATAAGGCAAAATCAGGTGTTGATGGAAATAGCCAGCCGAGGCAATTACAGGCTTGTTAGCTCCAGAAAATTGAGTCACTAGCTACTCCACAGGAAGCCGGTGGAATGAAGGAAAATGTACCATAGACTTGGCAAAGAGTAGTCTGGAAAAGAACAGGCAATAAGCAAGATTTGCGAATACAAGCATCTCCTTCATAAAGCGTCGTAGGAAAAAATGGCCAAAATTCTTGGAACCACGAATTATTACCGGTGTAGAAAGACGGCTCATACACGGTCCTAAATGCAGAAAGTTAGCGAAAAGCTATCAAATGCAGCGCTTTCATAGAAAGCTTCGTCGGAACTTGAGTTATGGAACTCTTGCTACGGTAGAAATGGAAACAATTTTTAGATTGTTTATTGGCCTATTTATAGACAAATGCAATGCGCCATTAAAACGGAGTTCACAGACTGGTTCCCCTTCAAATCTAAGGAAAGGTGTATATCGGACAATATTAATAAAAATAGAACATCACACCAAACAGAGGTCGATAAACAAGGAGGACTTCATGAGCTGCTCTATGCCCGACAATGCAGTGATAGTAAAATGCAAGGTGTCTACAGACGTTGCCTCAATCACATTTTGAAGATCAATACTAGAAGTCATCAGTAATGCAACGACCATCGACATAAATAGATGAGGTGACAACTATCTTGTACCCATGGTAAAAATCTTGCACAATGTCCCATACCAGACTTGCCCCAATTTTAAAAAACACACCATGCTTTCCCAGCTGAGATGATAAACAGACCAAATTATTACAATACGATTATATACACCGACAGTAGGCTACCCACCTTGGACATTAACAAAAGAACACGAGGGTACTCCAAGATAAAATTTTGAATAGATCCGAAAAGTAAGAAATGTGTTACAAGCTATCTTGTTTTATTTCACAAGAATGAAATGGTTGGGTCAAAAGACGATGACAATCAAGAGAATACAACTTAGTCAACCATCTGGATTTCTACGGACCAATACATAAGATCAAAGAAGCGACTGTATGGCTCTATTAGCCGACATACTGATAGACTGCGACTAGCCGGCACAAGCAGAATTTTTGGACAAAAGCTGTGTATACTCTATTAGTCCCACTACATTTTAAGACTGACTGACACTTTATACTGATTTGGTTAATATCACACTGACCACCTTTTAAAGAAATGTTTAAATTAGTTGTGTATCATTTACAGGAAGATTACAGAACCAACCTCGACATTTGTTGGCTGTTTGGGTTTTACTAGGCAATTTTACGTTCAGTAGTTTGCCCCGACTGCTGAATGGTCGGCTTTGTTAAAATCAATGCAAGGCAGTATGCTGCCAAATCACCCATAGCTGGAATCATAATGGGTATCTCAGAATTACAAATGGCTAAGCCACAAATGCCCAAAGAAATGTAGTGGTGCCCATTACAGACTAGGTTTATGTTCAAACATATCAACACCAGGCCAACAATCTATCCTCTGCACTATGCAACCCCTGGTTAATATTGTCTCAAACTGTCAATGTAGTGGGAACAGGTCACCAGCACCTGGGTAAGATTCAACATTACAGTATTCAGGACAGCCCATAATAGCTCCCTCACCTTACTCAACAGCTGGTGAAATCTCCATACTGATGGTACCATTTGTCATCTGGTTATCTTGCCCCCCCCCCCCCCTTTTTACACCGTTCCAGTCTTGAGTGATGCCCACAACCTATAGACACTCCATGCTGCATCATCATCTCCAGGTATGGGTTTTCAATATCTTTCATTTTACTTGCTGACTTGTCCCATAGGGGAGAGATCACCTCTGCCTCGTGCAGATGCAGCAAACCCCCAACTGGGACCAGTCCAACCAACCTATCTGCCTGTTCATTCCCAACAACATCTACATGGCCCAGGCTCAGGTCACCAGTAGATGGTAGCTAACCTATTATATATTTATTTTTAAATCTTGAAGGCCAGACAACCAGTATTTGGGCAGGACATTTCCCAATTATTCATAATTTCCATCAAACGTTTTTTGTTTTTCTTTGCCCTGACTAAAAAGTTTATATATTACTTTTTAACTACTTATAATTTAGAAGAAAAAAAAAAAAAACTTACATGTAATGTTTACCAGTAAATTAAAACTATCAGAAAAAAAATATCATTAACCAAACCCTCATGACCTTTAATTCTTGTAGTACTAGCCTGCAATAGTTTTAACTCTCTCTAACTGAAACATTCTAGTTTACAGTTGGCAAAGTCTGAGCCTAAGGAAGTTAAAATACAGTAAAACCAAGTTAACATGAACATACTTAAGAAGAACACATATTTAAGAAGAACTCATGCTTAACCACACCACCCACCATGTGCCGATTGGTCCATAAAATATAGGTCTAGCCCTATATGTCCAATACCACTGAAGGCATGGAAAAGAGACCTTAACCTTACTTTATTATTGAAGCACAAACTATCTGCACACACAAAAAACATAGGCACAAAAGACACAAACTTTTATAGACTTTGAGCTTCATATCGTAGCTTCCAGTCCCAAGGTCTGCAACTATAAGCTTCCAATCTCCATCTGCTTGAATGTCAGACAAGGTCAGACACTGCGTGAAAGTGTACAGCGATGCGAGTGGGTCATGATAGGCATCCAGCCACTTGTCATTACTGCCCTGCCTGGGGAAAAAAAGTTCACAATGATTGTCTGGATAATCTGGCCACACATGGCATCATCAAGACTTCAGCTTCTTCTTGTTAATTCTTTTTCTACTTCTATGTTTAGAGATTTAGACGATGGATCAAGATCATGGCACAAGGATAGTAACCCATAAGTGCTCCGTTTTACTTCTGACTCAAGCCTGAGTCAGAAAAATCTCAGTGAAGTGCACGAACTCCGTAGCACCTGTGAGGATCCGGTAATACTTTAGGTAGATTTTTAACTCCAAATTTTGCCCGGGCAGCGCCGTTAGACTACTCTTTTTCAGTTTCTAACTGTCAAGGATTTTTTACATGCACAACGATACACATGGGCGTCCGATCTTACTACTCAGAGACCAGGGGAAATTACTAGAAGTCACCGGGACTTGAACCCAAGACCTCCAGCACTCGAGGCAGACACCATGCCTCAAGATCACGCAGCTCGGTTCTACTCCTATGTTCACCTTTTCAGTGGGTAGTTGACATGTGTTTTCCCAGCTCAGTAGCAATATCTGTGCTTTTGGACTCAATACATCAGTTTTTGTTTTGTTAGGGAGCAGTTTCTTCTTCCCCCCCCCCCTTCCCCCACTCTCTTCTGGCACCCACTTATAGAATAATGAAGACAAGAACAAAGACATGATCCATGACTCAGGTGATTGTGTGAGATGGCCAACAATGATCTGGCCCTTATTCCCATGACATTTTTGGTCCATGTCATTGAGGTAGTGTTGATCATCCTGTCCAATCACAGAAATCCTATTTGTGTACCCAGGACTGCTCTAATGTGGCCCCAAAGTGCTCTGATGGTGGTGATAATTTTTAATTCTTCTAACATTTTCGATAATGTTATTAAATAGGTTAACAAATCTGCTAACAAGGACTCTCTCAGGGTGCCATCTCGCAACAACTTCTTGGGTTTTCGACCACGTGGTGAAAAGATTTTGGATGATACTGAAGGGTTCGCACAGGATAGAACAGAATAGAGGACAAGACTGCGAGCGCTACGAAACATATACTGAAAGGATGCTGATGATAAAATCTGCTGCTCAAATAATGTTTTACAAGAAACTAATAACAAAATATTAATTCCTTGTCTATCATCATCATCATCATGTGTTGTGCCAGTAAGCGTAGGCTGTCATGTTCGCCATCTCAAAAGATCACCAGAATCACAAAATCAGTTCAATGTTTTTGTCTCACCCAATCCATTTGGCCAGGCCATCTATTATTTGTCTTTTTGGCTTCCTTTTACTTTCTTTCTGTCAATCTTGTAGGTCGTTACCAAGTTATCAAATTCATTTCTTGTCATTTGTCCAAAAAATAATGATTTCTTTGTCTATGGCGTGCTTTAATAAATTAGAAAGTAGTTAAAGTAGAGTTTGTAAATGTAAAGTCAAAAAAAAAAAATAAGATTTAAAAAAAAAAAAAAGCAAAAGTGATAAATTCTGGCAGAAGTAATGGCCGTTTTTTTGTTTTAATTTTATTGTGGCAGAAAGATAAATTCTTGGTATATTCATCATCAGTCAGCAACTCCTTTACAGAATGTCACTCTCCTCACGGCATGTCTGAAAGTATCCCTTTCCTTAGCCAGCTCTGTAACCCCATGGCTTTCAATGCCAATGTATCTACGGTGTTCTTTAACCATCTTTGTGGAGGGTGACCCCTGTCTCGCTTTCCACAAACCACATCCTTTATCCCTGTCTTTTGCAATGACGTTTGATGTGGTCAAAATACTTCAAATTTTGGGACAGGATGCTGTTTATGAGCCAGTTCTCCTTGATGTTTAACTCGTGTAGAATGTAGATGTTTCTCCTCTTCTTGATCAATAGTATTCTGAGAACTTTTCTGTAACATTTTTTTTCAAAAGCTTCAATCTTTTTCTTCAGTGATTTAGTGGCAATCCAAGACTGACAACCGTCAGTTGCCACAGAAAAAAATACGGCACAGGAGCTTTGGCTTTACCATAGGTTGCCGGTGTGAGGCTGACTTACATCACTCACCAAGTGCCGACTTGTCGATAAAAATATAGGTCTAGCCCTATATTCCCCAATAATACGCCTAAAGTCGTGGAAAAGGGTCCTTTACTTTGCCATAGTCTACATCATAACTACATGATACATGCTGTATCTCTGCATCTTAGCAGTAAGTAAATATTTTAATCGCTAGTAATAGTAGTAAATACTAGTAGTAGTAGTAGTAATAGTTTAGTATGCATAGTAAATTATTTTCACTAATAAAAGTCATACATGTTTATTGTGTGCTGCTGCTGTTGTTGTATTGACAACTTTGAAGTATTGCTCAACATAGTGGCGAAGAGACGATCATTTCACTAAAGTAAATCATTTAGTTGCAGGAACCCTCAGATTGTTAACACCAAGCGGTTGCCGACAACAACATAGGCAGCCATATTTGGTATTTAAAAGTTGGAGTGGTGTGTAGAAAACAATATACTTTCTTCACGAAACAATTTATTATTTCAGAACACAACGCTTTAATCTTGTATATGGTATTCTACTTATTCTAGAAGTATGCATTTCAAATTGTAGGATGAAATTAGGAGATGGATCAAAAGCAATCTGAGACTTTAAAATCAGAGAAAGAGAGATTGATTGATTGGGGATCTATTGCAGCCAACTTCCAATTTGGAGGCGGCACCTCATTTGATTGGAAATATGCTCTGGCGATCATACTACCCGCCTCGCTTTGGAAAATCGCCTTATTCACAGCCTTGGCGTTCTTAGTCCAAAAGGTATCAATATCCAACATACCTTCATCTAAATAGTTCTAATCTTATCACATTTTAAATGTTAACTATTTTATTTTATTTCATATTATTACCATATTCTATTTCTTATCAATATCATTTATGTAACATTAACACTTGCATTTCTTTTATTCCCAGTATTGTGACTATATTTTTTAGCCATCGTTTATTTTATTTTATTTTTTTTCATTTATTCCGCATCACATTTTTTAAACGTCGCTCACGTCACCCCTTAGAGATCTACATATTCTCCATTCCTCGTTTGTGTAGTCCACTTGTGTTTGAAAAAGGCTGCCTGGCCGAAACGTTACGTTGTGTTGTTTTGTGCACGTTTTCCTCTTTCCCATTTTGTTGAGCTTTTTTGTCAAATTTCTCTGGAATTCATTGTATTAGCTTGACTGCAGTCACCCCCATAGTTTCACCATTTTTGGAAATATAGGGTTCATTTGTCCATCTCTCACCATGCCCCACTATATAATGCATCAGTTCTTAGATGACGACATTCTGGCTACATCTGCAGTCACTGAAATGAAAGCATTCATTTGTCACCAAAACGGATGTACAGGGGGGCGTGGAGGGGGGGGGGGGGGGGAATTCACGTAGCAAGGATTGTCATGTTAGCAATCAAGGCTCTCCTCCGAACTTCTACCCCCGCAGTATTGCGGCCTGAAATATCCGTTCGGGGCGCAGTCCAATAAAATATATGCCGGCTCCGTATAACGAAACAAATGCTCTAACAGGGTCTCAGTGATATGCTACTTGTGGACCTGTTTCTTATTGTTTCTGATTACCTGACAATTCTAAGAGACGCACGCAACACTGCAGACGAAGGTAGCAGACGATAATAATAGCGACCGTTGACACTTTCCATTGTCGAACTTTCTGCCGACGAACAAATCGCGACAAATCTAGGATCGGTTCGGAAAAACGAAAAAAATGCTCTAACAGGGTCTCAGCGATATGTTACTTGCGGACCTGTTTCTGTGACTATGCCTCACCACCGAGCTAAACTAGATGGCTGGGACTCACGAGCGGCAGCTACCGTATATCCTGCAACTTCCTCCAATTACTTTGCCCGTGAGTCCCAGGCACCTAGTTTACCCCCCCCCCCCCCCATCCGCGCCGCTCGTAGCGGTGCGGGGGACACGCTCGGTTGTGAGTTTAATCGCGTTTTGCGCATGCCGACAAGCCTGACATCTACCGCTGCTAAATCCTCATTTGGAAGAACAGTTTTGCTAATCTGCGTGAGAGCGCGTGGTCTACCCGCCATATCGCTTTCATCGTCTGTAATGTCTCGTTTTTATCGTCTGCTAGTATCGTCTGCAGAAAACGCTCGACATTGTCACCGGTCCCTTTTATCGTCTGCTTCTATCGTCTACAATGTTGCCGCAATTTGTTCCTCGGCGGGAACTCCGACAAGTCCGTATTTTTAATTGGACTGCGCCCAGAACGGATATTTCAGGCCGCAATACTGCGGGGGTAGAAGTTAGGAGGAGAGCCGCAATCAAACAGAGGTTTGCTGTTGCAGACTTCGGAAGTTGATCGTCTACTACAACCACATCGCTGTGGTTTGTATGTCCAGTTAATATTAATTAAGAATCAGCATCATGGCATTCGAGACATCTCCATGAGCGCTCCGTCCCCCATATCAGCAGCAAACGCAGAATTCCAATTCTGATGGCATCAGTAACTATCTGATTGTATATCCGTCTCCCTTGAGTGCTAGAGTGTCAGCCAGTTTCCATGGTAACC
Source organism: Candidula unifasciata (assembly GCA_905116865.2). Taxonomy (NCBI): domain Eukaryota; kingdom Metazoa; phylum Mollusca; class Gastropoda; order Stylommatophora; family Geomitridae; genus Candidula; species Candidula unifasciata. The sequence goes on from CAJHNH020002811.1 coordinate 85,199, forward strand.
ACTCAGCACCGTTCTCGTCAGACCGTAATGATCTATCTGTGCTTCTGGTCACTCATTCCCAAAGGGCCCTCACAACATATACCTAGTCATTTATCAACTCAACACTAACTGGTACAGGACAGCCAGTATATCTGCCTGCTCGTTTCACACCACACCGATATCCTCTGGAGAAAATATCGTAACATCTCGTTTGAGAATGAAGGTGAAAGCAGCTGGCTTGGTAATTTGTCGGGAAAATTATTTGACGGTTCCAACTTCGGACAAAAGCAGAGAATAAAGTTTTATAACAAGGTCAAACAAACATGTTAATAATCAACTTTCTTGATCCTGTTTATCAAATTTTATTTATCTGGGGAATTAGTTTATGATATTTTAAAAAAGCGAATATCCTTTTTCACGCCTTTAGGTACATCGGGCATATGGGAAGAACATCCCATATTTTTACATACCAATCGGCAGTAGGTGGGTAATGTGGTCAGCATTACGCCGGCCTTCTTTACTTCTCCAGGACAGCCATTCTAGTACCCACTTTACCTGGGTCGACCTACGACGCCAAGTACCATGATAAAAACTCCCGCAGCCAGCAGTAGGTTTCGATCGCGGTACGTTGGAATGACGAGTCGGACTCGCAACGCTTTAGCCACGGGCGCCTCAGTTTATGATCTGACTGGGACAATATTTTCCCCAACAGATTTTAAGAAAACAAATCAAAGTTATGGAACGATGACTCAGCATGTTCGTCTTATATATAATAGTAGTGATCATGACTTGTCTCGGGTCAGACATTTACGATCCCACAATAATTGCGTTCTAATAGTGCAGTGGTTCAAGCTATCTTCTTCTTTTTCACTTCCTCTTTTACCGCTGTGGGTGTCGAGGGAGATATAAGGTTCTGTTTCTAGCTCTTCTGGCCGCCTCGACCATAGGCACATCGTGCTGTTGTAGAGTTTATATGATTTTATCATTCCATTTTGTTCTTGGTCTACCTCGTGCTCTACGTCCTTCTTCTCTTTCCATGTATGCTTTGTATGGTATGGTGTCACAAGGCATTCTCTCTAAGTGGGCAAACCATTTCACTTGCTGTCTTCGTATGTAATCTAGAATTGGTTCTGTGCCGACTTTTTCTCTTATGATCTCATTCCTGATCTTATCTCTTATGGTCACTCCTACAGCCCTTCTCAGACATCTCATTTCCGTGGTTACTAATTTTCTTTTATGGTTTGTTGTGAGTGACCATGTCTGGCACTGGTAGCACAGAGTTGAAATAAATATGCTTTGAATAAGATGTCTCTTTGTGCTGATTGGGATTGTCTTATGCTGTAAGAGGGGAGCTAGCTGTCCCAATACTTGGTTTGCTTTACTGCATCTAATGTCAATTTCTTTATCCAATTTCCCATCTTCGGTAAATGTAGTTCCTAGATATTTAAACTCAGATGCCTGTTTAATGCCTTTGCACTCTATTGCTATGTTTAGATCTGCCCTTTTTTTTTTTTTTTTGGCCTATTGACATTACTTCTGTCTTTTCAGTGTTGATGGTTCAAGCTATGCTCACAACAAATCAAACAGTTATATTACACAACAGGCGATGAAGCCCGTTGCACTATTACAGTGGTTCTCAACCTCACCACTGCCGCGACCATTTAATACAGTTCCTCATCTTGTGGCGACCCCCAAACATACAATTATTTTCGTTGCTCCTTCTTAACTTCAGTGAATATGTGTTTTGCGATGGTCTTTGGCGACCACTGTGAAAGGGTCCTTGGACCAAAAAAAAGGGTCGCGGCCCATAGGTTGAGAACCTCTGTAATAGTGCAGCGGGTTTCATCGCCTGTTCTGTAATATAACTGTTTGATTTGTTGTGAGCATAGCTTGTGGACATCGTAACACAAGATGGGGACATAACGAGGCACGAGATCTCTCTTGTAACGTAAAGAATCAGTTGGAAAATACCCATAAGAATGATTCCACACTAGTGAGTTTGTACTTGGAATATTTCCACAAATCTCCACCATAGATTGCCACTATTGATTTTTGTAAGACAATTTACAGAAAATGTATAGAGACCTTCTTCTTCTTCTTCTTTCGTTCGCATGAAATAAATTGTCTATATCTGCAAAGCCGTCTCTTGTATGAATTTCACTGTCTTTTGTAATTCACTAAGCGGCCCGTAAAGTTTGACTTCCACAAGTGTCTCTTTTGGCCAAATGTTTTGCCTGAAAGCGTTGAATATGGGACAGTCTTGAAGGATGTGATCTGTTGTTTCAGGTGCCAGTCCACAAGTACACATGGCCGATTGGCCAATCTTAAATTTGTTGTACATGTGGGAGCGAAGTCTATTGTGCCCTGTTCTAAGGCGAAGGATAATAACTTGCGGTCTGTCCATAATATGGTAATCATCTTGTGCCAGTTTCGGTGGCATTCTGATTGATTTGATCATTCTCTTCTTCTGTTGATAAGAGACTGGTATGTCAGGTTGTTCTTCAGTTGCACCTTCCTTAGCTAGTTTATCAGCTTTTTCGTTTCCGGGAACTCCACAGTGGGAAGGTATCCACTGCATTACTAATTTACAGCGGTTGCCTAGTTCGGATAATAGTGTCCGTATGCTTGGTAATTTTCCAGACTGGAGTGACTGAAGTACTGCTTTTGCATCTGTCTGGAATACCACTGGTTGTGAAAAATACCCTGTATTTAGTAGTTTCTCTACCGCTATCTTGATGGCTTGAACTTCTGCATCATAGTTGTGACAGTGCTTTCCCGTTGGTAATTTGGCTGTATCCCTGGTATTATTAGGATACTCAATGTACACTCCCGCACCTCCGTTTCTGACTACGCTTTCTGCTGACCCATCTGTGTAAACACGGACCCAAAGGTTCTGCGGGTATTCATCATCAAGTAAACTGAGGGTGGCTGTTTTGCGCTGCACACTGTTTTGTTCTTCCTTGTCAAATACCCCTTTCACTTCAGTCTTGATGTGTATTGGAAACTTATACTCCTCTCTCCAGGGGGTCCGTTCTGGGACAGCATTTAAGGATCTATCAGTTGCAGGTAAATCAGTGGTTTGTCTGCCGAGCCGTTTGGCCTGGTGGATAAAACTACTTCTCTTTAGTCGTCCCAAAGCTAAATTTTTGAATCTTTCATTCATAGGGTGACTGGGCATACTAAGAAACTTTTCTGCTTGTAAAAGCATCTTGGTGTCTCTGCGTTCACTTAGTGCTTGGGTCATCCCCATTTTCTCCATCACAGCTATAGGTGTTGATTTCATACTGCCTGTGGTAACTCTGAGTGCTTGATTTTGCACTTTGTCTAATTCTTGCAATGTGGTTTTTGATGCCGAACTCCATGCTGTTGATCCGTATTCAAGATGTGGTCGAAACACTTTGTTGGTAAACTTTTCTAAGTATTTTCCCGCTAGCACCCCATGTGGTTCCACTTAGTTTTCTCAGAATGGCTACCCTCCTTCTGGCTTTGGTTGCTGCCTTGTTGATGTGTTTTCTCCATGTTAATCTATCATCAAACGTTACGCCGAGGTATGTGGGCTCCTTATCCTCTCTCAGGGGTACTCCATTTATGTGCATGGCGCCTGATTTTTGTTTAGGAGAAAGGGTAAAGAGAGTGGTGCTGCATTTGCCTATGTTGATGCTGACACACCATTTGTCAGCCCATTTAGCCATTGCATCTATGGCTCTTTGTAGCAGTCTGGTGGCCACTGTCGCATTTTCATTTGTACACCAGAGTACCAAGTCATCAGCATACATTGCAGCTTTAATTCCATGGGGTAGTTCAGAAAGCAGGTCGTTGATATAGACTAGGAAGAGTGTGGGGGACAGGACACCTCCTTGTGGGACGCCATGGCGCAGCAAAACTTTCTTGCTCTTAAGTCCATCTATCTGTACTCGGGATCTTCTGTTATACAAGTATGCTTTGACCCATTTGTACATACTCCCATTCACCCTGCAGTCTCTCAGTTTCTTCAGTAGACCTTCTTTCCAGACCTTGTCAAAGGCTTTCTTCAGATCTATCCATGCCGTTAGCACTAGCTTCTTTTCCTGGAAGGCATCCTCAATTTCTTGTGAAAGGTAAGTTGTCTGGTCTTCTGTGGAGTAGCACTGTCTAAATCCTGCCTGCTGCGGCGTGAAAATGTTTTCACTTTCCAAGTACCATTGGAGTCTAAGGTTGACAATACGTTCCATTGTTTTACAGAGGCAGCTGGTAAGCTGATCGGTCTATAGCTGGAGGCATCAGAACTGTCCCTTTCCTGGTTTAAGCAGAGGTATTGTGATTGCTTCTCTCCATATTTGAGGAACTTTGCCACTGGTCCAACAATGATTAAAGATCTGTAGCAGCTTTATTTTGGCAGTTGTTCCAAGGTTCTTGATCATTTCGTTGGTGATTCCATCAGTTCCAGGTGATTTTCCCATTTTCAGCTTTGATATTGCTAATTCTAACTCGCTGGATGTAAATGCTGCCACCAGTGCCTCAGGAATTATATCTTTTTGTCTTGTATGTTGTTTGTTTTCTTGAACCTCTCGCTGTTTTTTCTGGGCTGACATTAATGTTGCTGTCTTCTGCAAAGGAATCTGCAAAGTGGTCAGCTGCCTGTTTTTCTTGTTAGGATGGCTCCCTCTTTGCACAGTGCAATATAACCATTTCTCCCTGTATTCTCATCATTAATTTGCTTAATTAACCTCCACAACTTCCTTGTGTCTCTTTCAAAGTTTAGGGACTTTGTCTTTTCCTGCCAGCTTCTCCGTCTAGCCTGCAGTTTGGCTCTTTGAAATTTGTCCTTTGAATGTTGGTAGTTGTTAAACTGCTCTTGACAAGGTCTGGTCTCAGCCTGTTTTCTTTCTGTTTCCATATTGTTGTGCAGTTGCTCCAGATCGCAATTCCAGTACGGTTTGTATTGTTTACGCGCACCTCTTGGAACTGCTTCTAGGGCTGCCTGCATTATGTGTTTGCTCAACTCTTGGACTACTTTTTCTACGTCGTTATCTGTGTTAAGATTTTCCAGCAGAACATTTGTGCGAAGCTGATATAACTTCCAGTCTGCCTTCTTAAAATTCCACCTTGGCAGTGTGCTGCTCTCTCTTACAGACTGGCTTTCGATAGTTAGAAAGACTGGCCGGTGGTCACTGCCTCCTAGTTGCTTCCCAACAGTTCTGGTAACATTCAGTTCCATGTCTGCTGAGTGAAAGGCTAGGTCTGGTGTCGAGGTGGTATGCCATGCTCTAGAGTAGAAGGTTGGTGGGTCAGTTGGCTTATTTACGAGGATGAACCTATTCTCATCCTGCCAGTCCTCTAGTTTCTCTCCTCTCTGGTCCATATGATCGTAGCCCCAACTTTGGGAATGGCTATTAAAATCCCCACAAATGATCATTTTTTCATTTATTAGTACAGTATCCAGTGCCTGAGGGCGGTCGCTCGGACAGTAATAGTTGGTCAGATGTAAATCTGTGTATAGAGACCAAAAGACTATATGTCTGCCTCTCTCTCTCTCTCTCTCTCTCTCTCTCTCTCTCTCAGACAGACAGACAGACAGACAGACAGACAGACAGACAGACAGACAGACAGACAGACAGACAGACAGACAGACAGACAGACAGACAGACAGACAGACAGACAGACAGACAGACAGACAGACAGACAGACAGACAGACAGACAGACAGACAGACAGACAGACAGACAGACAGACAGACAGACAGACAGACAGACAGACAGACAGACAGACAGACAGACAGACAGACAGACAGACAGACAGACAGACAGACAGACAGACAGACAGACAGACAGTGTTACCATTTTATGTCTTACTTTTTTATATCATCCTGCAGGACGAAAATTTGTTCCGTAAATATCTCCATCATTTGATTTTGACCCAATAAATTTGCGCTATGCTATTTTAATAACATCAACATCACAAAATGGTTTAGAAAACTTATTAACCTCACTCCAAAGAAATAGTGAAAATCATAACTTATTTCTAGCAAAAACAAAGATAATGCATACAAACAAAACTGCCATGGAGAAGGAAATATATGTTAATGAGGAAAGATTGGAAGTGGTGGAAAATTTCGAATATCTTGGGTCACTGGTTACCAACAATGGTGACACAATGAAAGAAATTAAACGGCGACTATCAATTGCTCTTCAAAGACTAAAACAACTGAATAAATTATGGAATTGTACCGATAGAATTACAAAGGTCAGATTTTTAAGAGCATGCATCTTTCCCATTGCAACATACGCCTGTGAGTCCTGGACACTTACTAAACAAGCGGAACAGCGCATAAATGCATTTGAATATAAATGTTACAGACAGGTTCTAAGAATATCTTGGGTAAAGAAAAGAACAAATGCATCCATACTTCAAGAGCTGAATATTGAAGAGGGTTGGCTAGTAAAGACAATAAAACAAAGAAAATTGAAATATTTTGGTCACTTGAAACGTCATTGAAGTCTAGAGAGAACAATAATGGAGGGGTATATGCCTGGGAAGAGAGGAAGAGGAAGGCCAAGGAGAAGATGGGTGCAGGATGTGGCAGATGATCTCCAGATGGGTGTATCAGACGCAGGACATCTTGCTCATGATAGGAAGGTTTTCCGGAGGGTTGTTATGGCAGCGAGGTTCCGCGAGGGACATGCCACTGAATGAATGAATTTTAATAACAGGGGTTATTTCTCAGTTTTTTTACCCGTTAATTGTTTTTTGCTTGTAAACGAAATGTGAGACGTTCCCAAGATGTGTCCAGTTCTCCTGGTACAATCTGTCAACCAGTAACTTCTTTACCTTTGTTCGTTGGGGTTCCAGTGCCCCATTTTAGGGTTTAAAAAAGTTTAGGCCCTCTGCCCCAACCAAGCACGCGTAAAAGGCAAAGATTATATGTCTTTCCTTTGAAGCAGGATTGCATTTTCCTGAGAGGCAAGGAATCCATAGCTTGCATACAAACAAGACAGATCTGTAAAACAGTTGTGCACTCAAGTTCTAGAACAAGACCAAAATCTAGAAGTGAGCAAACACCCAAAACTGTCCACCAGAGTTTACAGCCGGTAAACGAGAAGAAGGAGAAAAACAAACAAAAAAAAAAAAATTAAAAATCCCGGATATGTATATGTGAAAACAATGCTCCTGAACAAATGGGAAATCCAGCAATGATTGCTCGAAGCCAGGAATAGTATTAACGAAAGCTAGACGATAGTGCCAACAGGCCCATGGGATAACAAACAAATAGGGAGAAACTGAAAGAATCATTATGGCCGACCTTGTAGAGATAGTTTGACATTAAAATGCAATTATGTCATCGTGCGAGGAACACAGACCAATGATTGCACAAATGGCGCCAAACTGTAGCGGGCTGCACACTTTGATATAACTCACACCGAGCCACCTGCTGTAAACGGCGGCAGATAACGCTTCCTAGCACAGGGGAGATAACGCGGGGGCCGTTTATATTACCTTTTCTCTCTCTCTTTGAATTGACCCTGTTCAACATGTATTTGAAAAATTATAAATAGGGAGTGTGATTTTGTTTATGACTGTTTGAAAGTTGCGTTTGGTTCGGCGCGTCTTTTAACTTATTTCTTTCTTCTAGAATCGTTGCTGATGTCGGGCTAGGTTCTCGGGTGTCTGCTTCTATTTTGTCTGCTGCTGGAGGGTTGTTTCGTGTTGCTTTCTTTGGCGCCTTCCCGATAAGATGGCTTAGTCCTGATGAGAGCTACGCCGGCATCTTCTGTTGCGTTTTGTCCTTTGGCTTGTTTCTTTGGTTGGCAGGCGGTATCTTGGGTCTGGCCG